>JARFIX010000094.1:600000-1049262 GCA_036346125.1 Lycocerus yunnanus
TTTATTTAGTTTCTTTTTTTCATTTGCTTCTGATTTTCTCAGAATAATACTTCTAGTGTTGTAGAATAATGTTATACAAAGTAATATCCAATTTTATTGTAGATACATAGTATACGTACGTATGTACATTTATGATTATAAAATTGTTAAATTTTGAAAAATTAAATTTAAATTTGTTTTCTAAAGAAAGGCTACGGATTCTATAGACGTAAAAAAAGAAAGTTTCGTTTGCTCGAATTTCGTTTAAAAAGCATTCTTATATTTTTACTGTGAGCCAAGCTCAGCTATAAATATTGAAAATTTTTACTTATTTACCAAACGTTTCGTGTTCGTCTTTCACGGACTAATTAAATAAAAGATTTATGAAAATTTATCTATCGATTCAATTGTTCTCCGATCGGGGACTATTCTTTTTCGATATTTTTTTTTAGCAGGTAAACAACGAGAAAGTTGCCTCGCTTTTGAGTAAAAGTCCGAATTTAATTGATTAAGTTTTTGAGTTCAAAATTGAGGTTTTATCAGTGTGATATAGTTATATAAAATTCATAAGTAACTAGCTGACAGGTTGTCGGCCTGAAGGCCGCACTGTTGGGAATAATTTTAAACTCACCCTGTATGGGAATCTCGTTCCATTCATGCGCGTCCGCAATTTTCACTTTTTTAAATTAAGCTTTTCGGTCCCGGTTTTTAGCGGAAAACCCTTTAGGGTCCTAGAGAGTAACTGTGCAAAATTTGGTTGGGATCGGTCGAACGGTCTAGAGTCTATATGAACACACACACACACACACCCACAAACATACATCCATTTTTATATATATAGATGAAGGATGCAACCCTGGAGTTTCAAGCTATCTCAAGGGGACCTTTAACCTACCCTCTCTTACCCACCACGAGGTTCACCCCTTCTAACTCAAGTGTACCTTTTGTGCCTTCCATGTCGGTATTTAGATATTTTTGCATTAATTTAAGTACATAATTTATTTTACGAGTGTTTTTTATGAGTAAAAATGTGAATTTTAAGAATTTAACAAAACCTTAAATTTAGGAGAAGACTGTGTCTTGTACAACAAATTAAAGATATTCAAAGGGAAAATGCAATGTTCAAATAAAATAATGTGGTATATAATCATTCATAAATTTGTAGAAAAAAACATGTTTGATAGCTGTAAATCTCTTAACATGCGTATATTTGTAGTTTATCATTTTTTTTTATTGTTACAGGATACGTTCCTAAGCTACTGTTGAAGACTGTTATATAATATAATAGTATATTATTATGTAATATATCTTTTAATATTATTTATAATGAGTTAAGTTCGAGTTGGCAAGAATAAATATTATAAGTTTGAAAAATTGTAATCGGATATAGAGGCAATGGTACTCCTAGACCACTTTTGTTCATTGCCCATTTGTCCAATTCCTTATACTTTATTTGTTTATTTATGAATAATTTTATTTATTAATACTGTCCAATAGATTTATTCGGGATACCTTAACTTTTGTTAACCTTAGTTTAGCTGGCAGTATCCCGTTAGAATGTTTAATTGTAGGTTTTTTACTTGGACCTGTAGATTTTTAAAACCCGCATTTTGATTAAGATTAGCATTTGGCAGGCAAATCAAATGTAAACCCCATTTTCGTACAATAATTGTTATTCACGAACCCTGCGATTTAAATACAGTGTAGCGAAAATAATAAAAAAATTAATTATAATAACCAAAAATCATGAACGCCAATTAAATTTGTAATATATTCTAAAATTTTAATTCTGAACAATTTTGCGCCCTAAAGGTAAATTTAAATTACTATAAACGTTTGGAATTATTAATTAATATTAAATAAATGAAAATTTTAGTACCCATATAGGTAAAATAATATATGAATAATTTAATAATTATTATTTAAACACAAATATACGGTTCGGTGAATGATGAAATGTAAGTAATTTCTCGACTTCCTTAATAAACATTTTCTTGGTTTATTTAATATCACGTGAAAAAAGAAGCGATTTATTGGAATGTTTTCAAATTAAAATTGAAGTGGAGCACACATTTTATGGTACTTACGTCTTAAACATAATTAATAAATTATTTACTGTAATGGACAATTGTTAAAGCCATTTACAAAATAGTTGGCTGCATTTGGCGTAGATCCACTTTCATAAATTACAAGTTGCTATCACTTGTCAGGTTCCGAATCTAAAACATCAACATCAAGAAGATGTATCGATCTGCACGTAAACATTATGAGCTTCATCCAAGTTAGGATCTTAACTACCGATCTTTTTGAAAATTTATTTAGGTTTGACTTTTTCAAGCGAGCTACTTCCTATAATCTAATTTTAAACTTTTTTTATTTCAATTCTCAGTCGGCCCAACAGTTTTTAGTAAAAACGTTAATGCGACGTTTTCACAACATTAACCTTTCGGCATCTTGCATTCTCTAAATATTTAATTAGGTAAGCTGATGTATCTATCATCTTTCATCAAAAATATGTCAAATAATCGTATTTTTAAATTAATTTTTCGCGTTTGTGATGGAATAAAATGTTTTGATAATAATCATGATATAATTTCTATTAGGGCACCCGCTGTGCGAAAATTAGCGCTATTCTTTAAAAAAAAATTTTTGTTCACGAAATATATTGGGTAAAAAGAAAACACAATAAATTGATGTAGTTCCGTATTGTGTTTCACGAACAATAGCAAATACTTCCATTTACTTTTCGAGAATAAAAATTCACATGCAGTCAGTTACCGACCCCCCGTTTTCATATTTTTCCATTAGCGAAATAATAAAAATCATTAGCAAATATATTTTACGAGTTCAACACTCTCACTTTTCCATGGGTTGATAAACTTCTCCTTCAGTTGGGGGTTCCTTTAGATCGGTATGCGGTGTTTAGTGTAATCAGTCTTTGGTTTAGGTTATACATAAATTATAATCTTGTCTCTTCTAAAAGCCACATTATAGGGCCCACGAGATATTAAATACAAGTTTAACTTAAATCGAAAATTGAAATAAATATGTTTTACTGGAAGGGTTCGTTCTTCGAACGAGACTTGGAAAAAATTAATCCCGACACAAGAAACTTCTTAGATATTTTAAAATTTAGGTACGATTTTAAAAATATACTCGGAAAATTGTTATGTACGAAACTTTCGTGTATATTGTGAGCGATAAATCCTTCAAAGGAAAATCAGAACAAAGATATTAAGTAAATACATCCACATTTGTAAATTCATGCAATATAATACCTGATGCCGCTCTAACGTTTCCATTTAATTAATTCTGCTCTAAAAATTATTTAATTAAATTAATTATTTTGTAATATATAAAACCAACAAACAATGAAAATGTATCTGTAAGGCTAACTTATATTTCGCCTACGGCGAAAATGTACTTATTTACGTTTTAAAAATCTTCTCGAAGGGAAAACTTAAAAGTCTTTATTTAAAATAATAATCAAAAAAATTTTTGCAATTAATTAAAAGTTGGTTTTTATCATCGTCGCCGTGTTAACAACACCAACTGATTTCCTTTTAGCTTTTGGTTTGTCTTTTGTTGTACATAACAATAAAGTGACGAGAGCTTATTACCCAGCACCAGCGTTGGAAGTGCAAACAGAATAATAAACAAATCTTTTATTGGCGTTTTCCTGCTGTATTCGGATGAAAATATCGTGAAAACATTTTTTTTTGGAAAATCTTAAAATCACTCAACTAATGTATGATACTATAAACTGTAAGTTTTAAGCGTTTCATACTTTAGCAATTTTCAAGCCACACCCTGCTTATTGTATCATTTTGAAGTAAACTTTGTTAACAAGAAACCGAATGAACGGCAGCATTCTCTAAAGTTCCTTGTAAATTGTAGTCATTTCGAGCAAACCACAATTTAGAAATAAGTTCTAACAACTTTTTAAATTGATATACAGAATCAATATAACGACTGAAAATTAGAACGTATTATTTCAATTGCCAATCATAGATTTACGAGAAAATGCAACTTAGCGTCAATAAAGTTGTATATAATTTAAAACTGATTATACTTTAATGTATCTAAAGAACTTCAAAGAATATTGTCGTTTATAGTACAATAAAATCGAATAAAATTCTGTTTTATGAACGAGGAGTCCTCGAGACGCTCAAAATTTTAGTTAATCCATAAACTTCGATATATTTAAAGTCCCTGTAGCCATTTTTGTTTTAGAAAATGTTTTTGAGAAAAACTTAAATAATTCTGATTGGTTAAGGAAATGACATTGATACGAGTAACTAATATAAAGGTTTCAACATTTCGAACTTTCAGTTCATCCTGTAAAGTGCCCAGATTTTGTTCACCTGGTTTGTGAAAGTTACCAGGAAACAGAATAGAGTAACAAGAAATATTGTAATGTTACAACTACTTATTTAAGTTTCCCGCTTCCATTACCTAACTAGTTAAATAAAATCTCGCCATCCGTATTTAACCTAATAGTTTTCAAAGTACAATAATAGTTGGCCACGTACGGCACAAACTTTGTTAGAAGTAAAGATACTTATTCAGTTTTAGAAAACAATTTCAAATGTATTACAAATACGAGGTTTTGTTTCAAGATTAAATATAATACTTAACTATGCAAAGGACCAACCTGAGAAGATTTGCTGTATTTATATTTGGTTCGATGAAAAGATAATTTTTCCTTCTCTTAAAAAAATTCATAATTAAAAACTTACTTTTTTTTACTTTTACCACGTGAAATTTTTAAGGTAGGGTCATTCAAGCTTCGGAGTCGGTTGCAAAAGGTGGTAAGTAGATTTTGAATTTTTTTAACAATCTGGATCTGAAGAGTTCAATTCCACTTTGTGAATAAGAAAGAAACCTAGGGCATCCAGGAAGTTGTAGAAATTTTAATTTTTGTTTGCAATTTTTTTCATTCGACAATGTTGCTGAATGCGACTCTGCTTTTTTGAATGTTTACGTTGGTAGTGTGTTGTGAAAAAGGTGTCTACGTGTTAGATTTTCATTGGCCTATCACCTCAACTATATTTTCTTTTCAATTTATAATTCAGGTCGACTATTTTTGCATTTCTAAAAACTTCCAAAATTTTTGTTTAAAATGTAATCCTCTAAATATAAGCTAATAATAAATGATTATGGGTCCCGGTTATTCTGCTTAAAAGATAATGACATTTTCAGTAGGTACCTAAAAGGTAAAAGCATAATCGAACAAAGAAAACTATTTACACAATAAAATATTTTATGAGTTTACACAAAATTTCTTAACGGATTAATGGATATGAAAGATCTCTAACAAGCAATTTTGTAAAAAAAATAATGCCATCATTAAAAATGGATATTTTTATGTTTGTAAATCGATTTATGCATCTAAAGTAAAATTTGATGAGCTACACGAAATGGAAAATACAAAGCCAATAACCTATATTTTACTATTATGAAAGGGGATGAAATGCTTTTTAGGCGAACCAATTTAGTTATAAAAAGCTTTCTTTAAAATTTTCTTTTAAAATTCCATAAAATTTAATTGATATTCCATCTAATTAATTATTATTAAACATTTTGCTTGGCAAACTACAAATGCGCAAAAAATTTTTTACTTTGCGCTGCTTATGTAGTGTATCTCAGGTAAAATTGAAATTTTTCACCAACAGTGAATAAATCAAATTGAAAATTTGATTTATAAAATTTATGAAAATATTGACAAAATTTGCTAATCGCAAAAGTTTAAAATTTTTACAAATATACTGCGAGCACTATCGTTTATTATTTACAAGCAAATACTGTTAACAAGCAGGAACTTTGTGTTTACACTGTGTAAATTTTAAATTAAACTTGATGCCTTCTTTGCTATTTACATAATTCTTGCGTTGGTAGGAAAGAGAAAAACGATGTTAATAATTTATGTTTAAGATACAGGCACACCGTGCTAAATAGTTGGAATGAAAAAGCCGGTATCTGCATGTCTTGCATAGAATTCCTTTATAATCTCCAAGTACCTCACCTAGAAATTATGGGAGATGCGGAATATTACTTGATGGTTAACGCAAAAAATACAATATTAATTTTCGTAATTATCAGTACTTTGTTAACTTTTTTGTAAATAAATTTTAATAAAATACTGCGTACCAAAATACAGCATTATACAGTATGTATACTACATAGCTATTATAGCTCCGAGGGTGTGGCTTCGAAAAAGTATTAGTAGCTATTTTAAAAATTGTGAATAATAAAATTTGTAAAGGTGAGCTTGTTAAACTTTACAGCTTTGTTTAAAATTCAATAAGTGTAGATAGTTTATTTTCAATTAACCGTTTACTACGTTTATTGTCCTAATATTGCGCAGTAAAAAGCTTTATGTGCGGATTTAAGCTACACATGTATTGTAGGTATACAGCTATACAAAGGTGCTTTAAAATCCCTATTATTTTAAATTTTATAGCCAACAAAATTAAAGATCGCTTTTCTAGATACGTGCATTATAAAATAGTTTTAATATGTTGAAACGTAACTTTGAAAGTATTCAGTGCAGCTGTAACAGTTCGTTATATTAAACTATTCATTATAGTAATTTCTGTTGAATTGCAGCTTTACAAAGTGGTGGTTGGTAGTTGCAATTTATTAAACTTTCAGATAGCTTTTCCTCAATTAAGTTTAAGAAAGTGTTAGATCTACATCTTTTGATACCCCCTTTCTAATATCCGAATCATTTTATTGCCGAATGCTTACTGCTCGATATTAAAATATTTTCAAACCATTGCAACTATGTACTTTATCTGCTGCACGATTTCACAAATGTAGCTTTTAGTTACTGTGAACGTTTCTATGTCAACGCAACTACTTTAGGTTCACAATATCGTTCATTAAAATCTCGCACACATCTTCTTCCTTCTCTTCTTCTTCTTTGTCTTTTCACTCCTCATTTCATTTCAGGACATATAAATTTAACTCTAAACTTACTAAAGCGTGTATTAAAAATATACTTGTATTCTTATTTAATTTAATTTTATCAGTCTTAAAAAAGTGTAATTTTTACTGCTTTAAAAATTTACAACAGTTTGTATGCTGTGGGCAGACAGGTTACAAAGTACGAAATGTATAGTACAAGTTAGCAGGGATGGAATCAAAATCGGATTAGTCCATTTTTCAATTAAGTATTAATTTTTTGGTACAATTTTGTGATATTTATAAAGAATTGAGACTAGGTCCTTTGAACGAGCTTTGCTTTTAAATTTACGACTCGTCGAACCTATAGAATATATATGAAACTTACATTTTGTCGAATTTATTCTGCAAAAAGTTCCATTAGTAAGGAATGAAATTATTTTTTATTTAAACTTTTTTTAAATTTTAATTTACAATAAAATTTTACTCGTTAAGTTTTTTGAAATTTTTTTGAGCTAATTATTTTTTAAGCTATTCAATTAGTAAATTTCATAGTGCCTAAATGAAAATAATTCTCACCTTAAATTAACTTAATTTTAAAGCTTTCTTTAATGTTTTTTATTTCACAAGTTAGAATGTAAGTTGTACCTTAGATTCGGCAAGAGATAGATCTCTCTCTATTTTATTTACTTTTTAAGTTAATTGAAATTGACAATTAAAATTTCATTTTCAATAAATAATTAATTTTAGTAGTAGCTTAACACGCTCGCATGTCTCTTTAACATGATCTAACCCAAACAGGCTTTTGTTAAAAAGGTACAAAGTAGAAGAAAAAATTTCCTAATTGAAATTGTAATTATTACAAAGCGAAAGTCAAGAAATGCAAATAGATGAGTTTTTTGTTCTTAAATTATTTATAAATAATCATATGCAGAAGCGCACCCATAACAGGGTGGATTCTTAGGGGGCTTAAGCTGTTCCCCAGAGGTGCTAATTAATATAAAACTTCTGTTTTAGTCCAACAGAAATGTGGAAAAATATTTTTGTTTGCTCTTCTGAACAACTTGTGCTTTGTAATTAGTTATAAATAGGGGGATGGAGGGAAGAAAAGGTTACAGCATTCCCCAAGAGGCGTCGGTGACAATAATGAAATATACTAAAAAGTATATCTTATGGCGATTAGAGCTCTCCGAAATATTTGAAATCTGCAAAAGGAAGTGCAAAATAATGGGTTAAAGTATGGAGATAACATGATTGACTGACCCCCCCCCCCCCATCCACAAAGAAAAGGAGATTTATTTTATTTAATTTCAAATATTTTTATTAGGAGAATTAGGAGAAATTAGAAACATTAGAAATGCAAAAAAAACAAACATAGTCGACCTGAATTATAAATTGAAAAGAAAATATAGTTGAGCTGATAAGCCAATAAAAAATTCTGAATGCGACTCTGCTTTTTTGAATGTTTGTGTTGGTAATGTGTGTTGTGAAAAAGGTATCTACTTGTTAGATTTTCATGGGTCTATCATCTCAACTATATTTTCTTTTCAATTTATAAATCAGGTCGATTATGTTTGTCTTTTTTGTATTTCTAGAAGTTTTCAAAATTATTTAAAAAAATTTTGTTTTTAATTAATTTTTCTAATTTCTCTTAATTCAAATTTTGGCGCTGCTATCTATGTATTATCTTGTCAAAGGTGAAACTATTTTTTTTAAATGTGACGTTTTTAAACTTTCTCGCACACACATTTGCCACGTGACATTTTTAAGGTTAGGGTCGTTCAAACGTCGGAGTCGGTTGTAAAATGGTTATTTTGTATTTTCTATATCAATCTGGGTCTGATGAGTTCAATTCCACTTTGTGGATAAGAACGACACTTGGGTCATCCAGTAAGTTGTAGAAATTATAATTTTTGTGTGCTATTTTTTTTTTATTCGACGATGTTGCTGAATGTGACTCTGCTTTTTTGAATGTTTGTGTTTGTAATGTGTGTTGTGTTAAAGGTATCTATTTGTTAGATTTTCATTGGCCTATCACCGCAACTATATTTTCTTTGCAATAAGTTTTAAAACTTCCAAAAATTCACAAAACTTAAATTTTAATTTATTTTTCAAAATTACACGATGTTAGATTTATGTTTAACGACTTGGCCGTGCATAATTACATTTTATATTAAAATTATAAAAATACAAACATTGTGTTTCCTATAAGTTCATAAACTTAATCACATTGTTGTTTTACTTAAAAACAACTTTTACAAGTTCTTGTCTGGTCAGTAAAATAAAACAAAATAATAGATGTTCAATTATTGTATTAGTCGTAATTTTGGTTATTTCAACCATCTTCAAAACGACTAAAAAACAGAACATACATCCGACAAGAAAATCTACCTTACTTCCGATGACCAAATAGCTTTTAGCGCTTTAGCCTCTTCTATAATACCTCTCCATTCCGTTCTATTTATAGCTGTCCCCCTCCCAGCCGTCTCCTTTTTCGATTTGATTCAGATCTCGGACTATGTTATCTCTTAGACGCTGTCGTGGTCTACCAGGGAGTCTCTTTCCAATTGGGCGTGCATTGTAGATGTTGTTTATGTCTTTCTCTGGTCTTGCTCTTATGACGTGCCCAATCCATGCCATTGTGATTAACGGCTGCTGGATAAGCTTTCGTACCTCTGCATTTGTTCTACGACGCCAGACTCCTCTCTCCGAAGTAAGTAAGTAAGTATGTAAGAAAATCTAGCAGCATCTACTCCAGCCTTCTTCCCGTTTGTTCAACGTACACCGCCTCACATGTTCCACATTCTAGATGATACACCCCGGATTGTTTCCACATGTCGTCCCTGTCCTTGGGGTGCGAAAATAAGTTTTAAAGGGTGGTGTTTACCTTGAACGAAACCTTAGTCTCTTCCCATCTTATAAAATTCGTCAATCGTTCTAAGAGTCCCCCAGATATAGCAGCTCAACCCATCTAATTGGCCTTTGCTGGATTACGTCCAGTTTGCAGAACTCCCTCCTATTCAACCTTTTTACTAACCCTTCGGTAAAGTACATCGATGGTATTGTGCTCAAACCCGTTGTTTTAAGAGAATTCTTTTATTTCTCTTATCTCTTGTTTGTGATGTACTTCTTTCACCGGGATAGATAGTGCACGGTGTACCATACTGTTTCATAAGTATACATACCGTAGGTCCGACGGGTATCTAATTTAAATATGTGGCACTTTTGACGAGGTTGGAGTCAATTTCCATTTTAAACAGGAATTGAAAAAAATAAGAATGGCCAATCAGTAAAACATCCACAACACACTTAATAATTTGAAGGCTGATAGTTATAATGTAATTTGTTTTATTTTGCAACATCAAACTAAAATTAAGCAAAGAGCCAGGCATTTCATATTAAAAGATTTATAAAAGTGAACCCAAAAATAAAAAACAATCAGTTTGTTTTATATTTTCGTTTGAACCTTTAGAGTTTCTATTTTCTTTCAGATATTGGATTCACACTATCAAAGCTTTAAAACTTCATACAGCTGTGAGTCTGCAAGATTTTCTGGAAATATCAAAATTAAAAAAATTAAAAATAAAACAACGCCTACAAGGAATGCAATGCATAGGTTCACAGAACAAGAAATCAAAAAGTACTGAAAAGAAATAAAGTGTGTATGATTAATGTTTAGCAATGGTTAACGTTTTCGAACATAAAAAAAGTTACATTTTAGTCCAAAAACAACAATGAAAAAAGTTAGCAAATACTCTTAAGCTAGCTTAACGTAATTATTTGGTGACAGTTTTTAATTCAAAGAAATTAAGTCATTACGAACACCGTTTTCAATTTCGTCGTTCGTGGAAATAAAAATTAAATTTGGAAAGTTATATCTAAAAACTTTTATAACATTTAAGGACATTTAAGTACCTCTATAAATTTATATAAAATATTTTAACAACAGTGCGCTGTTATTTTCCAATGATGAATGTTTTAATACTACTAGGGTTCAATTTTAAAAAGTATAATTTTTTAATCAAGTTTTGAAAAGCTGTTAGAGAATGAAATAGTGCTGTGCTTTTAAAGACTATTGTTGTTTACCTAAAGTTTTAATTGTAATATTTAACAAATTATGTGATTTGTAATTGTCTGACAGATCACAACTGTGCACATATTTAGTATCGATTGTAACAAGAGCAAATAAAATCCACCCGCAGATTTGGTAAGATTAAAATTGAAATGAATTCCATCAGACTGTCGGTCGTGTAGGTCCTATCGGTTTTAATTGAAAATTAATATACATATATTTTTAGCAATGTTTACTTACTTACATGATTGTGCAGGTTGCTATAATACATTTTATCTTCCAATGTAAAGTTGAAAAAATTTGTGCGAGTGTTTGTTTTTATTACAAAAGAGCCCATTTTTTGGTGATTTTATGGGAAGCGCTTTAATATTTAAAAAAGCAATAGGTTCTCGTTTACGCGCCCCTTATATGATAAAATTTGTATGTACGTAGGTAAGTAAATTTTTTTAAGTGCTGCGGTTAAGCTAAATTTTTTATCAAGCGGCTAAATCTTGATTGTTTGATTAGATTTTTGTGTTGGCACAATGCCTATCGTTAATTTCGCTTCTGTTGAGACCTATTTGGACCAACACAACTTCGCAGCCAAACTTATCAAACTCAAATTACTACTAAACAACAATACTAAACTTAACTATCCAAACTGTTAGGGTAACTGTAGACAATTTTAATCACAATATCATTAATTTTAATACAATGTTGATAAATAATCTCATCTAATGTTCCAGTTATGCCATAATTATTATAAATATTTAGCAACGTAAATAACTATTATAGTTTTTATTAATTATTGTACAAAATTAATTAATGGCAATTTGATAATCAAAAGTTATTGTATTTGTGTGCAAAATGTAAATAATAATCATGTGAAGTGTTACTACAGTTCATTCAAATCTATACAACACTACAGAGTAGAGATTACAATGCTGAATCCAAATTACAATATCCAATTAGCGAAAACACAAATTTATAAATAAATAATGCTAGATTTTATTTTGTAAGTATAATTTCAAATAACGCATTTAAATTGTTATAAATATTTAAGTCGATACCATATTTTTAAATGTCATGATTCCTTACTGAATTACAATAAGTTACTCGATATTTTGAAACTCACCGCAAACCTGATCTCAACGGTTATCGCAAAAATATAAAATAATCAAAATTTGCTGTACCTATTCACAAAGTTAACTTTTTATTAGAGTTTCAATTAAAGTTATCAAGAAGTATTAGGGATGCCATTTAGAATTACAGTTAGGTTGAGATATAAAATTTAATTTAAATCATTTTAAGGAACAATTTAAAATTAAATTTAAATAAAATGAAATTATTTGAAATCTCGAAATCTCGCGATTTCATTTCCTTAATTCTCTGACTTTTATTACAAATTACAATTTCTACTACGGAGAATATGTGAACCGTTATTACTGTGCCATCACGAGCAGAAAATAAAATTTAATTGTTAGATATTTATTGCACAAACTTATAGTCATGATATTTATCGGAATGTATTTAAATCTTTTTCGGCCAGGTGGGATAAAAGGGAAAGAAGAAAATACTGTATGGAGGGCGGTAGAAGAAACTTGATCAGCTCACTTTTCCACACATGAGATCTAAAATCTTAGATTCTCAAAATTTTATAGAAAGAATTCAGTCTTCCAATCCAAAAACACACGGCCGAATGAAGCGCCACCTGATTCAATTATAATAGAAGTTGAACAGGCTCTCGCAGTCACAAAGTAACAAGCAGGTAACTAACTGGGTGAAATTATTTACATGGCCTGATTTGGAGCCAAACCAAGAATTTTTACTTTTAGCGACAGTTACTGGTAAAGTAATGTTTTAACTACTCTGCATGGTTTTACATTGAAAAATTGCCAGACTTGATAAGGGACCAGAGTCGATAAAAGTTGCTCCGATATTTAAATAATTTTGCAGATTAACGATAAAACTAAAAACATAATGTGCAACTTGGAAGATTGTTTGGTAGTGAGATTAGTAGAAGAAATTAAATTGATGGTTTAAGGAAAGCAACTGAAATTTAATTAATTTTTAATGAGAGAGAGTGAAAATGAAAGAAAATTACATTTAATTAAGTAAAAAAAATAATTGCTAAAACAATAAAAATACTTTTACATGGAAATAAGATTGAGTGAACGGTAAGTGGCAGCGCTGAGATGAAGCATAAGTTAAGGGTTTTGAAAACTAAAAAGTAAAAAAAAGATTCGAAGCAACACATATGAGAATTGCTGCACAATTTTAGTGGTGTTCGTAATTTTTGTGTTAAATTTATTTGTTTCTTTGATGGCTTTGTAGTTCTAAATTTTCCGTCTACCTAGTACTTTTTCCTTTCTCAGGATAATCCTGATATACGCGAAATTTAGATTTATATAATTTTAAGTAAAAAATACCGTTCAGAGAAAACGGTGTTTAATAGACATTGTAGTGAACTTAGTTTGATTTAGTTTTATTTTTGATTTATAAATTGTAAGAATAATTCATTTGATACGATAACATAAAAAATTATGTTATGCGTAAATAGCATAACGTAATCCTCGTTAAATATCCTAAAGTATGAGGTATTAGCACTAAATGGTTGCAGATTGAAATACACAAAAATTTGATTTTTAGTGTGTTCTTTGCCGTATATAAAATAAATAACATAGCTTTTTTAATTTTGACGCAAATGATTCTCAAGTATGGTATATAATTAATTTCAAAAGCTGCTTTTTAACACAAACGATCGAGTTTCTTTCAAATTAAGGCTCCAGAATTAAACAAAATTTTATTTGATGTTATCATAACGAATATTTAGTAGGTATCGTAAAATGACTGAATTCTCAACGATTAAATTTTTATCGACAAAGCAGATAATTATTCTTTATTCGGCAAATTGATTTTATACAATAATTATATTATTTTATTTCGTACATACCAATACAACGAAATGAAGGATAATAAACGTTCCTGAGTTTTTAAAACTTCCTAAAACTTTTAGTTTTCCTATGCCAATTTTCCTATTTATGGTCATAATATTTAAATAAAGCATTTGATTCAGTGTTTTTAAGCAGGGAACAGGGGCTTTCAATACGCCATCATGTTGCCGAGTCTTATGCAGAGTCATACATTTTTATAACGTAAAAACCAGTACGTGTTTTTTACATAACAATATACATACACTGCTCGATTAGAAATGTTTTTAACGCAATTACTTTTTAATTTGGTTAGAAATACTCACTTTTAAGTTCATATTACTATATCGCAAAACCAATTACAAGTTTAGTAATTAATTTATGAAATTTTCTGTATTTCGTTCAACATTAAATTATAGTTACTAATTCAATTTATTTGATTACCTGTACTAATGTAGCAAAAACAAATATTTATTTATGGGCACTAGAACACAATATTCTAGTGCTTTGACGAAATTAATAAGTTGAAAGTACTTTAGCGGTTGAAAATATTTTCAAAAATAATAACAATATTTATTTTGTACTAAACGTCTTAAAAATCGATCAGTCTTAAGCTTATTGGCATCGTTTATTATATTGAAAATTTTTAAAATACAATTTTATTTTGTAGGAAAATAAAAACACATCTGCCACTTCTATAATTTTAATTATAACGAATTTAGGTTCGTAATTGCTGTTGAGATTAAAGGAAACGAGAAACAAAAAGTAATAAATGGGTTTGTAATCCCAATAAGTTTAGATATAAAAATTAAAACTTCTAAATTATTAGCACGGAGGTTCCGGCAAACATTCATCACATTTTTATTTTTTCCACTTTCCCACAACATAATATGTAATTTTACCGTAATGAAAATTGCTGTATAATTTTTATATGATTGTGATCAGGTATTGATTTTCCTAGATCAAATATCTATTATATATCATCTGTATTTAATTAAAATTTATACTTTAATTTCTATTAAGAATAATAATGTTACAATTCACATTTTCAGTAATGTTTTAATAAGCTGGAAAACTTGCACTCGGATTAAAATAATTCGCTTTGAACAATTCATTTGCAGTTCATAGTTTTTTAAGAGAAAAGCACATTTAAGTTTATTTAATTAATATAAAACTTTTTAATTAATACGAACTTGTTGACAATTGACATTGCCGTTTTTTACTTGAGCAATGCTTTATTCTCTACCGAAAAACTTAGTTTTGATATTTCTGATTTAATTGCTTCGTTAGGCATGTAATTTCTATTCCAAGTCGGTTTGGTCGCATTTGCTAAAAAATTAATTTCGGATTTGAAATAAACGGATGTCTGGCGTAGACAAAACCTATATAACTATTGCATTCCTAATAGTAATCACGAAGAGGGTGTGGTCGTAACAAGGCTTCCCAAGTTGTTACATGAAATATTTATGTATTTACTGGTGGAAATATGCTAATTTAATTTAACATAATATAAACGCGACTGGTAAATTAGTTCCACTTGTGATAGATAATAAAAAGTATCTAAAGTAGAGCAGCTGCACGGCTTCTTGAGTTTTTTATTAAAATTTTAACTTATTATCAATTTATCATTTAAGTTCTGAATACTCGGGATTTAAAAAATTTTTTTTAAATCCCGGTTCCTTTTTTTTCTAATTAAAAAATTATATTTCATGTAAAGTATAAATAAATAAAAGCCAGTTTAAATACCTGTACCAATTTGGATGTAAATGAGAAATCTTCAAGTTGTCGCAGAACCCATGTAGCTCCTCTACTGTCACATAAGTTGCTTGAAGAAATTTTCATTTGATATGTAAACTAAGATTTCCTGAAGGATTTCAATACATAAAGATTAGATAGACGTTTCTGAGAAACTTGTTAATAATAAGCTTTGTGTATAAAGTTTACATGCTGGAGCTTATTCAATTTGAAGATATATGTGACTTTCCTGCAGATTTGCATTGTGTGTTATCACCAAAGATCCTTCAGGATGAGGAAAATAATTCGTACAATAGCAGTTTATGCAGCAGGTTTCAACAATAGCCAAACTCCGTCGTTCTAGTCCACTAATAGTCTCTTTGTGCTAGGAAATTGGTGTTGTTAAATTTGATCAATGCTTGAAATATAATCCAACACAAACACAAATAATAATAAACATAATTATAATTTAAAATTAAAAAAACAAATTATTTTAATTTTGCAAATTAAATATTTCATTTGTACTGGCAAAATACTGGCAATGGTTGATAAATTAAATTCTTTGTCACCTAATATAAAATATTTTACGAAATACGCAATAATTGAAATAATTTAAATTGAATTCATAAAATATTAAAAGCAATAAATTTTATTAAAAATTGATTGACATTTTAATTTTTCAATTTTATTGTATGAGACTTGTTTCAATAATATTTAAATATAAAAATCGCTCTTATAGAATCAAAAGGTTTTCACAAAAATATTTCCAGTAGGATTATCTTAACTTAGGTTTGGATGGTTAAGGGAGGACGAATATTTGTTTAATTACACATTATTAAATTATAAACAATAAAGTGAAAATATTTTTTTATAGATATTTATTTCTATGCAAATCCTGTAGTAAATTATATCTATAAATAAACGTCTTTAGAAAAATGTATTCTCTATTGTATTTTTTAATATACATACATATCACTTGCAGTTGTAATTACGGTAATCAATAACATAGAATTGAGGAGGTATATAATTTAATTGTAAAATATGTTTTAAGAATAAATTAAGTGCTATAATTTTTATTAGATGACCTGTTTTGTTTAATTTCAAGAATAATTCAAATAATTTTGAACCGTTTACAAAATAATATATTAAACAGATTCGAAAACATTTTGTAAAATGTCAAAAATTGATTTATTAAGGTTTTGTTGTAGATTTTTTCCAAAATATAACTTTAAGATTTAATTAACAGCGCAGGTCTATTTAATGAGAATCATAAATCCGAATTATTCATAGTATCAATGACATAGACAATTAAAATTAACCTTATCTAAAAGAATTGAAAAAAAAGAATAAATTACAACTATTTAATCTGATAAAATAATTAATAACTATAAATTTACAAACTTGCTCCAGATAGTGCTGACTACTAGGCACTAAGAGCGAGCAGACTCAACCAAAGTTCATGAAGGATTTAACTCGTAAACTCACATTTTTGAGTTTCTGTATTGTATTTGTATAGAAAATCAATATTAGTAATTACAGATTGATTTTGTAAAAATTTAACAGAAACAAGTAATTTTTTTTCTGGGTGTTATAAAATACCTTATTTTCTGGTAAGGAATAAACAATAAATTGCAGAATTAACTAAACTATTCGCTTTTAAGAGTTAAGTAACAAATTCGGAAAACCTAAACTCAAAGCAAGGGTGGGGGAGTTTCTTCAAATTGTAAAATACAGAGAGATTTTTTGAAGAACCACTGTATGCTCTATATGCTATGGTAGTCTATTGTGCCATGTAAACCAAGCCTCACCACTCAGCGAAGCACTAAAACGGTCGTAGGAAAGTTAAAAATCACCAAACTCGATTTCGAACCTTATAATTAGCAATAATTTTTTAATAGCAGACTTTATTGAACGAGTTTTGTTTATTGCTAAGCGAGCTTGCGAGCAAGGTTTATAAATAAAGCAAGTTAATAGAGTTTCATTATACATATACATCAAAGCTTTATGTTTGCTAAATTTGGAAAAGCTTTGATTTATTTAGTACTATATTATATTAATTGTAGGAAAGCTTTATATGTTTATGAAAATGCTGTGGTTAATGATTATATTATTTATACATATCTGTTTAATGCTCGCCTTTGTAAAAATAAGTGCTATTAAAAAAAAATCGTGAAATTATCGAAATATTTAACATAATGGATACATTTAAAGAAGTGGAAGAAGTTTCGGATGATATTAAGAAAATTGCGTCAAATGCGAAGGAATCACTTTTTCCGACTTAATCTGAATATAGAAAAAAATTTGAATAAAAAGTTGACATTTATTTTGCCATTGACAGTTGAGTCCAATTTACCTTATCATTGTTACTGGTAATAATATAATCATAAATCGAGTAGTTATAGTAGTATTATAGTCCCAGGGCATTTCATACAAAATATTATGTATTGAAAATATTTTTTGTAAATTTGTTGTGTTTTTTTGAAAGAAAATTTTGAATGAAGTTTGTTAATAAACATCAAATGAAGCAAAATAGATTAGAATGTTAAGCACATAAAGTTATCTAAACTTGAGTATAGCATATTGAAGGGTGCATCAAAGTTGAAATTTAGATTGCGGAAGTTCACATGAATAACAGCCCTTACATCAAAATATGTGGTATGTTTGCTTTAAAAAAATAGCTTGTGCTTGCTGGCTGTTTTTTCAAGAGATTATCTGTGAAATGGAATGTTTGTTTAAATCAGTTTTAACCGACTTACATTTTATCGTAATGACGCTCACAATTTTGTATATTTTTTATTCTCAAAAAGAGTTAAAATTTATTTTACTTTAATTTATAAATTAAACATTGAAAAAAGAGAGAGAGAGGAATTGAGTTAGTACATGGTAGGTAAAAGTTGCCATGGCTTTTAACTTATCAAATAATCTTTTAGTGGTAACCAACTAACTACACGTTTGAGCCAAAGGAGACTATTCGAAGTTCAAGCAGATTGAATACTAAAAGATAAACACTTGAGCCCCATTCGCGTAGCTTTTTATAAGGAAAGTTAATTTAAACTTTTTTATTAAATAAATAGGTAAATAAATTATCAGTCATGCATAAGAAGGCTGTCTTGATAAAGCCCCATACGCAGTGAGAGCTTTATCGAAATAATGTAGAACAATCACTACAAGATTATTCAAACTACATCAATTAATTAAATTCTTTAAGAACAAACTTTACAATCTGTATCATTTATTTAACTTAAACGTTTTCTCCCTCTACATCAAGATAAAAGCTTGCCAAGAATCTACAACGTCATGTCTGAACACAAACAGATTAGCATGAAGCTCTTGTAATTAAATATCTTAACTAATTTCGAATGACTTCTATTTATAACAGATAAATGCAATCTGGTTAAATAAATTGCTATATATTCAAGCAGTAAACAATTAACAGCTTATTAGTATCAAAATTACCAATTAGTTTCACAACCGAAATAATTGTAATCTTACTTGAGGCAGGAAATGTAATTCACGATTATGTGCGATCGAATCGAATAATTTACTATTTAGCGGAGAGTTAGTACACAAATACCCTGTTTTTATATTGCGATATATTTTATATAAAAAATTGATCTCGAATGGCTTAATCTTTTCAAGTCGAAAGATAAGTTATAAATTATATTACCAGAGTGAACAAACGAGATGCTTCATCTTTGTACTGTCGATAGGTAAATTGTGGTAAACGCAAGTGAAGAGCGTTTTTTATAGGCAATTTGTGTTTTAAACTTGAGGATCAGACGAGCAAAAATTCACATAATGTTTTTAGTCAATAAATTTGCTTTGCCTATAGAAATGTATGTTTGTTGTGTATTGACAAAATAATGTACCATTAGAAATGTAAATTAAATTGTAACTAGTAGTATCAGGACGTTGTGTGATGTGGTCTAATATGTGAAATCGCAATTTAATATTCGAGTCAGTGTTATAATTAAAACACAAAATTTAATATAGCTCTGGAAAATCGAATATACAATGTTGTAATTCTGCAAAATTCCTAAGTCAAGCAAAATGAATAAAATTGTTAAACATCACATTTTTGAACAACTTCCTGCGATCAGTCAGAAACGGAAATTATTGTTATTGGAGTGTCGAAGAGTTCTTCTGAATTTTGAAAATTTTGGTACACTAACATAAAATTAACGTCCCTGTAAGATATGAGTTAAAATTTGTCCTTCTATGATATATTTGTCGCCCTTAAAATTTAATTTTTATTAAAGGTTCTGCTCCGAACTCATTATAATTTTCAATTCAAAACTAACTGCAGATTTCATAAATATAGTAATTACCGATAGAATGGCGTATGTTGGGTCATACCGTAAGAAGCAGAATTAACATGTGTAGATGAGCGATGGTACGGTCCTACATTGCATTTTAGGGCGCTATCGTAAAGCTAATATGCATCAAATAAGGATTAGCGTAGGGTAGCGTTAGCTGTGTCTACATGGTGGGTACTGAAGAATCTTTTACCGAAGATGCTTACTTACACCAACACTTAACACGGCAGGCCATTATAGAGTGTGTTTCACTAAAAAAAAATTTTAATTTTTATAATTAAGTAGCACTGACATATTTTATCCAAGAGCATGCAAGCACATTAGTAATGTAGAGTTATTATAAATATTTGTTTAAAAAAGGAGGAGATTACGTGACAATTTTTACGTAAAAAAAACATTACTGGGATTAAACGGAAAGAAAGTAAAAACTAATCATAGACCATGGAAAACTCTCCGAGCTTCGATCATTTGTTTTATGAGATGTTTAGAGTGAAATATGGTGGTCTGGTACAGAAAACTGATTACCAAACGGTGTTTGAATTTTTCTAACATTTTAAAAACAACCGGAAAAACATTCCTTTGATAAATTTTAATTTTTGGTAAAATTTTCACACGTGAAAAAGATTTCTTACACAAGGCGGACATTTTTTTGGAAAACTGGAGTATTTGGAAAAACGATTGTATTACAAAATTGGATACAACCAATGTTTGTGTAATACAACTTATAAAATAACTAAATTTAATATAAATAAATGGAAATTTAGAAAATTTAAGCGACTCGTATATTATTATGATAGTAAATGGAAGCCAATTGGGAAATTATAAAGTTGGAAAGTAATTTATAGCAACATTGTTTGTCTGTGCATAATATTAAACTAATATTGTTTACTTGTAGCAAAAAGGATTTATATAATATAGATATAGAGAAACGGTTATTATTAAACTACCTGGCTTAATAATTATTACTTTCTTTACTCTTTAATGAGGCAAATTACAGTGACTTTATAAAGGTAGTGAGGACATACGAATGACATGGGCAAAGAAATGGCGGATTTATTATTGTTAACTGCTATGTCCCCCCATTTGTTTGCACAAAATTGCGACTCTCTATGACCACACTGCTTTTATAAAGTCACGGTAGGACAGATGAAGAAAAAGAATTTAAAATTCTTTAGTAATGGATAATATGTGTTACTGTTATTATATAAATGTGGTTAAAAATTTAAAGCCCACTAAAAACTAATTAATTTTGTAACCATCGATAACAGAAGACTCTCCGACTAACATAAAAAATTATAAATAATTCCTTTCTATAATTCAAGAAACATTTTAAAAATAAATTTTAGATCAACGTAAACAATATAAACACCTATAAGGAATGCATAACTTAGTAATCACAAAATTAACCCGTGATATATCAACAAACAAGAACAAAATAAATTAGTATCTTATTATATAATTTAATCTGTTAATTTCAAGTTATTTACAATAATATTCAATAATAATTAAATTGCAAAATCCTCCACATGGGTTGTGTACTTCATACATAGACTATCACATTATCCTAGTAGGTTGTTCTACATGAAAGCCAGCCAGTCTTTATTGGAATTTCAAATGATACAAGTACGGTTTTTTTTGTGTAATACACTTATTTGGTTGGTCGAATTGTTCGATCGTGTATGGTGCTCGATGTAATAAAAATTAGTGAGCAGAGGAAAACGAAAAAAGTTTCTTTTTAAAAATATATACATACGTAGTTCGAAGAGTAAACAAATTGTTAGTCACTTTTCGTGACAGCTTTTAAATGCAAATACAATTTAAAGAGAATACGCCACAGATAAACTTAATTAACTTCCTACATAAAATTACTTCAATACAATTAGCATATAAACTACTAATTTTACTAGGATTCTTGAAATAATCACTACAGAGTTGCGCACCAAGAATACTTAATTAATTTCTATAGATTTATGTTTTTCCCGAACAAAATTGTATATTAGCAAAAGCAAAAAAATGACTTGCAAGTTTTTGATCGTTAAGTAAATTTCTCATATAAGAAAAAATTTTGCTTTTATGTTAATACACAAGTTTAAGAAAATTTGACACTTTTCTAACAACATTATAACAATAAAGTGTGTTTTTTTGAAAAAAAAAAGTTCAAATTACAAGAGTGATAATAAATCAGTTAGTTGTCAGTTTTTGAGTCACTTTTTGTAAAATTGTTTCCAGTTTGATTGATGAATCCTGCATTCTTTATTGACAAAAATTTAACATTTTTTGGGTGTTAAAAATTACTTAGACTTAATATTTAAAGATAAAAAAGTTAAGAAAAAGTAATTGTTAACTCACAAAAGTCGTGCTCGGTATTGATTAAAGCAATTTTCACTAAGACTTTTAGGTTAATGTGCATTTTCATGGCGAAAATGTATGCAGTGCGGCTAAATACGGCTAAATTTATTGTCAAACCCTCGTCTAAAAAACGTCCTGATAAATTATTAGGGTAAGTTAAGAAATTTTGCGTGAATAACATTTTTTGTAAGGTGCTTTTCGGCTAACACGAAAATCTACAAAAATTAGCAAGTTTTAAAGTTATAACTGTCTATCACGGCAAAGGCAGCAATTATTATAAATTATTTAACATTTTAAAGAGAGAGGTTGCTGTTTTATTATTTTATTGTTAGGTAAAAATAGCGAACTTGAATTTCATTCGGCCAATTGTAAAGCGACGTTGATCCAGAAATCAACACACTTCACTCTAGTAAATTAGTCTTTCTAAGACGAACTTTATTTCCCTAGGGCACGTCCACTGATTTAACACAACCCGCAGGAATTGAAACAAATACGTTTTCGTCACACTTGACCAATATTTCTAGGTGTAAAAAAAATTAATGGTATCCCATCAAAACTAGGCATTCTTTTTTTAATTCTAAAAGCTGGAAACTATTTTAATTATTTTAATCGCCCTGTAGCAGTTTTAATTTGTGTTAGCCTGTTTCCTTTACTCTGCAAGTTGCTATCGCTCTTTATTTTAATTAAATAGATTTGAAGTAACCGACGTCACAGTACCGAGAAAAACAACTTAAATCTAAAAAAATAAGCTTTTTCATTATAATTAAAAATGTTTAATTTCCTCTTATGGTTGCATGGCTGCAAGTACAACACAAAGTGCAAAAACAAGCTCAAAGCAGGTGAAAGCTCAATTTTAATTAAATTGAAATTTTTGTCATTTAATTACTCAATTTTCCACACATTTTATCTTTAGTTGGGGACAATATTATTCGTTAACTGTACGTAATTTGATCCCGATCCCCGAAGGTTTGTTAAACAAAAATATATTTTTTACAAAAAGAATAATCAACTTTCTTTCTGCTTTATTATCATCGTCAGAGTTGTAATGGTAAAACTTGTTACATTGGTTTGCTCGTATAATCTAAGAATACATTTGAGGATAAGCAAAAATTGGGCATTAAATTCAATAGTCACTTCTATTGTTATAGTTTTCATAATTGCCTAAGCAATTTTCCAAGTAATAAAAGTTGCAATCAATTTTGTTAATTTTCAATAAATTTCTTTAAATACCAATTTGCGGCTTTTAAAATTATTGTTATTCCCAGATTTTTTAAAATCCGTATTAACTGTATTATAGAAATGCACATTTTCTTTCTCTAACTCAAATCAGATGGGTAAACTTTTTGGATAACCTTCCTACAGAGCGTCAGCTTAATTAGGTGGTATGTCCAAATATAAAATCTTTTTTCATAACAATACATTCCTTCGTTTATTTTATGTAACAAACAATTTACAATTTTTCATAAACTTTTTAAAATCTGTGGCTCTCACTTTATTTAGAACGTATTGTAAAATGAATGAATTGTTATAAAAAAAGATTTTATATTTATACATTTAAACATGTTTAGTCTAATGATGCTTTAGGCGAAACTGGTCACTAATGAATACATAAAATACCAATTTGCGGGTTTTAAAATTATGGGTATTCTCAGATTTTTTAAAATCTTTATTATATTAGGTATAAAAATTTCACACGTGAAAAAGATTTCTTACACAAGGCGGACATTTTTTGGAAAACTGAAGTATTTTGAAAAACGATTGTATTACAAAATTGGATACAACCAATGTTTGCGTAATACAACTTATAAAATAACTAAATTTAATATAAATAAATGGAAATTTAGAAAATTTAAGCGACTCGTATATTATTATGATAGTAAATGGAAGCCAATTGGGAAATTATAAAGTTGGAAAGTAATTTATAGCAACATTGTTTGTCTGTGCATAATATTAAACTAATATTGTTTACTTGTAGCAAAAAGGATTTATATAATATAGATATAGAGAAACGGTTATTATTAAACTACCTGGCTTAATAATTATTACTTTCTTTACTCGTTAATGAGGCAAATTACAGTGACTTTATAAATGTAGTGAGGACATACGAATGACATGGGCAAAGAAATGGCGGATTTATCATTGTTAACTGCTATGTCCCCCATTTGTTTGCACAAAATTGCGACTTTCTATGACCACACTGCCTTTATAAAGTCACGGCAGGACAGATGAAGAAAAAGAATTTAAAATTCTTTAGTAATGGATAATATGTGTTACTGGTATTATTTTGTTATTATATAAATGTAGTTAAAAATTAAAGTGCATATATTTCCTTTCTATAATTCAAGAAACATTTTAAAAATAAATTCTAGATCAACGTAAACAATATAAACACCTATAAGGAATACATAAGGTAGCAATCACAAAATTAACTCGTGATATATCAACAAACAACAACAAAAGAAATTAGTATTTTATTATACAATTTAATCTGTTAATTTCAAGTTATTTACAATAATATTCAGTAATAATTAAATTGCAAAGTCCTCTACATGGGTTGTGTACTTCATACATAGACTATCACATTATCCTAGTAGGTTGTTCTACATGAAAGCCAGCCAGTCTTTATTGGAAGTTCAAATGATACAAGTACGGTTTTTTTTGTGTAATACACTTATTTGGTTGGTCGAATTGTTCGATCGTGTATGGTGCTCGATGTAATAAAAATTAGTGAGCAGAGGAAAACGAAAAAAGTTTCTTTTTAAAAATATATACATACGTAGTTCGAAGAGTAAACAAATTGTTAGTCACTTTTCGTGACAGCTTTTAAATGCAAATACAATTTAAAGAGAATACGCCACAGATAAACTTAATTAACTTCCTACATAAAATTACTTCAATACAATTAGCATATAAACTACTAATTTTACTAGGATTCTTGAAATAATCACTACAGAGTTGCGCACCAAGAATACTTAATTAATTTCTATAGATTTATGTTTTTCTCGAACAAAATTGTATATTAGCAAAAGCAAAAAAATGACTTGCAAGTTTTTGATCGTTAAGTAAATTTCTCATATAAGAAAAAATTTTGCTTTTATGTTAATACACAAGTTTAAGAAAATTTGACACTTTTCTAACAACATTATAACAATAAAGTGTGTTTTTTTGAAAAAAAAAAGTTCAAATTACAAGAGTGATAATAAATCAGTTAGTTGTCAGTTTTTGAGTCACTTTTTGTAAAATTGTTTCCAGTTTGATTGATGAATCCTGCATTCTTTATTGACAAAAATTTAACATTTTTTGGGTGTTAAAAATTACTTAGACTTAATATTTAAAGATAAAAAAGTTAAGAAAAAGTAATTGTTAACTCACAAAAGTCGTGCTCGGTATTGATTAAAGCAATTTTCACTAAGACTTTTAGGTTAATGTGCATTTTCATGGCGAAAATGTATGCAGTGCGGCTAAATACGGCTAAATTTATTGTCAAACCCTCGTCTAAAAAACGTCCTGATAAATTATTAGGGTAAGTTAAGAAATTTTGCGTGAATAACATTTTTTGTAAGGTGCTTTTCGGCTAACACGAAAATCTACAAAAATTAGCAAGTTTTAAAGTTATAACTGTCTATCACGGCAAAGGCAGCAATTATTATAAATTATTTAACATTTTAAAGAGAGAGGTTGCCGTTTTATTATTTTATTGTTAGGTAAAAATAGCGAACTTGAATTTCATTCGGCCAATTGTAAAGCGACGTTGATCCAGAAATCAACACACTTCACTCTAGTAAATTAGTCTTTCTAAGACGAACTTTATTTCCCTAGGGCACGTCCACTGATTTAACACAACCCGCAGGAATTGAAACAAATACGTTTTCGTCACACTTGACCAATATTTCTAGGTGTAAAAAAAATTTAAAGGTATCCCATCAAAACTAGGCATTCTTTTTAATTCTAAAAGCTGGAAACTATTTTAATTATTTTAATCGCCCTGTAGCAGTTTTAATTTGTGTTAGCCTGTTTCCTTTACTCTGCAAGTTGCTATCGCTCTTTATTTTAATTAAATAGATTTGAAGTAACCGACGTCACAGTACCGAGAAAAACAACTTAAATCTAAAAAAATAAGCTTTTTCATTATAATTAAAAATGTTTAATTTCCTCTTATGGTTGCATGGCTGCAAGTACAACACAAAGTGTAAAACAAGCTCAAAGCAGGTGAAAGCTCAATTTTAATTAAATTGAAATTTTTGTCATTTAATTACTCAATTTTCCACACATTTTATCTTTAGCTGGGGACAATATTATTCGTTAACTGTACGTAATTTGATCCCGATCCCCGAAGGTTTGTTAAACAAAAATATATTTTTTACAAAAAGAATAATCAACTTTCTTTCTGCTTTATTATCATCGTCAGAGTTGTAATGGTAAAACTTGTTACATTGGTTTGCTCGTATAATCTAAGAATACATTTGAGGATAAGCAAAAATTGGGCATTAAATTCAATAGTCACTTCTATTGTTATAGTTTTCATAATTGCCTAAGCAATTTTCCAAGTAATAAAAGTTGCAATCAATTTTGTTAATTTTCAATAAATTTCTTTAAATACCAATTTGCGGCTTTTAAAATTATTGTTATTCCCAGATTTTTAAAATCCGTATTAACTGTATTATAGAAATGCACATTTTCTTTCTCTAACTCAAATTAGATGGGTAAACTTTTGGATAACCTTCCTGCAGAGCGTCAGCCTACATAATTAGGTGGTATGTCTAAATATAAAATCTTTTTCAAAACAATACATTCCTTCTTTTATTTCATGTAACAAACAATTTACAATTTTTATAAACTTTTTAAAATCTGTGGCTCTCACTTTATTTAGAACATATTGTAAAATGAATTAATTGTTATGAAAAAAGATTATATATTTATATATTTAAACATGTTTAGTCTGATGATGCTTTAGGCGAAACTGGTCACTAATGAATACATAAAATACCAATTTGCGGGTTTTAAAATTATGGGTATTCTCAGATTTTTTAAAATCCTTATTATATTAGGTATAAAAATGCACATTCTCTCTCTCTCTTTTTCATTTCTGTAACTCAAATCGGATAAGCAAACTTTTTGGATTACCTACCTTCGGAGCGTCAGCTTCATTAGATGGTCGAGATGTATACTCTGGTATAGACGACTATTTTATCCATTTCGGATGTGTTACATAAAGATGCACAAGAAAATAACAAATTGTGTAGTAATTTAAAAAAAGTTAATTAATACAAAGGTGACGTAAACACGATTGAAATTTAAATTAAAAATGACAGAAAAATTTAACTTTACGTACAAAGATACAATTCACAAACAATGCATTGGTCTTTGTGAAACAAAGAAGGGTGGAATTTAGTACTGCAAGTTGTTGCAAGAGAACCTCTTTCCTCTTTAACAGCAGCAACCAAGTATGTAGTTCAACTGTGGTAAGGCAAAATTTAAAAGTATAAATTGAAATTAAATTAGTGAAATCAGAAAAACTCAACAAATTAATACAAAATAACCAACAACCAACATATGTAGCAGACAAGATTTGATGATCAAAAATGCAAATTTGATGACATCCACAAACAATATACTTTGCTTACAAAAAGTCCACCAAAAGTGGCGCAAAATTTTAAATTATTTAAACAATTAAAAAAGGTTATTAATAAAAGGAAAAATTAGCCACTTTTTTATAGAAACATTATTAGGGATCAGTAAAAAGTTATTAACTTCATCTTGGTAAGTTCACAAAGGTCGAATTAAATAAGTTCAATATTCAAAATATTTGACACATTTTGTGAGGGCGAATTAGAATAACTAAGCTTTACGGCGAAGTTTTAACAGATAACTTGGTTAATGGCGTTTAGTCAAATCGTATAATCGTATAAAATTTCACAATTTCTCAATTGATACATAATTCGTTTAGGAATATAACTAATTAGAATTAATGTAATAAGTAGAGAAAATTTTGATTAAAGCTAGTCCGCCAGCAGTTATTGTTTAAAGATGAGAATTAGCGATCATTTAAATTTTTGAATTATTTTGAAAGTAAACAATAAATTTCTAAAATTTTATAGAGTAAACTAATGTTTTAAAAATGTGGATTCAACAAGTTTTGAATTTTCATTAATCCTTGTCGAGGAAATAATGCACGCTTTACGCCCCTTCACTGAGCTACTTTATTTACTTTATAGGAATTAAATGAGAGGTTAACCGCTGGTAAAGTTTTTGTACACATCTCATGAAGTACATAAAATCTCATGTGAAGTACATGAAGTAGGTACTTGTGAAATACATAAAGTACTTGTGAAGAACATGAAGTACTGGTAAAATATATGTTAATTATATTAAAGTACAAGTGAAGTATCATGAAGTTAGTAAATTTTGGTGAATTACATAAAGTTTAACCTAGCTTATGCGCATGCGCTACGGACAATGTGTATTCAATAATAATTATTTGATAGCAAATTAACTTACATCAGTAGATTTTCTTAACATTTTTTATCTTAAACGTTGAATAGACCTTTGGGGGTCATTATTTTACTAATTAAAAGTTTTGGTAGTTGCTAGTTTAATAGCAATAAATTAATTAAATTAAGCTTAGATTTATTTAGTTAATTTTGTAATTTTTTTTAGCTCATTTGTTTGAATATTATGGAGGTTTGATAGCTCAATAAAATGCTTTGGTAATTCATTATTTCGCCGTGATTAATTAATTACATTGTAAAACTGAATTAAATATTTAAGCATATTCCAAGTTTTTTAAAATTAGCTTTGGGCAAGTAAATGTGTTTTAATTCATAACCGGACAATAATTAATCATAAACTGCATAATTATAAATTCCAAACCTCCTGGGGGCAGATCTCTGCAATGGGAGATCTTCAGTTTAGTTCTGATAAAAAATCAACTACTCGATCCGGGAGGTCGGGAGGAACACCCTCCAGTGCTTCTGTAATGGGAGATTCTCAGTTTACTACTGACAAAATAAACTACTTGATCCGGGGGTCTGGGGTGTGGAACACCCTCCAGTGCACAATTTTGGAATGAAAAACATTGCAGAACATGCAGAACCCCCAGCCCCCGGATCGAGTAATCTATTTTTTATCAGAAGTAAACTGAAGATTTCCCGTTTCAGAGACACTGGAGGGTGTTCCACACCTCCCAGACCCCGGTTTAACTAATTTATTTT
Organism: Lycocerus yunnanus; assembly: GCA_036346125.1. NCBI lineage: Eukaryota > Metazoa > Arthropoda > Insecta > Coleoptera > Cantharidae > Lycocerus > Lycocerus yunnanus. Next base: position 629,477 of record JARFIX010000094.1, read on the forward strand.
TAGTAAAACTGAATTAAATATTTAAGTATATCCCAAGTTTTTTAAAATAGCTATAGCCAAGTTAATGTGTTTAATTCATAATCGGACAATTAATCAAAAACTGCATAATTATAAATTTTGTACCCCCTGTGGGGCAGATCTTTACAACGGGAGATCTTCAGCTTTCTTCTGATAAAAAATAAAGTAGTCAATCCGGGAGGTGTGGAACACCCTCCAGTGCTCAAATTTTGGAATCTCGGTAAGTCTCTGAAATACTGATGAAGTACGTGAAATACAATGAAGTATCGAAGAAGTAGGTGAAGTACCGTGAATTATCGATGAAGTGCGGTGAATTACAGGTAAACTACGTGAAGTCCCGTTAATTACTCCTGAATTATATGAAGTACGAAAAATTATGGAGAATTATGATGAAGTACATGAAGTGTGAAGTTTATTGTACACGATTTCCTCTAGCGGTTGACCCCTCGGAATTAAATTATAGAACGTAAATAAAATAATCACATACAAAACTCCTACTGTCTATCTAGGCGTGACATCAGAAGATGAAAGAAAATACAAAGAGACAAGAAATCAAATAGTAAAAATGTGCAAAATTGTAGAAATGAATGGATTGAAGAAGTAATGAGGGAGATTGAGGAAAATCAAAAAAAAATAGGAAATTTTGTATGAAGATACAAAAACCAAAATCATACAGAAATCGCAAAAGTCACGTCTGATTTTATTTTGAATAATGTAATGAGTTGTGGTAGCTCTCGAGCGAGGGGTCAACTCAGGAAATCCTGTACAATTAACTTCACATACTTTGTCAAAATTCACCGTATTTCATATTCTTCATCAGTAATTCTCCGTACTTCATCAATAATTCACTGTACTTCACCTACTTCATCGATATACTTCATTGTTTTCCTATTTTACAAGTATTTCATGTATTAATTCACATGAGATTTCAAGTACTTCATGAGATGTGTACAAAAACTTCACCAGCGGTTAACCCTCGCTCTCGAGTTTCCATGTGCGTACGATACCGATGAGAACCAATTAGTCTGAAACACGTGCCTTGCCGTTCATATTTGATTGTGCAAATATTTTTAGAAAATTTATGTTCAAAAATAAAGTAGAACGTAAGTACATAACATTTTGTTATTTATGGCAATAGATTGAGGTGTAAAGAGCATTAGCGAAGTTAATCTGTAAAAACTGTTCAAATTTGTAAATAGCACCCCGAAGAGGGTGATAGACAAAAAATATCGATGCACACGAGTAAGAACTTAAAAGCATTAGGTAAACAGCTTGTGTAATAATTGTAAATCCTTGGCCTAATTAACCGTACTGGACCGTAATAAGCTGCTTAACGTTGTAATTCTACCAGCAAAGTGCATAATGTAGAAAATTAGCTGTAAAAGTTACCTGCGTACCCGTGAAAGGGTTGCAGTAAAATCTTTATCTAGCAATATTATGGTTTCTTATTATAAGTTAATTTATGACATAGCGAGTTACACCTCTGATATATGTAATTTACCATTAAGCAGTATTTCTTGGAGGTTTTCCAATTTCTAAAGCACAGACTTGTGTTTTATTAAGGTAACTGACAAGTATCAGGATTGTAAAGTTTCTGCAATACAGTTAAAGACGACGAATTTTATTGCAAAAAAATACCTACAGAATTTATAGTCTTCCATTGTCTTAGTTAACGTTAACATACGGAGAGGTTATAGTGAAGTTACAAAGTAAGAGTAAAACGTCCAAAATCTGAAGCTTTTATAGATTTCTTCACTCTTTTACTGGATGGGATGAAGTAAAATATCGAGTAGTGTGGAGATTTGTCGTTTATTTTTCATAACTTAAAACTTTCTCGATTTTACGTGTTACGGTTAGAAAAGATTCCCTCTATACCAAGGTAATTTAAACTAGATACCGTTTCGTTTTGTTTCATTTAACAAAACGCTCATGAATTATTTATTATCAAAAAATTATTTTAGTGGATACCGAAAATGATTCATGTCGCGTCGTCGAATGCATTTTCAATCACCTCTCGTATAAGAAATAATATATTGAAATCCACAATTACGGTAATTGATTTTACATTATACCAATATGCCTGTGCTTCGTTAACAACAGTGAACCATTAAACAATTAAAAAAAAAATTAACAAGTTTTCGGGTAATTATCACTTATAAAAAATGTCCAACTGAATTTTATTTTTATTAATAGGACTTACTTTAATAATGCTAAGGGATGTTTTGTGGAAGTAATTAAGTAAATTGCGCTGTAGTTACTTGCTAACTTTGTAAAACAATAACAAATAGGTTTTTAAAGTCAAATTTACATTTTAATTCTTTCATGTAAATTTTGCATTGTATTAATTGCTCTTAATTATCTAGTTTTTGTTAATTTTCGGATAACGTTATCGCCTTTAAAAAGTTTTAGGGAAACTTTTTGAATTTCCATTATCGCTTAATCTGATGCTTTAATTTTTTTTTAAATTGAAATTTAACGTAATTAATGGATTATATTTGAATTTATAATTTTGCATTTTTATAAAACCGTAAATTCGCTCGTCACAAGTAAACTTTACAGTGAAAAATATAAATAAATATTTCTCCTGGAAAACAAAATTTGACCTTTGAAAGATCGTATTTCCAAAATAGGAGAAAAAAGGAAGATCTGAAAAAATCTTCCAATAATTGGAAACGAACAGCTTAATCCTGTGCCAGACGATGTTTGTTTTTCTCAAAACACAAAGTAAAACGATATACGTACCTACTAATCTCATCGAAAACCAACCCTTTACAAAACTAGTGCATAAGTTATATATGGCGTATAAAAGCAGGGTGCTTGATGAACAATAAAATGTTGGTGGCGTAATAATTGAAAATCAGCTCATCATAAAAAAGCCTCTACTCAACTGAAGACTCAAGAGAAGACTTGAGCCGTTTGTAAATTTCAAAATGGATTGCCAGTTAAGGCCCAATTTTGCAATCTCCGGATATTTTATCCTATGAATAATTTCCATAGATACAATTTTTAAACACCTTTCTCTAGAAATTATTTCTTGGATCGAAATATCCCTAGATTGCAAAATTGAGTCTAAATTGAAACTGAGTCTCAATATCGATCACTTATTGTATAATCAAACATTGAATACCCTCATTAAAAAGAATTTTCGTTCATTTGGTTAGTAAAAATTCTAGAACTTTGCAGCTAATAAAAATTGATCTGTTACAATTAGCTGAAAATGACGAAATAAGTCGCCATTGCTACATGTTGTTAAGATGTTTTAAATAATAAGATAAAGCTAAAATACAACTTGAAGAAAACTCAACAAGACTTTCTAGAACCAAATAAGATTTCTTACTGTGGGCATTCTGATCTTCAAAAACAGCTGGAGTACATTTTCTAAAAGTAATCCGTAAGGAAGTAGTGGGATATACTTACGAACCGATAATAAATTCGTTATAAATAACAAGCTGTTTAAACTAACTAAAAATTTAAATATTTTATGCATAGGGTGTATCGGAAGTAGGCGTCATTGTCACCTCTACATGTTGAGTGTTCATTGAATATCCCCTTTGTTTGTTCCCGGCTTTCAGAATCCCAAAATATTGCTGTATCTCTGTGTTTTTAGGTCAGAAGGTGTCACATACATACATAAGTATCACGGGAAAGCTCCGAATAAATAAATAATAAGAAAAAATCGGATGTCGCCATGCCCAGGAATTCATCATACTTTTATTAAATATTAAAACATAATTTTTATTAATAAAAAGAAAAAAATATTTTCCATTAACCAATGTGACCCAAAATCTAATCAGCTCTAAGACGAAATATAAAGATACGAAATACCAACTTTAGTTTCGAAATTCTCAGTAGTTTTTGAAATATTTAATAAAAACTAATATTAAATAAAAAGATTTAAAAAAAATTGCTTCCATGAACCAATTTTATTCAAAATTTAATCAGTTCTAATTCCTGGCATAAACATAACAAATATCAACTTTAGTTTTGAAAATCCTTTAGTTTTTAAAATATTAAATAAAGACTAATATTAAATTAATAATAAAATTTAAAATAATAAAAAACAATAGTTTTTATAAACGAATTTTAACTAAAATTTAATCGGTTTTAAATATCGATTAAAATATGCGAAAACCTAAATGTGGTTTTGAAATTTCTATTACTTTTCGAAATATTAATTAAAAACTAATATTAAATAATAAGATTTAAAAAAAATAGTTCCCATGAACCAATTTTAACCAAAATTTAAATAACTCTAACTCCTACTATAAAGATAGGAAATATTAAATTTGATTTTGAAAATTCTGTTAGTTATTAAAATATTAAATAAAGACTAATATTAAATAATAAAACTTAAAAAAATTAAAAAACAATAGTTCTCATAAATCAATTTTAACTAAAATTTAATCAGTTCTACATCTCGACATAGGTATGCTAAATCCTAAATTTTGTTTTAAAATTTTTATTATTTTTTGAAATAATAATTAAAAACTAATATTAAATAATAAAGTTTAAAAAAATAGTTCCCATGAACCAATTTTAACCAACATCTAATCAGCTCTAAGTCTCCATATAAATATACAAAATCCAAAATTTTGTTTGAAAATTCTTATTAGTTTTTGTTGTAGGTCGCACCCAAAATTTGACCACACACACACACACAGACATTTTTTGGAAATAGCCTTATTTTACTCAAGGGACCTCAAAAAGTGTAAATCCCTCAAAATCTCAAATTCTTTTTCTACACGAAAACAATATTTTCTCATATTACATATGATAAAGTAAAAATGAAGTAAACGCTGAAATTGGTCAGCACACATTAACGTTACAATCTTAACGGATCTACGCGATGGAATTAAATTTCAATTAATTCCATCCGAATAAGAGCCCTTACATTTAAAATTCTGTTCTCTGTAGATGTGCTTACTTATTAATTAACTAGGAATAAAAATAAAAAATTGGAAATTTCTCGTTAAAATTTATAAGTATTGGGTAGCTATGAAAGGATTAATAATTCAATGCTGCAGTTTTTAATATACAATTTTCATATTTATTTCATGAAAGAGAAAATTTTAAACTTTAGGGTAACTTTTGTATCCATACTAATAAACAAGTTTTACAGACATTTTATATGCCCGTAGGTGATCCTGCAATGAAGTTTTAATCAGAGTTGTATTATATAAAATATCTGCAAATTTTAATGTTAATTTAAATTGATATGTTGATAGTGTAACTTTTCCTATTATTCGTTTCTACTTTACATATTTGAATTTAACTAAACTTTTAACTAATACTTGAATTTTACTCTTTTAGAAAGTATATGTATAAGTCAACAAAGACAGTAAAATTAAATATAATCCACAAAAAAACAAGAATTAACTTAAAATTAGAAAAATTAGAAACTACAGTAATAATGAAAAGATAAAAGTGGCGGATAACAGAACGATACCAAAGCTAAAGTGGCAATGCATTAGACGGAAAAAAACACTTAAATAGTTAATGGAATAGCTCAAGAACCAAAACTACCAAAGAAGCTTGGAAGACCCGAGACAGGTGGCTAGACGACACAAAGAATGTTACAGGAAGATACTGGTTTAAGGCAGCGGCCAAAACAGAGATAAATGGATAGAAATTGGAGAGGCTTACGTTCAGGAGCGGACGGAGATATCCTGAGAAAAAGAGGTATTACACTATGAGAAATTCTTTGTTAAGATTGCTTTTAATAACATTAGTTAATCCTCGTCATTATCTTTATTCACTACAGCATTAACTTTGTCATCTGTAAACAAACGACTGAAATATTTCGACAGGTCTTATTATTTTAGCCAAATATCAACCACGAAAAGGATAATAATAGCCGCAATGTGAGAGCAGTACCCAATAGTGCGCCTACCATTAGCACAATTACAACAATAAAAATTATGGCCAGAGATTTTATTCTTACCTGGTTGATAATAATCAATGAAACAACGGTATTTTTTTGAGTTAATATGCCGAGATTTAATTGTTAGTTTTATAATATTTGGTATGATTTTTACATAGTGAAGTGTAATAGTAACGTCTTCATTTATCAACTCACAATCAGTCAAATAAGATACGGTTCTAGACATTCGATATTTTTTAAATATATTAAGACTGAATAATTATTCCCAATAGTATGAACATTTAAATAAGATTTTGATATATTTTGAATAAAAAAGCAGTATTTCACAAGTAAATCTAGTGAATAATATTAGAAGAAAATATAAAAAATCAATTTTATTTTTTTGACTTTGTTCCACCAAATGGATCAAGTTGAAAATTTTACCGTATAATGAAGAGCCAAAAGGAGTTTTTGAAAAAATTCGTGAGTGACATATGAAAGGAACATATTTAAATATAACGACAAAAACTTTTTATTTTTTTTAAAAAGGGGTGGTTACAAAATTATAAAAATTATTTTTAACGTCCCTTGTTGATAATTATTACCAATAAAATTTTGTTAAAAATATTCAGTAGAATAGTTACAATAAAATAATTACCGAAAACACGTTTTATTTAATTACGTCGTACCCACGGGGTTTAAAAGCTAAAATTTTCAGAAAACATTTTTTAGTTAGAAATCGATCCACCATATGGATTTTTAAAATCGCTGGGGCAGATTTCACATGCTTATCCGGCTATACCCTTTCATGAAATAAGAGCCCTTACATTTAAAATTTTGTTATCTGTAGATCTGCTTACTTATTAATTAACTAGGAATAAAAATAAAAAATTAAAAATTGGAAATTTCTCGTTAAAATTTATAAGTATTGGGTAGCTATGAAAGGATTAATAATTCAATGCTGCAGTTTTTAATATACAATTTTCATATTTATTTCATGAAAGAGAAAATTTTAAACTTTAGGGTAACTTTTGTATCCATACTAATAAACAAGTTTTACAGACATTTTATATGCCCGTAGGTGATCCTGCAATGAAGTTTTAATCAGAGTTGTATTATATAAAATATCTGCAAATTTTAATGTTAATTTAAATTGATATGTTGATAGTGTAACTTTTCCTATTATTCGTTTCTACTTTACATATTTGAATTTAACTAAACTTTTAACTAATACTTGAATTTTACTCTTTTTAGAAAGTATATGTATAAGTCTGTCTTAGTGTCTGATCTCAAGATCACATTAAATATTTACAAGTTCTAGCTGCAATGTATTAATCATAATACAGCAAAATATATAATAATTATTGATGACTTGACAAAATCCAAATTAGGTACTATATCTTCCATCTAAACTTTTATGACCCACCAAGTTTATGTTAAGCAATTAAGAAGTTACGATTAACTTGGTGGTGAGTTAAAATGAATTTTCTTTTAGAAAGTATAAAAGTTTTTAGTGGTTATCTTTTGATCCATTAAATATTTCAAGTTTACTGCAATTTTAATCCCAATACAGCAAAATATTTAATCAGATTGTTATTGACAAAATCCAAATTATTTTAAAATTTCATTTAAATTTATACCACGAAGTTTTACTTAGCAATTAAATAGTTTCTATTAACTTTTGGAGTTAAAAACTTTTAACTAATACTTGAATTTTACTCTTTTTTGAAAGTATATGTATAAGTCTGTCTTAGTGTCTGATTCTCAAGATCAAATTAAATATTTGCAAGTTCTAGCTGCAATGTATTAATCATAATACAGCAAAATATATAATAATTATTGATGACTTGACAAAATCCAAATTAGGTACTATATCTTCCATCTAAACTTTTATGACCCACGAAGTTTATGTTGAAGCAATTAAGAAGTTACGATTAACTTGGTGGTGAGTTAAAATGTTAATAAAGCTCGATTGATTTTTTTAGTTAACATTTAACAACCGTTTGATGGGAAATCTTACGATAGAAGAGAAACCTATATTTAAATTTCTCCTAATAGAGTTTCCCTACAAGTCTATATGGCTGTAAAGTTTAATATTGTGCCAATGTGGTATAAAAATAATCCTCAATTTTTAAAATTTTCAAAATAGCTTTATCACGTCGCTTTTGGTGGGTACTTATGTAACGTAATATGCTATCAAACAGTGCAGCTCTTTCATATCTTTCTGGATATACAGGATAATTTTCGGTCACCGCTTTTGCTAAAGTATAGAATTTGTAGTCGAGGTAGCTGCATTTTGCAGATAATGTTGACTTGCTTGTATTGTAATAACATTATCAAGTTTCCGCTGCGATTATTATTATTAAAATGTATTCGAAAATATTTATACTTTCCTCGTCGGGACGCACATGTAACGCAATATCGCATCTCAATTACGCGCTTAGCGTAATTCCCATTTCAGAAAATATCCTCCTAAACTATAAATTCGTAATTAATGGATTTCATACAAATTACCTCATATTCCATATGTTTCAAACTATTAAAAACTAAGGGTAAACGATTTCTAAATTGAGGTTTACACCGCATATGGGATTTTGACAGGTGTTCAAAATGTTGGAAAGAAACGGGTGGTCACAATTTTATTGCATTATCCTAATGGTATTCTCTCATTATTTTCCACTTAACATTAAACTTATCTATTACATACCATATATACTACATAATATTATTACAAAATTTATGAAATTTTAAATACAAAAATTATTTATTTATTTAGCTATTTAGGCAATGATAGCACAATAAATATATCCAGACGAGGCGATTTTATATCACTCGTCCACCTCATTTTGGTTTATTATGAAAATAAAATAAAGCGAATTACTGAGCGGACTTTCATCGGGTAAAACTTTGAAATTAATAAAATAATGATAAATTATTATTCGAAGCTTGTTTTTACAAACAACAAATCTTTTCACTTAAAATTCTTAAAATTGTTTACTTTTCTCATTCAAAATAGGTATTTGGTCTTTGTATCTCAAGAATGCCGGATGAAAATTAAATGTTTTCCATTATTTAAATCAACAACTTAAATTACATTTTATATTTATACTTTTACTACAATAGCTTTTATTCTAGCGGTACATTTTTAATTTGTTTCGTAACGTAGTTAACAGAATAATCAAAATGTTTCGTGATCTTTCATATTTATTACAAGGTAAGTTGTGCTTGCTATTAAGCACCTCATCTGCTTAACTTTAATCTTAGCGAATGCAATTTCATTAAATTTACAAGATAGCTTCTTAATGACTAAAGTTAGTAATTATTTAATGTACCGACCTTTATGTGCTCAATGAAAATTTTGAACTTGCTGCTCTTCATCAAAAGGTGTTGAGGTGAAAATTTGACGTTTTTATTAGCCTAAAGAACGATCAGAAAAGAATTTTTCTTAAATTACTAACCGAATAATTTGTTATGTTGCGGCCATTGTTCTGCGTGCTTAGTGCTTGGATAGGTGACCCTTTTTAGTGCTTTAATCTTATGACCACGGTTGCCCATGTTTTCATATCACTAAATATTTTATTTTTAATTTCTTTTTTAAATAAAAGTATGTGCTATATCAGAACTTCAATGCGCTTAAATCAGAACCTTAAAATAAACCTACAACTTAGCGCAAACGGAATATTTTTGCAGTAACTTTGCTCAGCTGTGTATGTGAGGTAAATATTAAGTTTTTATTAGATTAACTGTAAATATTGGAAACCAGAGGATTAAAATCAATATTTCCTGCATATAAATTTGGATTTTATAATAGAATTTTTGAAATAAAACGTATGATAAATGTAGAAAATGCAATCGAACATATTTTACAGATCAACTGAGATAAATTGGCTTGCAGCAGAGTAGGTATTTCAACGCTGTAACGTATACATCATATGCAAGTTTTAAAGTAAATCATATTGACAAGTAATGCTATACGTCCTAATAATGATATATGAATTTAAATCCTGGATTTACCTGGATTTGAAAGCGCAAGATATAAAACAACATTTCATTTTCTTTAAAAGCTGACCTGCTAAATATATCAACACATCGTAATAATATATACAGGTATATATGTATGTATGTATGTATAACGTAACTTGTCTTCTAAATCCTCAAGTTCAACTTGCATTTACCGAATCGCTACAATGAAAAAATTTAATATAAACTGAAAGTTGTGCTTTTACAAAACTATCTTTATATTACAAATTCTTTACTTTAAGCTTTTCAATTTTAAATTTTAATATTAAAAATTAATTTCAATCAATTTTAATACATAATGTATAAATGAGTTTGTTGCTTGACAGTTTATTATTTGAGTAAAGTTCACAGAGAATGAAATATTTGAAAAGTGCCTCGAGCTACATTTCATTTTCTACTGTGAAAACCGACTGCTGTATTTACATTTACACCCTAATTCGAATCTTTAAACAGTACAACCTTAAGGGCATATTTAACGTAAAACTGTTGAAAACGTTACGTTTTAATTTAACTTTTTTTTTATTTAAAGTAAAACTCTAGCCAAGCTTTATATCACATAACGCTAAGTTTTGAGATTCTGAAGCCTCACTGACGATGACGTTTCGAAACTAATTCTAGTTTGCAGAAATATATAGAGAGAGATTATGTATTTCAGTGCTCAAATGTTTCGTTAAATTAATTATGCAACACCTTTCAAACTTAAAAAAAAACAAAAAATACTTTTAAATGTTAATTAGTTGCTTTAGGGTTGTTTCATTGGAGCATAAAAATGTAAATTTATGGGCTTTTAATTTTCACCGATATAAAAATATTTTTACTTTTCAGAATAAAGAACTTGATATTTCAGGTGTAAAATTTAGGTAAAGAAAAAAAATTTTAAATGTATGCACCTATTCGGTGGTTTCCGAATCACGAAGACAGGTACTTTATATTGAAATTTTTAAATATTTCTGTAGAGTAAATATTATGTACTTCGGGTATATTGCCAACTCCATATTACCTTAGAAATTTGGTGGATCTAAAAGACGGTGGGGTTGATTTAAAACACATTTAAGAATAAAATTTTAAGAGTATACAAATTTAGGTAAATCCTTGTATACTATGTATTTCATAGTGTCGGTTTTTCTTTCACACATTATACATTTTTAAAATTAATTTTTTCGAGCAAAGCTAGAAAAGATCATCAAAATAATAAACTATCGGCGATAGAATCCCGAGCTTTCATCATCGCATCTGGTGTATATGTATTCTGTATGCTTTGCTGTGCATATGAAATATTGATAAAATATAAAACAATACTATCAGTCAAGTCGAGCTCAAACTATCGCATAACTCGAGGATACTGTTGTAACAGAGTGGAGAAATTGTAATAATATTCTTTAAATAAATATGTATATGTATTTTTTAGGGTTACAGAACGAATTGTAATTGAACGTAATATTCACAATGTTCGGTACTCGAGAAAATTCTATCAGTTCCCTTCCCGTGGCATTCCAACTTACAGAAAATAAAAATATATACCATTTATATACAGGGTATTACAACCGATGCTGTAACTCAAATTATGTTCCTTTACCTTTTGTGCAAATTAACCTATTTGCATTTTTTTGGTTCAAACCTTCCAAAATAGTTTAGTCATTTGATATCTCAAATTTTCCATTTTACAGTGGTTGCCATATCAGATCTCCACCCAAACAAGCCGCTTTAGAAAGATCGTTACTTACCATGCAAGTACAGCAAACCCTCTACCCTGGTAATTTTGCTCAAAATTACAGAAAAAGTACACTGTTGGCATTTAATTACCTCAGAGATATTGCCAGAATTTGGTGAATTAAATAGAATGAAATATGCGTTTTGTAATATTAAAATCTTGAGAGCGAATAAATTACTCTTTTATTTACAGCCACGAGTTCTTTTTAAACGTTGATCATTATTTGAATATTCTTAAACAAATTTTACCTAATAAAAAAGCTGTAATTTACCTTTCACTTTGTAAGCTAATTCCACATAGATACTAAAGTAAAATAAAAATAATTATTTTGCAAAGCGAAATTCATTTTCAAATAAAAGTGATAAATTTAACTTTTTTAAACGAAACCGCGTATGAACTTTTCTCATAGGATATGCATATTTACCTAGCGGCTTTGTTTACTCTTGCGTATACTTTTTGACAATGAGGCTTATAAAATTAGATACAGAATTAGCTTACAACATTATAAAAAGTTAATTTAAATTATTTTCCTGTTTGATGTTACTTTAAAGAAAAGTTCAGTGATATTCCATATCAAAATAATATGGATAACACAAAGCCATATACTTTTTTTTATTTCTACTTGACTTAATCAGCTTACTCGTTGCGTGTTATATAATATGAATTTCGAACCACGCACGCGAATGAACGGTTCTGCCGAACCAGGGCAGTAAATTAGATTATTTCTAACATTACCTGGGCCAACGGGTAGACATTCGGTAGCAACTTGGCTTTTACCATTTTAAAGTCAATTAAAAGATCTCAGACCTTTATTGTTAACTAAAATTAAAGATTAAATGCATTTGAGGTTTAAAGATGGTGACTAGCATAAACACATTAAATGCAAATAGCTAAAATTTGAAATGGAAAAATGAGAGGTTATGTTTGTTCTAGTTGCTGGTAATTTTGCTAAATACTAATAATTTTAATATACTTATACTTACTATATAATTTCTTTGTGTTGAACATTATCATGACATTGACACACGTCACTATAATGAAAGCGTTAAGAAAAAGAAAAAGCAATTCTTTATTTCGTTGCTTATATTAAATTGCTTATTGTTCACATAGTATGATATTAACTTTTAAGTGTCATTCAAAAATTACATGACAAACTTGATTGCGACCCTATTTTTTTTTATAAATTTATACATTCCTTACGTTTATTTACAAAACTTTTCGTTACGTTAATTTTAATTATTCTCTTATTTTTTTGATATCTTTGTCACAAATCAATTAAACGTGATTCTTGGTTTTTCTTGCTTAAAATTCTCCATATTTCTTTTCAGAAAGGTAGCTAATTAAATTAACGAACCAAACAAAGTAACGCCACGTGGCAGTAAAACTGTTGTTATAACCTGTTAGCCAAAGCTAAAGCTTTAGCAGCTAAATCGAGAATTATGGCTGTCAGCTCACTGTTGCAACCAATTTCACACCACAGATAAATTAGCTGTTATGACCAATTTTTGGGAAGCTATCACCGAAAATCTCTCTCCATTTGTTGCAGTAGAGGAGCTATAGTCTAATTTATATTAATCGACATTTTCATTCGCGGTTTGTTTTTATTGCGCTCTCTGGATTCAAAGTTTTTGTAGAGCCCAATGGCCAAAGGTTCCAATGGCTAAACCTCTAGAGTTGTCTCACAAAAGTAACTTCACCTTTTTCAAATTTAATTGAACATTTAAAGTTTATAGGTTTTGAAACAATTTTTCAATCGGGGTGATATTTAGTGCGTAATGTACAATAAAAAATATAATATAGCTTACTGATATTTTTCTAGTAAAGTAAAAATGTTGTGAATTTGGAAACATCTGCCCTAATTCCAAAAGTAAAAAGCAAATAATTGATGTTTGTTGTAATTTAAATGCTCGAATTTCGTTTGTACATCGCCGTACATTAAAATCCTTTTAGATTAAATCTTTTAACGTTTTAAATTGAAAATTAAACAAATAATTTTTTAATGACATTAAATTCCACTTATGATTTATAAACTCTGCTGAGATATCTACGACGAAATTGAGAAATAGAAAATAATATTTGCCAACGTTTTAAGGGAGAACATATTCATTTAAAATAAATTAAACCGCAACTTTCGTTTTAATCAAGTTTTAATTAAAACGTTTGTATATTAAATTAAAGTTACTTAAAGCAGAAAGATTAAAAATAAAATTGTTATAGGCCAAGTTGTCGAGTGTCATCATGTCGTTACGTTTAGCAATAACAATAATAATTATTAAGTTGTGCATCACAATAAAAATAATGACATCATAACAATTAAATTGATCGAAAAGAATGTTAAATATGAAATTGCGGAAATTATTTCTTTTGACCCTATTGCTAATAATAGAGGGAGTTCAACGATTGCAATTTGAACTTGTTTAAACGGTCCAGGGGGGGAATGCGAAATAATAAAATTTCTAATTGTCTCTCGTTTAAGTAATAATTCTGTGGAACTCCTGTATTTTACTTGTTTGTAAATTGAGACAAGTACCTCTCTAGGTAAATGAATTTTGCATACGTACATGCACTCGGAATAATTTAACTTAAGCAGATAAATATAATTTTACATTTGCAACCAAGTTATAAATTAAATTGCTTTTAACGGATAATGGAAACATCTAATTTGTCTCTTTTATGTCACGAATATTACAGCCACGCAAAAATTTATTGTTGTTTTGCAAACAAAACTCCTCAAAGACAAATTTTTTTAATAATAACGCTGATTGATTGATGAACCTTTTTGTAACAATTAAAATTTTACTAATATCAACTAACGGCTTGTGCAATATTGATTAGGAAAATTTAAATATTTTATTGGACAAACATGATAAATCTTCATTTAAACGCCTATTATTATTGTAATTCTTTTTTCAATATGCCAATAAACAGAAATTAGTTAATCCTGACAGGTGCCATAATAATAATAACAAACATATAATTGCAATATGTCATTTAGATGTGTAAATCGGGATGATTTACTCATTTTTTAATACCGTTTGTGCATATTTCATCATTTTATTCGATTGTAAAATTTTAATATGCGTTTTATCCATATTATTTGCCCTAATAAAATTGCCAAAATAGCTACTTATACGCCAAGTTTTGAAACCGGGTTATTTTACGCACCACGCGTGATTTTAAAGTATAATTTTCGAAATTATATAATGTAAACTTGTATAAACAAATGTTCATAAATTACGTTAAAAATTACAGTCAAAATGTTAGCTATAATTTAAAACTAAGAGCGAAACTACGCTTTTATGTTTAATTATATTCAAATTTTATTTACAATAATTATAAATATAAATTAAAACAAATATTTGGATAGCTAAACTTGAATTAGCTAAACAACGAACAAGAATCAACATCTAAAATAAACTTTAACCGTCTTTTGCGTGCATGCAAACATTTACTTTTAGGCACTAGTACGTAATTGGGGGGAAGGGTACTAGAACTTTTTTAATTTTTAATGTTTTTTTTGTTCTAGGTCCACAGAAAATATCTGTAGAAAACATCAGGTATGCTATTTATTATTCACTAAAGCTTAATAACAAGGTATTACTACTTAAAAAGAGCAAAGTTGTGCAGCCGCCGGAAATGTAATATTTTCTTCACTCGGTGAGATAAAGCAAATATATTTGTTTGTTTTTTTAGTACTATATAAAAATTATAAAATTAGATTAAATTGAAATTAAATAGCTAAACGAAATTGTTTACACTTTAAGACTAAAAGTAAATCTAAAAATTAATTTAATTTTATTAACTTTCAAAGAAAAGTTATAAATCGACTTATTTATTATTATGGCTTCTTTTATTATTACTTTTCCTGCTGTTCTCTATAGTATATTTTAGAAAGTAAAATAACTCGGCAACTACCAGGCTTTCCAATAATGTAATAACTATATTAGTCTTGAGCAAACTGCGGCTGTCAGACGTTTTTATACGGAATTCTAAATCGTTATCTGAAAATCAAAAATCATTTTTCGATTATAAACTGATTATTAAAGTCCCAATGATAGTTGGTATTACCAAAAATAAAATTTGGTTTTCTTTTATATGTACATATATCTTTTCTTGTTATTTCCATAATTCAAAAAGATGACGAAAGATTTTGTTTTGTGTAACATCAATATGTTCAATCACTAGTAAAAATTGTGATAGGAGTTAAAGAGACCGGTACTGTTTGGAAAAAGCAAAGAGTTTAACATTTTCGATTATCAGGAAATGTGGGAAGATAAATATAATTAATTACTTACAGTTAATTAATTACTAATAATCTTTATTAAAAATTTCCAAAGTATGGCAAATGTACGTAAGTACTAATTAATTCGGTAAATTGACGGTTGAACTATTTGTGTAAAATATTCATAATGTCTGAGACATCTTTTGAGGTCATATTAGAATAACTCCACCGTGCGGCTTAGTTTAGAGTTTTTTATAATATAATTTGTCATTATTAATATCAGTCAATTAGTATCTAGATTGTTTCACTTAAAACTGTATGTACATACATAGGTGGTCTTTGCAAGCAAAATTAAAATTTAAAAAAGTTGACAAAAACTATGGGACCTATTAATAAAGCGGTGTTAAAATATGTAAGTAATTTGGTCGTTCTTCAAAAAGACAAGAAAAATGAAAATCTATTACTCCTATTTTTTTTGTGAAAATAATTGGAATTTAAGGGAATTAATAATATAGCACGTTTCATCGTTCAATCCTACGTTAGCTTAAATTAACCCTGAAGTATAGATAGTATTTACTGTCCAATTGTTGTTTCAATTTATTAAAACTATCAAATATTTGCATACAACAGCGGTGTGCTGCCACGACAGAAGCATACAATTTTATAATAATTATGGCTTAATTGCGCATTATTGTTTAAAGCTAAATAGAACGTAATTGTTGTCTTTATGTGTGAAATTTAGTTTCGATATAGGTAAATTGCAAATTGTTAATATTTTCAACTAAATTTCGAGCACGTAAATTTGCTGATACTAGTTGGAATTAAATTGTGCAAATACCTTTTATAATCTTGCTAAATTTTGGTTTAATAAGATTTTGTTATGATACCGCAAGATTTGCAATATTAAAGGATTATATTAGAGATAACGATTTAAGAATAAGTTAAATTTTTTGAATAATAATTAATCCTATCGTTAAGGGATAGATATCTTATTACATATTTAACTGTAAATCCTGCGGGAAATTAATCGATTCTGCTTTAATTAACTTTGGGTGACTACGCTGTTTCGTTAATTCAAACTTTTTGATCGTTTTTTGTATTTGATAGCAGCACATTTAAAGAGCTTTATCTTTTCCTTAAGTCCATTTTAGTGTACATTTGTATAAGATTTTTGCAATTTTAATTTAAACTGATGACAACTTTTATTTCAACGTCCTCTGAATCGTAATCGTTAAGAGGTATTTACATTTTATTTCGACCGACGCCGACGCTGACTCTGAAGCTCAGATTTTCAAAGTGTGCTAATTATTTTTGGAGTCTCAAATCTTTTCACCAACGCAC
This sequence comes from Lycocerus yunnanus, assembly GCA_036346125.1. Lineage (NCBI taxonomy): Eukaryota > Metazoa > Arthropoda > Insecta > Coleoptera > Cantharidae > Lycocerus > Lycocerus yunnanus. The sequence continues at coordinate 646,649 of JARFIX010000094.1, forward strand.
TTTTTGAAAATTTCGAAAACAAATAAAACCGAGTAATGTTTTAGAAGTGATGATTAAGTAATTATTGAAATTAGGTTTCAAAGCATGCAATAGTATAATAATTAGAGCTCGAATTCTCATTGTTGGTGTAATTAAATAAGCCGTGGGAGTAACAAGCTTATTTATAATTAGATCAAACACATCAAAGATGTAAATGGGTCCTGGATGAAGAACCTACTTACTATACATCTCGAAGGACTCTCCTTTCCGAAACAGTATTTTTAATAAGCATTAAATACAATAGGAAATGGCAGATCAATATAAAATTAATATTTCGAATGTCGAGTTAGTTTGAATGTTGATTTAAACATAATATCTATGCTACCGAAACTTATAATTGCAATGTGTAAAAACGAACGTAAATAATTACTTAAATTAATGCGAATTTGTAAAACACGAAATTAAAAATACCGCTGCTCTTATTTCTGCCTAATGCTGTATTTGAGAAGGAACATGACAAAAAGAGACCATTAAATCAGAACGTTTATCTCAAATATATTTAAATGAGATATAAACCTCTAATATTTGATTTATCAAGGGTTTGTTTTTTGCTTTGCTGCTGTTTTAGAACGACATATCTCTATATGCAGATATAACGTTAGGTGGTTTTTTTTTATTTGAATATGTAAAAACAGCAAGGATAACATATTTCAGTTGGATTACTTCAAGTTGTAAATTCTAAAAACGTGCCAAACTGATTTGTATAATAAAACGACGCTCCTAAAGATCAACGACAATAATTCAGATCGTCAAATATACACCTACACACCTAATTCACTACTCGATAATATATTAACATCCTGCACAGGACTCATTATCGCGCGTTTTAATTACGCTTTTTGTTGTAAAAATAAAATAATTCAGAACTTGAGAGATCCTTTATAATAAAACTACGTAAAAAATTTAACGTTGGAGCTGCTTATCCCATCGGTGCTTGAAAACAAAGAGAGCTTTTGTTCCAACAAAATGTTGTATACAACCCACTTTTTGTCTAAAGCTAATATTTTTAATGTAATCTGATAACTGAAACTCAATGATTACTTTTAAATAAAAAGACAATTTATTTTGCCCGATAAGTTACAACAAACTGTTGTCTTTTCCAATTTTTCAGACAAACAATGCATTTACATAATACACATTTCATTTACTTTTATATAAATCGTGACGACGACGTAACATAACCTCTAAAATTTGAAATTTAAATGTTGAGCGGTAAAATTTCGCCGCCGCATTTAAAAAAAAACGCAGACGATAAAATTTTAACATTTTAATTAAAATTATTCGTTTTTGCTCCGACAATTAGTTTTTATTATAATTATTACGCGAAATTCATTATAATTTCTTAATTTAAAATTTAAGAAAGGTTAGACAGAAACAGTTGATTATTAACAGATATAACGAGAAAAGTAATGAAAGTAATTACAAGTTAAGCAGAATGAGAAAATTTAAGCGGAGCCTACGTTCTTTTAGGCGAAATTGCAACTCAATGTTTTGTAAATAAATGGCAGAAAGATCTACATAAAAGTAAAAACGATAATGTTACTTTTCACGTGTAGCAACCCAAAAATTTACTATATAGTACAGAGAAAAGGGACATCAAATGAAAACGCTTTTCGAAAGATACAAAAGTTAGTAATCACTTTATGGTTTTAACTAGTACAAATTTCTATAATTTGTAAGCTTTAAAGCATTTCTAATTTCGCTTTTGCTTAAAATAAAGAAAAGATTAAAAGTTTCGCTTGAAACAAGTCAAAATAATTAAAATAACTTCCTTTATTATTAAAGATGCTAACTTTACAATTAAGCCAGTAATTTGGTTTATATTAATTTGTTGTTGCGTTTAATGAAAAACATAAATATTTTGTTCAACATTTCAAAACACCAGTTAAAATTTACAATAACTGAATAATATCGTTGCTCGTCTGTTATTATTATTATTATTGAGGAATATTACACAAAGTTTTAATTTATATTTTGTATTCAAACAAAATTCCGTTCGAATATTCCAAACTGTTTAAAATATGGTCACTGGGTGCCTATTTAATGCTACTTACTCGGTAATAAAATTATAACGTTTAAATCTATTTTAGGTAAATTACTTTGGTTGCAAGTTATTTCAGTGTTTCATAATTTAAATGAGTGGTTAACGTTGTCTTAATTACAGCAAAAGTAGATTTTACCAACGCAAAATGCTTCACGATATTTGTAACTAATTACAGATATATTATTAGCATGTACGTCAATTATTGGAAAGTTCGGGAGAAAGTAATTATTTTCACTTGAAAACATAATTTACATTGTGCACTACGTAATGTTTACCCATTTTAAGTCAACACAGTCTGGTACGAAGCTGTATTGAATTCCTGCTGCAAAAAATAATTAATGCACTTATCCTATACGAGGAAATTGCTTGCGAGAAAGTTTCGAATCCGAGTGGTGGCTTGGTGTGACTGCTGATTGAGTTATAGAGCGAACATGTTTAATAAACATAAATTCTTGCATTAAATTTAAATATTTACGCAATTTTTAAATTTAACAATGCAAACAAAAGTGGATCCGTGTTTAAATTCATATTGTTTGTCTACCCTCTTTTGGTTATTCTGGGCAATATATCACCAACCCAGAATATTCGTCGTAGCTTTATCCGGACCGTGTTAAATAATGTAGTCGTTTGATTGTCCATTTTCTAAACTAACTACCAATTTTGTATAATTAATTGTTTGCATTCTGTAATTTGTTGTTGATTTGTATAAATTTGATGTTCGACAGTTGTGGTATTTCTAGACATGCAAAATTTGTTACCATGATTTCCCCGAAGTTTACTAATGGAAACTGGCATTAAATTTGCTGAAAGTTACAGTTTTATTACAAAAATACGATTTTCGTAATGAAGTATATAGTACTTACAATATTAAATCAAAATTTTATTGTAGTCGTACCTTTTCATCGATATCTATGTAGTTAATAAAGGGACATAAATAGAGCAACAATAATAGTGAAAGTTATTACAATTCTAATAACAACATAAAAGTTTTTTTGTGCGGTCTAATTGAATTACGTAATTATACTAATTTTTTATATTTACTTTTTTTGTTACATTATTCAGATTTTGCTTTAGATTTATTGGTAGTGAAATTACATTTTTTATTACATACATAATTCGTAGAAGAAAAAACAAAATCAAACTACGTACTGCATTAAATGTATTGTAGTATGTAATAATGTTTTGTTGATTTAATCATATAATACAAAAAACAACCATAAATAATCATAATTTTGGTTATAAATTAAGAGCTATCGAGGTATAATTATCTTTTAAAAAGATTTTTTTCGTTTGATTAGGTTAGTTCGACGGACTATAATATTTTAAAAATTCTCCATGATCTTTTAACCCAAGGATTATGTACATACATAATATACTCGTATTATTACTTTCAACTACAATGCAGTTTACAAATGTTTGTTTTTGGTACCTACGCTTAGAAATAACCAAATTAACAATTGTTTGTACAGGGTTGTTAATTAAAACGCAATAATTGAGTTTAGAATGAATTAACAAGATAGTCTGTTTATATAATATCAAATGCTGTACCTATGCAATCACCTTCTGCACTGAAGCGAGAATTTCACTTTGGGTAATATCGATGTTAAATTTAATTTTTTTAACACCACCCTAAACGATATACCAGAGATAATATTTTAGGGTTATTTAATTTTAAATCAAAATGCGACGGTTTCGCTAAAATCAATTTTGCAAATTTTATTTTCATACAGCCAGCGGTTTATCCATAATTTTGCATTCTCTTAATAAATATCGTTGTCGACAAAGAATCTTTTGCGATTGTTATTAATATTTTATTATTAGAAATAGGACATTTAATCTGGAAACCGTTTGACGTATTTATATATTATTAAATCGAATATTATTTGTCCGTTACCTAACCGAAAAGTCGTTCAAAAAGTCAAAAATGTGAATCCTCGTCGACCTTTAACAGTTAATGCCATGCTGAGATAAAATGACGATTAGCTAAATTTAATATAAAATTTATTTGAAAATGGTCTAAACACTATCAATATTCTCAGAAATTTTAAGAATATAATATCTAAACATCAGGAATATTATAACCCGAGATCTTAAAAGTTTAGATTTAGAACAAATCGTTATATTCGTGGTATTCCAGAACAAAATGCAATGAGTGCATTTCACTATTAATAAGCCAATCACACTTTAGTCAATGTAACTTTGGCATTGCAAAACTCCAAAATCAGAAATTGGGTCAAAGGTTCAAAATATTACAATCGATTCGAAGAGAAACAGAGCAAATAAGAAAGATATGGATGTTGACAAAACTACTTTTCTTGCACGAAAGCCTATGTTAATGAATTGCCATCATTAACAAAAAAAGTAACAGGCAACTTTTCAGATGTAAAACAAATAATATGCTTACAGTACTAGCAGTGGCTTCGGAACTTCGCCGAGGTTATTGTTGGATATTGCAGGATGTACTCCCAAGTTAAGAAGAGGAAGAAGAAAGCCTATGATTGAAAATTTAGAAACAATAAAAAATACATTTACAAACAGACCAATAAACAAAGGAAAATTTTGTTTCTTTGTAGTGATTTGGTTTTTGCCTAATAATTAAGTTTTTAATCATCACCTGGTTTTATAAATAAAATTTAAAAAATAAATAATTTTCAAAAAAAATGAAACTATTTCGACAAGCTGAAACCGATAAGTTTGACTTGAAGAATAGAAAATAAGAAAACAGGACGAAAATGCTAATATGACCTAAAACAGTTAGAAGCCAAATTAAGGCACCATATGACGGGATTTTCCAGGTGGTTACCACTATGACTAATATTAAAATTGATTTATATCCATTGGATGCCAGTATTCCCCTCTATCCCACCGCCATTGTCTATTAACATAACTAATAAATGATTTCGCACATAAAAGAGGTTTTATATTATTCATAAAACTATAAAAACTTACACTGACTGGTAGATCCTTTATTTGATTATGAATGTACATATACTATGTGTAATGAACAAAACTAAAAAAAAACATGGAATACTATTTCCATCAGCAGAATTAGATAATCAGCGCAGCGTCAGAATTGGAAATGAAATTAACAGTAATGACAAACACTTTGAAAGGTAAATATATTTCGGGTTGATGGTCATGAAGGAATCGAGATCAAAAGGTTATTATCGAGATAAACCACCACCAATTGACATACGGCGCGTTTTCGCCGAAAATAAATAAAAAATTAAATGCACACCAAAAAGTCAAAATTCTCGACGGACAGCACGTGCAGCTCTAAGCACCAAATCATCATGTTATTCTAACGTAGGAAACTGCAGGAATCCTGTAGATTTTCTCAGTTTTACAAGAATATACCCGAATACCGGAATACTTCCGAAGATATACTGTGGGTTCTACTTGGTAATTCTATATAATGTTCAGGTTATGAGCAACTTGCGCAATTTAACTTTTTTGTGAAAAATACACGTATTAATGGAATTCATTAAAACAGAGTCTGTGATGAAAATGTTGTAGCAAACCGTCAAATGTGAATTTCAACTTAAATTTGATTTAAATAAAGTTCGACCATTAATTATAACATTAACACGTTTGTATGTGTTTCTGACTCTTTGGTCGTCATCAGTACTCTATATAGGTGCAAGAAAATTCTTAAGTTGTGTAATTTGCGTCTTTTTAATATTAAATCGTCGGTTTTCTTTAAAATCCGATTTTTGGAGATATTTCGTTTTATGTTGTTATTGCGGTGATATGCAACTCATATTAAAATCTAATGTACTCTATATTAATGTCACAGTGTCGTCTCTATGGTTGAATTTAAAAATTGTGTTTATGAGGATTCTAGACAGTTTTATATGTTTTGTGAATAATTTTATTAATTAAATATACATAATGTGCGAGATTTTTAAATCAGGACGATGTTATAATATTATGTTAGCTTTAACATTATATTTTTGAAATACGATGTTATTATAATAAAATTAGATAGGTCCCGGTACTGCTTAATTTTAAGTATTACATATTCAATGTAACAATAAATTGACAAAATAATTAATACGTGGAAAATTAATTGAATTATCTGTAGTTAATTAGTTTGTCAGGTAATGCGCCGTGTACACTCTAATTCAAATATATGTAACGTAGAGATCTGCCTACATAAATACAAACAGTATTTTGAAATGCATTATCGTAAATAAAATCGTTTGTATTTCGATACACTGATATACAAGTTGCATATGCAGCTCACGTTATGAGGTTATTTTTCACGTACATCTGCACCCCCTGTGGTTCACACCGCTAATATCGCTGCTTCGTGACTACTGTTTTTATGTAGATTTACTTTATTTTTACATTCTAAGGTTGCTTCTTGCATCGTAGCAAATATAACGAATGTAGTAATGGTGACTTGCCTTGCAATATAGGGGCTTACGGTGGGAAATATTTTGTACTTGGAACGGGTTTAATATTCTTTCATAGTCGGGGATATGCGTATTTTAGCTTTGAAATGTCACCTCATGAACTATATTGAAAATTTATACACTTCTTGTAAAAAACGTGTATTTCACCTCTTGATATACTACGTCAATCAAACGCAAGCTTTTGAATAAATGACGACCTAGTTAAAACTATGTGTAACTTATAAATGAGCTGATCAATCTCCAAGTACCTAATCGATAACTCGCGACGAATTTAAATTTTAAAGTCAATTTAAAAGTATACCCATCTTTTATTTTGCTTTTACAAACTTTTTAAAGTGATGCTTACATTATTTTACCTGCTTTACTTAAAATTTATTAAAATATAAATAAATTATTTTGACAAAAACAACTTCCCAACTTTCAAATTTTTAATGTACGAATAAGTTCAATAAAGTTGATTGAAAAGCTAATCCATACCGAAATAACTTTCAACTAAATTCCAACTAACGGCCCAAGGGTCTTTAGAAACTTTACAGTTTCACATTTTACTGCTTCTAAAAATGATGTATACGGGGTGCTATGGTGTGTGTGTATGTGTTCAGGGGAATGTGACGCAAAAACTTAAACCTGGATCTCGGACGTGACATAGGCGTTTTAAAATTTTTAATCGCTCTATAGGGATGGGGGGATTTGCCATCCAACGTGTGGATCAACAAGATTTCCATTAATGTTGAACTTACAGAGTGGATTAACGAGATTTTCATACTGAAACGTTCGAAAAACGAGCTTAACCTCTTATATGCATAATAACATAATAAACTGTTAAACGCTAGGTATATTATTTACATTTTTTTTATTATATTCAGTTTGAAGTTTATTGTAAATGATTGTTTAGTAATTAAATGTATTATTTTTAGAGATAGGCTATTAGGGCAAAATACATAATATACTAAGTAAAAATTAATTTTAATTTAAATTTTGTTTGCCAGAACCACTGGTTGAGTATGGAGTGTTTTACAGTGAAATTCTCTCGGTTAGGGTTTCTAGAGTTCAAACTTTTACTTATCTTGAGCTTTTTTTCAATTTACTTAATTTTAGAAATTTAATAGTTTACTTGCATGCGAAAGATTATTAAACATAATAAATTATATTTAAAAAACGCTTAAATTTTTGTATATAGACACATTAAAATAAATACTTTAATCAATACTTAAAATTAATAATCCCCCGAGTACAATTTATTTAGACAATTTATTGAAATACATTTGATTATTAATTTAATAAATCGATTGGCAGGATAATATTTTTCAAACAACCGAAACAGCGAATCACGAATCCCGAATACTGCTCCTCATAAATTGTATCTTAATAGGCATATTTCTACATTAAAAAAAATAATTTCCAGATTTTTGTATAGGTAAATAAAATTATCATTTTTTAAAATTCAGTTAAATATTCAAACGAATTTTTTATATTGTCGTAATTTTGTTGTAAAATAAAATATCGATCGTGCAAATCACATGTTTTCATTATCCCGAAATTCCTAACTAAATCTGGCTTGACTACCAACATTCCACAGATACTCGAATCTAATTGCTTTCACTTGGGATTTGTTATAACTGCATACTACACTAGAGGTAATACCAAAACCCAAGCACAGATAATAATCTTTATTAAACATCACATACATGCATACGATACCACGTTGCTTGTTTTCGTTTTATTTTTAATTAAATGTTCGCTATTAAATTTTTTGTATTGTATTAATAGTAGTAATTTTTTTTAATTTATGAAATATCCTTCCAAGTACAGTTAAACGTGTATTATTATTTTTATACCTAGGGGAAGGGGTTACACCTATTTTTCAAGAGTCAACTGTAGTGAAGTGCTATTAAATTTTAAATTCGGATCACATCCGATCTAAATTTTTTTGAAACTGTTTTTTAGGGTTGTACCAATGTGTAAATAAAAGTTTATCTAAAATTTGCTAAATAATAGATTATTTATTGAACAATTAATTCGCAAATAAAATTTTAAATTTAGAACTTGAAGCCAACACAATTACCTTTAATAATAGACAAACTTGGTTTGATTTTGTTAAAAGTTGCTGATCACAGAACCTCCCCAGTTTATGCAGTCTATTTTTAACAGAAGCAAATTAAAGATTTCATCATATCTGCTTGGCCAGTCGTATGATGTGAGTATTTAGTTAGCACTGGGGTTGTCAATGAACAAAAGTAAATATTTCACAATTTTGAAAAACTTTACTCACTAGTTTTTCGTCAAGCTGCAGCAAGGGGTTCAAAAAGTTAAAATAATAATTTATTGTAAAAGCACGCAGTTCAAACTTGCACTGGAGATTTATATTTACTCCTAAAATCTGCTACTTATATTTTTTCCAACAGCCACAACATCTACAATTTTAAGTAATATAGAATCTGAAAAAGTCGGAGATTAATCTGTGGAGTAGAAAAATCTTCATAGTAATTGAAAAAGCCTGGAGATAAACATAGTTACATGCACGTAAGATCACTTTAACCCATAAAGGACTAGCGTTGCCATATGGCAACAGTAAAGTAGGCAAATTGAAGACAATTTATTAGGATTTATTTTTAAGAAATTGAATAGATGACATTACAGACTCCTTAAGAATGTAATAAACTCTTATCACTATGATAAGCAGACCGGTATACCTGTTTTAACATGTAATAAATATTTTATTTCAAAGTAAGTTACTCAAAGCAGTTATTATGGACGTCAAGTTTTTGTAAGTACTAAAATTATTATTTATTTTTTAAGGTAAATAATTGACAAGTGAGTCGTGTAAATGATTAAACTATGTGCTACTTGCGTTTCTGTATTAATATGGAAAATAGTATGTTACTTATTCGAAGTTATATCTGAGCGTTGCCATATGGCAACGCCAGTCCTTAGCACTACTGTGTTTATTATGACTCAATTATAGATACGGACAACGGCATTACATTGGTTAGATGGGTGGACAACAACGTCGTGACTGTTGCGTCAACTTCTGCTGGTGTATTCCCCAAGGGTCAAGTAAAACGTTTTTCACAAGCTGAGAAAATGATAATTCCTATCCACAGACCTTGTGTTATAAGCAAATATAATTCCACAATGGGCGGAACTGATCTTATAGACGAAAATGTTTCGAGGTACCGAATAGGTCTGTGAGGAAAAAATGGTGGTGGTGCATTTTACTTGGCTGGATTGGATTTTCATACAAATTTAATAATATCTAATTTCTTTTGAAAAATTTTTACTTTATTCCTATAATGAAATATTTTTAATTCGTAATTTTAGCTCCTTCAAGTACTAGCGTTGCCATATGGCAACAGCTATTTTCTTAATAATTACAAACAATTTTTAGTTTTAACTACATATTCATTATATACACATTAATTAGAGATAATCTTAGTGAAAAATGTCAACTTATTAAAAATAAAAACTCCGTCCTTTATGGGTTAAGCTGAAAATTAATTGTAATTTTGCAAGAAACAGCATAAAACATTAGTGTTTATTAATAAATTCATATTAAATTACTTACCTACCGGTAAAGTTCCAATATTATTATAATAATTTATTAATGAAATATTCAATGTAGTATTAATTTTAAACCACAAAATATTAAAATTAATTAAAATTTTTATGTCTATCTCTTGCATTGTTTGTTCTTGCAAAATTGCTCTATATTTTTACATCCGGATATTGTGACAAACAAATTTCCCCTCGGCTCCAGATTGCACTTTATTTATCAAAACAAGTGTTTAATGATAACAGAAACAGTTTTAATAACTAAATAGCGCAATGGAAATTAATGTTTTTGGCAAATCTGCTAGCGGTCAATATTTGGACCTCATGCTGCTGCTCCTTCACCAACTTACACTCGACCGGTGTGGTTAATCTGTGTTTTAAAAATAATTCGTTTAAATTCGACATTACACAATAAGTTTCCCATACTGAACATTTTTCAAATATTTCAAAACTGTTCAAGACCTTAAAATAAATAAAACTTTCGATTTCAAACGTCCGGCAGTGGCGTCGTATTCAAAAACTATCAAATTTATTTTTTTGTAATTTTTATTTCAAAACTTTTTATTTTAATTTGATAAATAAATTATTTTCAGTTCGATTTTTTTTTCAATCAACAATTCAGTTACCTTAATGTAGGCTTTTTATTACAGCTTCTGTTACTAAATTTTTACTGTTAAACAATCTTCGCTTCATAACTTTAAAATTTACAACACATCTACAATTTTAATTTTTATTCTTATTTAATCCAATTTATTAATAATAATTATTTGATTCAAAACATCACAGCATTTAACTTAATATTTGCTCACTATTACGCGTGATTATGACTATCAATATAAAATTTCGAGCCAAATTACAGCTTTCTGTAGGGATCAGGATAACCTGCAAATACTTATTATTATAATACTATTTATTTGAAAAGTAGGAATCATAAAATTTGTCGACCAATTTATAAATTGGTTATTCAAAATAACGAGCGATTTCACGGTTAGTTCTCGTGGTTTAGGATGCTTAGATTCAGTTAACAGAGTAGCTTAGTTTGTATTACTACTCCATTTTGCATTTACATGTTCATATTTGTGGAATAATTTATACAAGTTAGTGCTACGCCATTTCATTTGCATTTTAATGCTACTTGTATTAACGAACAAAAGTTTTGTGTCCTAATTCGTACCTTGCAAAAAGAGCTCGAATTGAACACTTTAATTAAATGTTGCCCTTATTTATAGCAAAACATTAAATAAAATAAAGTTTAATAAAATTATTGTACATTTATACAAAGTTTTTTTAAGTAAATTTTAATTGAAAAGGAAACTTTTGTTTCGATATATTTTGGTTAAATTTATTAATATTAATAACATAAAAAATAGTTAATTGGAATATATAATATAATGAAATATTTTTATGCTTTTTTGTGTTACAATAAAAGGTTATAGTGGACTGCCTGGCGTACTCCAACCAGTGCAGCGGATAAATTTTCGTTTTTTTTATAGTATACAAACTGTTGTATTGGTTATTATTTTATCAAACAATATTTAAAATTGAATTTTACTACCTTAATTACACAATCGTGAATAGAACATCAAAAAGCATTTTTTCTCTCATTTATCATAGAGCTTCAGGTAAAATATGTACAATTCGGTAATATTGTTTTAGCAAATAAAAAATTCTGTATTATTTTAAATAAAATATTTGTAGTCAATTTTTCAAACAATAAATTGAATTTTAATGGATAGTATTGTCCAAGTTTAAATTTACAAATTACACTGTTAACTCATGCATAATGTAATTCTTCGATTGATATTCTTTGATATATTTATTATTTTTAAATTACATATAACTACTGCACTTTTATCGACATCCAGACTATTATTATGTCCTATTAATAAAAAGAATATCAAACTAGAATATTCTACTATGACTAAGGAAATAATTAATAAATAATGCACCCTGCTTTACTTCTGTGTAAGAACGAAAAATATAGTTATTGTACTAGTTTTTTATTTCAGCCTTTATACTATATAATAAATATTTTAAGTTGATGTAAATAAAATACGTTTACGCTCGTATTTCATTTTATTGAATAACCGGTTTCGCTGTTACAGCATCTTCAGATCCATATGTCATATTCGCATATTACATTCGTTTATAAATATTATCTAAAACTATTGCTTTGATGTCAATTGATCTTTGTTGAATATATTATTTAAGAATTTAAATTTTTAAATGAAAAAATTTGAAGATACAGCGAAACCGAAGAGAAAAGAAAAACGGAAAAAGAGCGTGGGTAAGTCGAGTACGATATTTTTTTATTTATTGTTATAATTTCTGCAAGCTTGATCAATTTTATTAAGAAAAATAATTATTGTGTTCACAAATCATCTATAAAATAATGTGAAATAAATTCAATCACCTAGCAACGACTACAAAAGGTTGTATAAAAAGCAAAACTAAATAAACGTTTAGATTTATTACAAGCAAAAGTACGTCGAGCGGCAGCAAAAGTGAAATCGTTGTTCCTAAGCTTTTCTCTAATAATTAGTTAAGTGATATCAAATTATTTTTATAACAAGTTTCTCTTCCCGACAGAGCTTATCTGTATAATTGTGTCCAAGTGTAACATTTTTTCTATGCAAAAACAATAACAATGCAACATGGCTAAATAAATGAACTTTTCATTAAATTAGATTCAACTTAAGAAATGGTGTCTGCACTGGTACGCCATTAGCTAAATTTTTTAAAATTAAATTATATAATAAATTATAAATTATGCCTATTAAGAAACTCCATTTTTAATTTTTTATATTTTAATTCCTTAGTCGAGTGTAGTTGTTCCTTATATTAGGTAAATAAGCAAGCTGCTGCTACTTGTTCACTAAATTGCATGCCTTCACTTAGAATGTATGTGCACGTTCTTTAAATTGCAAACAAAATACATACTCATGTAATACCGAATTATATTATTTCTGCATGTTCCAAGGATAATACCTTAAACTAATGTGTGTGCTACCAACACAAGTGTTTCGTTCTACAGGGAAATCGTCAATCTTCGCCAAAAGAGAAAAGCACAATTATTATTGTAATGTCATGTTTGTCCATATTACACACGTAAATATCAAAACCACCTGCAGTTGGTTTGCCAAATTAGCATATGTGTACGTTTAACTAATCAATTACTCAATGAAGTTGAATTTTATTAGATTATCGGTTATTAGTAAACGAGAATTGACTAATTTGGCTTAAAACAAATATACAATTTAATAAACTCGAAATTTTTATTGAGTGGAAATATTCGCTATTTTAGTCGAACAGCCAAAACAGTGGTAACCAGGCTGTTTAATATTCGTATTAACTGCGGGTGAACTAACAGTGAAGCCCTCTATGACCTATCGCCTCAGCGATTCAACCACCCAATCTAGGGCAGCTTTATTGACGGTAAAAATGAACGTTTGATTTGAGAAATTTATTACTGGGGTTCATAAGCGTAGTTTATGTTCAGATCCCTTATGGAAGCAAGTGACGGCGAGCTATATTGCAAAAATATCAATAAGGCCTACTTTATCATTCGATTTGCAATTTCTATTTCAACTTTTAGGGAATTTTCTTTTAAATTGCATAATACGAAACTTTATTTTTTCGGTTAGAATAACACAATCGTATAGAATTTTTCGAATGGCCGTAGCGTCGCCGGTCGGCCCTAGTAAAATTTCAAACGGATGAATAAGTAAAGTAGAATTAACCCGTGTAATTTAATATTCAAAATTGTACGATTCAATTAATATTTCATAGAAAAATATTTTATATTGTTTTTTCGACAATCTAAACGTTAGTTGAGATATAAAAATAATAAATGTCGACCAAATGAACTAAAAAATTAAAAGGTTTAGGCGTAGAATCGATATATACTCGCACATTTAGCGTCACTAAAAAATTGTTATATTTCTTCTTCGCTTCTTTTTATATATTTTAGTTTAAAAATGTTTTGTGGGGTAAAGTAAGGTATTTTGGTGGTATAGGTAATTTGGCGATACTTTTCCTGCTAATTTAGCTAAGTGGTCTTTTACACCAAAAGTTTAAAATTGTTTTTAATAAAAACTTTGCATATTTTACTTCAACTCAGTCGTTTTCCTTTGCACTATTCTGTTTGTTTTCTTACATTTAAGGTCAAAAATTTCATTAAAATGTAATATAGTTCGCATTTTAGTGCCAACATCTAAGTGCAAATTAGTACGAAATATTTTTAGAAAGTAATTATTTTATTCAAACATGTAAGTGGAATGGTTTTTAACATTGCAACTGCAATTTCAAATTTCTCCCTAGCGCCGTGCTCTCATATGTCTGCAGTGTGCATGGTAAATGTTATCACGTGGTAAGGGGCTTGTGAGTTCTGAGGAAACGGTAGGCGTGTACCTGTTAGGATGCGGGCCGGGGACTTAAAACTCCCCTGCTTCGGTCTGCTTTGGCAGTTGGGTACGGCCGGGGCCTAAAAACCTTTGTGCTTAGCCATACAGCTGTCAATAAACCGGGATGACGGTTACCGTGGAGGATCCAGACGAATACAGGTACCTGCGTGTTTTTGCCGTGCGCGGTGACCCGTACGGTGGGATGAAGGGATCCTGGTGGCTGAGCCCGCCCGGGAGCGGATGTAGTTCTCCTGGGCCTGGCAACACTCCACTTTGGCCTGGATTTCCACTCAAACGGGAGGTCAGGACTAGTCCACCCTGATCAATCGGCTGTGCTGTTCCGTCAGAGGTTCAGCTGGACGAGTGTTTAGGCGAGGATGGGGTGCCAGGTACCACACCTCGTCGGATGCTATATCTCTCGAGTAGCCCTGGCGCTAATGCAGCGTCCCAATATTGAGGCTCCGGGGAGGGTGGGGAGCTCTGAGAGATGAAAACTGTTTCTTTCATGGATCAAAGTTAAACCAAAAAACCAGCTGAAGTATCAGCTATAACACAGGAAGGTGCGTCCCTTGAGGATACCCTTCCTAATCAGATGGGTGCGTCCAACCAGGATACCCCGTCTCTTAGCGCCGCAAATACCGAACCTCCCAAGCGGAGGACTCGAGTCTGCGGCGCAGAAGCCAAAGGCGAAGAAGGGCCCGACAAGCGTTGGAAGCTAACGCTTCCACCTCGAAGCAAGGCCCACGACCACTGCACACGAGCGGGCTAGGTTTAACCCCAAACCCCCCGCTCGAGGTGGTGCAAGAAAACTAGGCAGCCAGCCAAAGATGAGGCTACCAAAAAGGCTCCGGTCGCATGATTCCTTCCCCCACCCTCGAGCAATCAAGGGAAGAGGGCGAAGACCACACGACCGGAAACTAAAACTACAAAAGAGCGGACAATGTGTCCTACAGGAGGCGGCCGGAAGGCACCTCCGTGTGGCTAATTGATCGCTCGAACCTCCTGGGCAAGCTCGATGAGTCCCAGGCAGGTAAAGTAGAAACCAGCCTCACCGCTGCCCTTGATACCTTTATCATGGCAGCGGATAATGAAGCAAGACCAGCACCCACATTCGGGGGCTATATCACTCAGGGCAGATCCTTCGGATCACCTGCAGTGATCAAGGCTCGCTAGAATGGCTGCGAACCACCATAGCAAACCTCCCACCACCATGGGAGGGGCTAAACTTGACGTGGTCCAGGTGGATGAGCTACCGAGGCTAACCAAGGTCACCCTTTGGGTTCCTGGGGAACCAGAGCCCACTGAGGCTGTCATAAGGCGCCTCGTTGCCCAAAACACATGGGCTAAAATAAAGAATGGTGTGTCTTCCTCGACACGGACAAGGACGAGCCGAAAGGCAAACTTCTTGTCTTCGGTGCCGGCCAGGGGGACAGCGCCACCATCAGAGCCAGAGGGAGAGGTTAAGCTACAAGTTTACCTCACTCAGGTTAAGTTGCAGAAGATGGAAGATCCTCCCACTTCTGCAACTACAACGACGCCAACGGCCCCTGCCACTCCCATGGAGACGGATGTAAATCCGAAGGCGGCGCCGGAAGCGAAACAAACCAGTAAGCTCACAAGGTAGGCCCAATGGCTTCCTTGGCTAACTGGAGTTTGTTACAAACAAACCTGCAACATTGTCGGGGGGCAGTAGCAACTCTATGCCGCCACCTTGACAGTTGCAAGGACACAATCGCTCTTATCCAAGAGCCATGGTCAGTAAAATCCACCATACGAGGTTTTACAAAATTAAATGGTACTATTTTACAGGTAACACCACAAATAGAACTAGGACATGTATATACATACCTAGCACCATCCAGGCTAACCTTTTGCCGCAGTTCAGCGACTGCGATTTAACAGCAGTTCGCATTGGCTGTGACTTCGGGAATGGCCAAGTGGACGTCATTTTGGCATCCATCTACCTCCCGATAGATTCGCCGGAGCTACCACCTCCCGGAGGATGGTGGATCTCGTGAACTATTGCGAGCAACACCAGACCCACCTCATAATTGGCTGCGACTCCAACGCTCACCATACCGCATGGGGGAGCAAGGACTGCAACAATCGAGGTAAGTCCCTATTAGAATACTTTATTAGTACTAACTTAGTAATCCTTAATCGAGGGGACACCCCTACCTTCTATGCGTCTCCCCACCGCAACTCTGTAATTGATATTACCACTGCGTCGTTAAGTATTTCAAATTATATATATGACTGGCACGTGTCCAACAAACTGACAATGTCAGATCATAGATGGATCTGCTTCAAAATGAAAGCAATGACAGTGGAACCCCGCCAGTACAGAAACCCTAGGAAGGTTAACAGGTTGCTCTTTACAGAACACCTCACCTCGTCCTTGGGAACAGACGTACTGGCGGGGCTTTCCACAAAGAAAAAATAACAACCACTGAGGAGATTGAACAGTATGCAAGCGAGCTGCAGAACTCCCTCACAAACGCTTACGAGCTTTCGTGTCCGCTGCAGACGGCTGGACTACGGGGTCGAGCGACACCTTGGTGGTGCTCGGAACTCGACCAGCTGAAAAAAGCAGCACGGAAGCTCTACAACAAGGCGCAGCACTCTAAAAGAGACTCTGACTGGGCGGCCTTCAAGGCGAGACGGTCGGAGTACAAAAGTGTAATACGCCAAAAACAACGTGAATCATGGAGAGTCTTCTGCAGCGGCGTTGAGTCGACCGCTGCTGCAGCTAGACTAAACAAGATCATCTCCAAAGATCCACAACAGCAGCCAGGCAGCCTTCAGCGAGAGGATGGAACGTACACGGAAACACTCTCGCAAACTGCCGAAATACTGCTACACACACACTTTCCCAATAGTAAGATAGTCCCAGATTTTGATTGGACTGGCATTAGAACTCAGCCACCAACTGAGACTAATTGGGAAATTGCAGATGGGGTTGTTAATGAATCCAAAACGGCATGGGCCATTAAAGCCTTTAGCCCTTTCAAATCACCGGGGCCTGACAGGGTGTTTCCAGCCCTACTTCAATGGGGCCTGGAACACCTGCTGGAGCACCTGGTCAAAATGTTCAAGGCGTGCATTGCGCACGGCTACATACCAAAGGAATGGCGAAGAGTCCGGGTTATCTTCATACCCAAGCCGGGCAGAAGTGACTACTCTACCCAAATCCTTCAGACCAATCAGTTTGACTTCGTTTTCCTAAAAACGTTAGAAAAACTGTGCGAGAGAGATTCGCGATACGGTTCTGGTCCACAGACCGCTACATGCGAATCAACACGCATACACCCGGGAGATCGACTGAAACGGCGCTTCACAAGGTTGTGGAGCACGTCGAAAGATCGCTGTGCTACAAAGAGTGCACCCTAGGGGCGTTTATTGATATAGAAGGGCCTTTGATAAAACCACCTTCAACAGCATAAATGCTGCACTTCACCGATATGGAGTTCCCCCGACCATCGCAAAATGGATCAGTTTATACTGAAGTGGAGAGCCGTAGAGGTGAATGTTGCAGACACAAAATTAAGGGCGTGGTTGTTAAGGGCTGTCCTCAGGGAGGGTGCTCTCTCCACTACTGTGGAACATGGTGGTAGACAGCCTTCTGCAACGCCTCAATGACAAGGGTTTTCATACCGTAGGTTATGCAGATGATATTACCATACTGCTTAGGGGAAAATTTGAGAATGTAGTTTGCGAACGAATGCAGGCAGCTCTCAAAATTTTAGAAAATTGGTGCACCGAGCACTGTCTCTCTGTCAACCCAGCGAAGACAGAGCTAGTGCTATTCACCAACAAAAGAAAGCTGAAGAGCATGACAATGCCCAGCCTAATGGGAATTCCCCTAAAACTAGCAAACGAGGTCAAGTACCTGGGTCTAATACTTGACAGGAAGCTAAATTGGGGAAAACACCTACAAAACAAACTTGGGAAAGCGGGGATGGCCTTCTGGCAGTGCCGAAGGGCAATGGGACGGTCATGGGGTCTTACCCCTAAAATCACCCTTTGGCTCTACACTGCGATTGTCAGACCTATGCTTTGCTACGGGGCCCTAGTCTGGTGGCCCAGAACCAGGCTGGTAACAGCGGCATCCTCCCTGCACCGAATTCAGAGACTTGTCTGTCTGTCTGTGACCGGAGTGATGCGAACGGCTCCCACTGCGGCGCTTGAGTCCCTTCTCTGCCTCCCTCCACTTGATCTTCATGTGCAGGAGATGGCGGTTAGGGCCGCTCTTAGACTACGCAGCTGGCGGCTATGGAATGGCGGGCGAGGAGCTGTTGGTCACATGCGGATTCTGGATGGCTACCTCGAGGAGGTGCCCCTCCTGCGTCTGGAACCCGACAGAATTCCCCCCGCATATATATTCAATAGGAAGTTCGACATCCTACTGAATACAACAGAGACCTGTGAATATGACATTCGTCTATTTTCAGATGGCTCCAAAAACGATGTGGGTTCAGGGGCAGGAATATTTTCTGCCGAACTCGACCTAAACATAAGCATACCGCTGGGTACACATATATCAGTCTTCCAGACGGAATTGGTTGGTATATTACACTGCGCACGAATAATCAAGGAAAAAAGTATCCGTGATAAAAATATCCAGATATCCACAGACAGTAGGGCGGCTCTCCTGGCACTCAGGAGTCAAAAGGTCACCTCTGGTCTGGTGCTCGAATGTATTCGGGCACTAAATGAGATATCAACTTCAAACAGTCTCTCCCTTAGTTGGGTTAAGGGACACCAAGGCAACGAGGGTAACGAAAAGGCAGACGAGCTGGCAAGAAACGGCACAAACAGCCTTCCCTGCGGCCCTGAGCCGATGATAATGCCAGCTGTCAAATTCCTTAACAACCTTCTGAAACAGTATACCCTAAACCTGCACTCCAGCAGGTGGGCAAATGAAACCGAATGTAGACAGGCGAGGGCTGCGATAAGAACACCCTCAAATAAACATTCTAAATATTACTTGAAACTGTCCAGAGTCAATCTACGGACAATTGCAGGGATCTTGACTGGACACTGCAAGTTAAACAAACACCTCAACACAATGGGAATCGTAGATAGCCCCACATGTCGAGGTTGCAAGGAAACGGACGAAACAGCTGAGCATATGCTATGTCACTGCCCAGCTTTGGCGTCGAAAAGAGGTGCCATGTTAGGGGACTTCTGGCCTGATATGACCAGAATTAGTGACACCCCACCCGCTAGAATCCTTGAATTTGCCTTATCGGTGGGTTGGCTCGAGGAGTGACGGGAGGGGCGCTATAACGGAGGCAGTACAATGGGCCCGGTTTAGCGGCCTAAGTGCGCGTGGGAGCTTTGCTCCCTGCCCTCCTACCTAAAATCCAGAATCCAGAATTAAAAATGTTTTGTGGGGTAAAGTAAGGTATTTTGGTGGTATAGGTAATTTGGCGATACTTTTCCTGCTAATTTAGCTAAGTGGTCTTTTACACCAAAAGTTTAAAATTGTTTTTAATAAAAACTTTGCATATTTTACTTCAACTCAGTCGTTTTCCTTTGCACTATTCTGTTTGTTTTCTTACATTTAAGGTCAAAAATTTCATTAAAATGTAATATAGTTCGCATTTTAGTGCCAACATCTAAGTGCAAATTAGTACGAAATATTTTTAGAAAGTAATTATTTTATTCAAACATGTAAGTGGAATGGTTTTTAACATTGCAACTGCAATTTCAAATTTCTCCCTAGCGCCGTGCTCTCATATGTCTGCAGTGTGCATGGTAAATGTTATCACGCTTAAAGGGGACATATATTTTAACTGCGAACCGCGCGAAATATATAATATACTTCTTTTGAGAAAATTTACTAGGCAGATTACACCGGTTTGCTATTACCATCTAGGAGGAGAAGATAATGCTATAACTAAGAATATGTCAAGCTCAGCGGAAACCAGTCGTAAGAATTAAGTCGTACTAAAAAACGCTTTTTAATTTCCTTTTAATTCAAATACAATATATATTTTTTTAATTAATCGCAAGTACCCAGATAATCAATATTTTCCTCCATCGGAGGCTTCGTGTTAATAAATGAATTAATACCAGTCGTTTTCCTTATGCACTATTCTGTTTGTTTTCTTAAATTTAAGGTCAATAACGTTTCATTAAAATATGATATAGTTCGCATTTTAGTGCCAACATCTAAGTGCAAATTAAGTACGAAATATTTTTGAAAGTAATTATTTTATTCAAATACTATAAGTGGAATGGTTTTCAACATTGCAACTGCAATTTCAAATTTCTCCTAGCGCCCTGCTTCATATGTCTGCAGTGTGCATGGTAAATGTTATCACGCTTAAAGGGGACATATATTTTAACTGCGAACCGCGCGAAATATATAATATACTTCTTTTGAGAAAATTTACTAGGCAGATTACACCGGTTTGCTATTACCATCTAGGAGGAGAAGATAATGCTATAACTAAGAATATGTCAAGCTCAGCGGAAACCAGTCGTAAGAATTAAGTCGTACTAAAAAACGCTTTTTAATTTCCTTTTAATTCAAATACAATATATATTTTTTTAATTAATCGCAAGTACCCAGCTAATCAATATTTTCCTCCATCGGAAACTTCGAGTGTTAATAAAAGAATTAATACCATATTATTAAAAGAAAGTTCACTTGAATATGTGAACTTTTAGGTCACTCTTGTAAATACCCCAGAGTGGATGAATTATTTTCCAAACATTTCGGCTATGTAATTTTTATTCATTATCTCAAAACACCTCTGTAATCCCAAGAATTCTGAATCGTTGATAGAAATAAGATTAGAGTTTCGGAGAGAAGCCAAAGTAACAAAAAAAGAAAATGAGTAAATTAAATTAGGCAAAGGGTAATAGAAGTCGTTTTAACATCTTTGTTTAAAATTTGTTGACGCCTAATTATTCCAGTAATTAACAATATAAAAGTAGCATGGTTTTAATGAAGCACTTAAATTAATAAGACTTACACGGCTACTGTGTACACGGATTAGCTCCAACATTACGTGCAGCTGGAGCCAACCTCCTGTTTTCTTATATGAATATTTTACAAGCGTCTAACACTTTGTTTACAACCTATATTGTTAGCTATTTCTTTGTAATAAAATTTGGGAAGCGTTCCTAGACGTTTTGCGTAAAATATTTCAAGGGGTGTGTACGTATATGCTAATAATGGTGATAGGTACTGTGTTATGCAAACGACACACAGGAAAAGTCAACTTACCCACTCCTAAGGGTGCAATATATTCTATTGAAAATTTTTACGCGGCGGTCTTTACAACTTGCATCTATCCGAATGCAGGAAACATTGCAATCAAGTTAGATCCTATATTGAGTTCTTACACGCTTCCCGAATGAATGCTGGAAAAATTGAAAATTTATGGCATACCCAAAGAAAACCGACAATATTGATTTCTGTCCGTTCCTTAAGGTAGTTTCGTTTCAAAAATTCCTTTCATAACTTTACGTTTAATTATTATTGAATAAAATTATTTGAAAAAAGCTTTCGTGATGTACGTAACTTATAAAAGTGTTTGGCAGGAGCTTTCGTGTCTGGCAAAAAAATTACAAAAAGTAAAAGTCGTTGTTTTAAAACTCCCAGCAATCAAATATTGTTTTAAATTTTCAATTTCGAATTAAATTTTTTATACATATTTACAAATTATAGAACGGCTATTAAAAAATTTTTTTTACTATACTTGTTAATTATTACTGAAATAGTCTTGTTAACAGAAAACGAAATGAAAGCTACATAAAGCATATATAGGATATATGAGGGTATACAAAAATAAATTTGCTTTAAAGCAGAAGAGATTTTACAAGCAGTACAAAATTCAGAAAAATGATGAATAGCGTAATTTATACAACAACCTTTTGTATATTCAGCTAATGTTGCCTTTTAGAGATCTTTATTCGTTTTTTGTGCATCGCATAACATATAATAAAATTTCAGTACTTTTCAGAGCGATATCGTTCTATTAATAATTAAATGCAATAATTTCCTCTCCATGATACTGCATTCCTCGTATTTTAATATTCCAAATGAAACTGTGCAAAACTAAAGTATATTAGATTTCTTGAAAAAATTCCAATTAAACTAAAGAATTTCTAGAGAAACTGCAATAAAAATTATTAAATTAGTTTTGCAGTTGAAATATTTTTATATAAATGTGTTTATTTTAATTAGCTACTTGTGTATGCATGAGAATTCGTAAAAATTTCAATGTAGAATTATTTCATATTAATTAATTGTTCCGTTTTTTTTTGGATTCAAACATTCGGTACGTAGTCGAAAGATATGGACTACCTTGTAATAAATCAAAATTTATGCCATAAAATATAGGAAATTGTTAAGCTGCCATTTACACGCTCTTTGAATACAATTAAATGTACTTCATATGCGATTACATTGAACTTATCGATTACACAATTGAATGGTCTGATTTGAAATTTCTGTACAAAAGAACCAATAACCCCATCTAATTTTGGAATAATAATTTTGGTATAAAATATCTCATTGAGTTAGGTTTCCAAGTATTCGAAATCAAGATACTAAATGCGATATGAAATTGCAATGCCGTTTAGCTTATCGTGGTACATGACGCCATACAATGCATATACAATTTCTAAAGTAAAATAATACAAACAATCAAGTATTAATCGATTGCTGCTAGCAAGCTGATTTTCAATTGATATTAAACATTTTCGTGTGTAGAAACAAATTATTATAATAAACTGTAATTAATTTTTATTATAAGTAAAAACAATATTATTCTGCATTATATTTTTTATTGGTGGTTTCATACATTTAATTAATTATATACACATTATTTTTTATTTAATTTACATCATAATTATATTGCTTACACATTTATTATTTGATCTGACAATAATTCGATATTTACATCGTTCTTGTCGACTGAATATTCAAAATCTGGACCTTCGTCTTTGTTCAAAGAATTATTATAAATATTATTATTTTCATGATAAAAAATTACTTATTAATATTATTTAAAAAAAATGAGTTACTGTTCTTAAAAATTATTTAAAAAACTATTGCATATGTAGTATCGAATTGCAAACAATATAATTGTTGGAAATAATGTTTAACAAAGCCGATGATTCGACGGTATTGTTAGTCGAAAGTAATACACTGGGCGCTATAAAATTTCCATAACAAGAAGGTGGTTAGTATAATTAATGCACTCAACTTAGTTCATTATCTCGTCTCTGATTAATCAAAATTGAATCTGATATTCTAATTCAGTTATCGGTACCAAATTTATGATAAAATGAAAGTGAATTATTTATTCATCCCAAATTGAGGCTACTCAATCAAGTTCGTCAGGTAATTAAAGCAAAATAAATTCAAAATCTTGTCAATCGAGTATTTTAATGCTTTGGCTTAATTAAAGGAAGCCATTTTTATCTTGTCTTATTACCAAATAAAATTTTTTAAGAGATTGGAAATCACACAAAAGTCTATGAGATCTGTAAAAAGAAGCTCTCATTGGTTTAAATTATTTCCAATTAATTTGGACCAAAATTTACTTCAAACAATAAATAAAGTTAAGAAACTTAGATCCAATTACTTTATTTTAATTAAAAGTTAAGCATTTCGAATAAAACTATTAGCGTAAAATTATTACAGTGTTTCCAACTGTCGTAAAGTGTAAAAACATTTTTTTAATTTAATAATTTCAACTTAAGCAATAAATTCATCTGCAATTTTAAAAATCGACTGTGAGGACAAAATAATATAAAAATTCATATTATTCCGTCGATTCTTAATTAACAATTAACAGTTTTAAAATTCGATTGCGGTTTGTTGCTCTTATATTTCGAGCGAAATTACTTATTGTTCGAATTGTAAAAGCTTTATTGGAAAATAAAAAATTTAATTTCCCTCATATCGAAAATATGGTGTAACAACTTTTTATTATTTTGTTTGCGTTTAATTAACATGGGTTTGATTTCAATTTTTTTACAGGATTTAACAACAACTTTTCTCGCTTTTCTCGAAATTGGAGTACACATAGGTATGTTCGTCTTAATATTTGTATAAACAAATGTATGTTTACATTTTTGTATTATTTAGAACAAAACTTTTTTAATTCCGTTCTGAATTTGAACGATTTCCTAGAATTTTTGATGATACCCATTAAAATGTATAGAAGATGTCATCTTTCTGAACCCTCTTCAGTGTAACCCAAACCTGTCAATAATTTAGAATGGGGTAAAAGTTCATACCTTTACTCAAAGTAATTAAGATAAGAAAAACAAAATAAATAAATATTTAAATAATAAATGTATTAAAATATTCATAATTATTAAACTTTTTAGTCTTACGATGTGATGAGTCAATCGTTTAGAATAAATTCGGTGGCTCCCCTACTATTTTGACTGTACCTTATTCACCTCTCTAGGGGTTTATTTTATATATCGGCAAATTAAAAATTAACATATAAATTTTATCGTGCCGATAATAAAACAATTAATGAGTACACTCCTCGGGGAAATCGTAAACAGAACAGTAAATAATTAAACTTTTAAGAACGGAAATTTTCCAATGAAGTTTTAAAATAATTTAAATTAACGAATTTTTTAATAACAAAATTTTAATAAGAAATCCAATAATATGTAAATTTTTCGGTAATGATAATCTAAATTAACATGAATTTTTGTATAAAAAGTTATTTTTAATTTTAAATTCAAAAATTGAATGGTTTGTTAAAATTTTTTACATCAAAGAAGCAATTTTGACTTTTCGAAGTGAATATTTTTTTGGGGTCTTTGTTTGGATCACTTAATGGATAAAAAATTACGTTTGGCTAATTTAGAGTTAACAAAACGAAAGCGAAGAATCTTTTCGATTGAGTAATCAAATCTTCGACGCGGAAAACACTTAATCAACAAAAGTGAAGTTTAATAGTAATCCACCCCTAATCGCTATCGCATTAAGGGCGATAGTTTAGCAATTCTGTGGACAACAAACTGCACACCTTATAAAAGGGACGACCTGTCACTCATAATAACCTTCATTAAGAATGAAATTATTTGAATTTGATAAAAACCCCTCGACTGTTGCTCCCCTATCCATTAGTAACCCCTGCTTTAAAAGTAAAATATAACAGACACATATGCCCATGGTAGCAGTGTCTTTGTGTCGTAAATAGCCGCCGGGTTAGTGCATATTTTAAATGAAACTTTCATAATCTCGAGAATTACCATTCGTTTTTCATTGCATCTGTTTGTAAAATTAAAAGAACTGCCATTCAATTCCCTTTCATGCTTTATAAATTTGTTTCATCTAGGTAAACGCGGTGCTATTGGATGCTACCACACACTACAGTTTATAAAATTAATTAATTACGCTAACTCGATCAGTTATTAATTTACAAAGTCAATATTTGTGCTTATTCTGTAATTTTCGATAACAAATTGGCAGGTTCTTGTTATCAAGTTACGTTTACATCTCTTACTTTCAAGTAGGTACCTCTATTTGGGGTGAAAAGAGCTTACAGAAGACTGAAATCGGTTAGGCCTAGGGCGATTTTATCTATTCGCATGATTATTTTAGAAAATTATTTTCAAGTATAATTTTTGTCGTTTTCCATTAATCATATTTTTTATTCTTTTACTAGGGGTTTGATAATATCTGATCGATTTTCTGTTTCACACAATTATATCCTGTCAATTAATAAATTATCGGTAAAATAATTAATTATATAAAAGAGAGCTTACTAATAATTAAAAAATATTGAAGATAGTATTTATTAAATACCTACACTATCAAGTAAAATAAATTTTAATATGTAATCAAAAGAGAAGTCTTTTTAACAATTATTAAGCGTTTATTTTATAGTTCGAAAATATTATTAAAGAAAATTTTCACCCTCCTCCCACCCAAGTAGCAATTTCGTTTTAACAATTCGAAGTAAGCGAATACGAATTTCTGTATGCCTTTTATTTTATAATAATTATTTTTTGATCGATGTCTGTGGTTCTAAAAGTTCATTAGGCTCATTGATTTGGGGTAGCCAAATTTGGAAAAAGCTTAAAATTTAATAATTTACAGAAAATTATTTACATTACATAAATTAAATTTTAACCTTTTAACAATTTTAACAATTAATAGGCTAAATTACAAAATTAAACGGATTTTTTCGTGAACTTTCTGCAATGTATTTTTGCTTTCATTAAATGTTTTATTAGCTGATAATTTTGAAAAATAAAACCCATTACCAAAAGTTTATGAAAATGTTCGTTTAATTGTTCAAGTTCACCTGTTAATTTTTAAAATTTAAAATCAATATTAATATTATCGGTTAATACTTAATTTATTTTGTTTAAATAAAATTTTTTAAATTAATATTACACTCTCGTGGTTCGGACCCCATGTTAACCAGCGGATCTCTTATGTGTGTATCGTCTGATACCTTGCGGTTTTCTTCATTGCTGCCAAACAATTCCCAAAATATTGAAAATTTTAAAACCGAAAAGTTCGCCCAACTTTAATTGAAAGGCAATCTAGTCGGCTTGTTTTTACAGTATAAGGCTTACAAATTAATCAAAGCGGAAAGAGAGCAAAACAAATAGTAATAAATGAACATATTTGAAACGAACAACAATAAGCAAAGTATTGCTAAACAAAAAAAAAAATTAATTAAACAATAGTTAGATTAGCCTTACAGCCATATGCGTCATAGTCGATTTTGTAAGAACAGGAGGCGATTTCAGATTACCACAATTGATTGAATGAAATAGGTAGGCAAGATTTCGAAACATTTTTTTCTCTCGGTGTATAATAAAAGTTACATGATTTTTTTGTCGAAATTGAAGTTTATTAAACACAAAGAAAATAAAATGAATTGAATTTAAACAATAACGGATCTTTTTTAGTTATATTGTACTGTACCTATAATTTAAATTTGAGCTTTACCTCCAAAAATTTTAAAACCAAATTAAAAATTGACATTTTACAATTTTTTTATTGGAAATAATTGAAAGGCAAGAAATTTGAATATAATACATTCACGTAAAAAATATATTTGACTTTAAAGAATATAATATTTCAAGAAATATCCCGCTGTGCTTTTTATTTTATATATTTCCTAGTTAGTTCAAATACCACGGTTACAATGGTTTTTCACCTATTTGAGCACGCAAGGATACTTTCCGCAAATAAAGAGTTTTCCAAAGCATAACAAAATATGATAATACCCATCCATAGCGGTTACAAATTTACTCTTTTTACAATCAGAATAATTGTTTCACTTTTAATATTATGAAAGTTTTTAAATTGCAATTTATGCTTAACAAGCATAAAATTTAAATTAGTCAACCGCTAATCAATTTGACATTAGTTATGAATAATAATTATCTCCATACTTCTTAGTACTTCATATAATTCAGCAGTAATTCACAGGACTTCACGTACTTCACCAGTAATTCGCCGTATTTCATCAATAACTCACGGTACTTTACCTAATTCATCGATACTTCATAATATTTCACGCACTTCATTGGTATTTTAGAGACTTACCAAGATTCCAAAATTAGAGAACTGAAGGGTGCTCCACATCCTCACACCCCCGGATCGAGTAGTTTATTTTTATCAGAAATAAACTGAAGATTTCCGTTGCAGAGGCACTGGAAGGTGTTCCACACCTCCAGACCTCCCGGATTAAGTTGTTTATTTTTACTTTGTTGCAGAGATCTGCCTACCAGGGGTAGTTTATAAGTTTATAATTAATTGTCAGATTACGAATTAAACACATTTACTTGGACATAGCTAATTTTAACAAACTTGAGATATCCTTAAATATTTAATTTACTTTTAATAAAATAAATTATTTAAACCGGGGGTCTGGGGTGTGGAACACTCTCCAGTGCCTCCAACGGAGATCTTCAGTTTACTTCTGATATAAAGTAAACTACTCGGTCAGGGGTTTTGCATGTTCTGCAATGTTCTTCAATCTAAAATTTATGCACTGGAGGGTGTTCCACACCCCCAGACCCCCGGATTGAATTGTTTATTTTTACTTTGTTTCAGAGATTTGCCTACCAGGGGTACAAAATTAATAATTACAAAGTTTATAATTAATTGTCAGATTACGAATTAAACACATTTACTTGGACATAGCTAATTTTAATTAACTTGAGATATCCTTAAATATTTAATTTACTTTTAATAAAAATAAATTATTTAAACTGGGGTCTGGGGTGTGGAACACCTCCAGTGCCTCTCCCAAAGGAGATCTTCAGTTTACTTCTGATAAAAGTAAACTACTCGGTTTGGGGTTTTGCATGTTCTGCAATGTTCTTCATTCTAAAATTTATGCACTGGAGGGTGTTCCACACCCCCCGACCCCCGGATTGAGTTGTTTATTTTTACTTTGTTGCAGAAATCTGCCTACCAGAGGGTACAAAATTAATAATTACAAACTTTATAATTAATTGTCAGATTACGAATTAAACACATTTACTTGGACATAGCCAATTTTAACAAACTTGAGATATCCTTAAATATTTAATTTACTTTTAATAAAATAAATTATTTAAACTGGGGGTCTGGGGTGTGGAACACCCTCCAGTGCCTCTCAACGGAGATCTTCAGTTTACTTCTGATAAAAAGTAAACTACTCGGTCTGGGGTTTGCATGTTCTGCAATGTTCTTCATTCTAAAATTTATGCACTGGAGGGTGTTCCACACCCCCAGACCCCCGGATTGAGTAGTTTATCACATGTAAACTGAAAATTTCCCATTGCAGAGGCATTGGAAGGTGTTCTACGTCCCCCATCGCTCCCCTCGATCCCCGGATCAAGTAGTTTATTTTTAATTTATTTAGTGAACTGAAGATCTCCTGTTGCAGAGATCTACCTCCCAGGAGGTATGGAATTTATAATTATGCAGTTTATGATTAACTGTCAGATTATAAATTAAACACATTTACTTGGCCATAGCTAATTTTAAAAAACTTGGGATATGCTTAAATATTTAATTCACTTTTAATAAAAATAAATTATTTAGACCGCGGTGTCTGGGGGGTGTGGAACACCCTCCGGTGCCTCTGCAATGGGAGATCTTCAGTTTACTTCTGATAAAAAATAAACTACTCAATCCGGGGGTCTGGGGGGTGTGGAACACCCTCCAGTATCCAAGTATGGAGAGATCTACAGTTAACTTCTGATAAAAAAAAACTAATTAATCCGGGGGGTTTGGGGGTGTGAAAACTCTTAAGTACCCAAATATTTCAATGCAGGCAAACATATTCAAGGTTTGAAAATTTAGTATAAACTTTCCGCTACCGTTTGTTTTCTAAAAAATTATGTCATATTCTTGGGAGGGTTAACAAAAAGGGTAAAGGAAAATAAATTATGCACAATCATGCACAAACGATTATTGAGATTATTTTCAAAATCGAGCGAGTGGAGCTAGCAGGTCTCCAGCCTCCCCTAATTTTCTAAATAAATCAAAACAAAAAGATCCAACCGAAAATAAAGAATGCACAATAGATTTAGACTTTTTTGAATTAAAAATTCGCAATGGAAGGGGGATGATGATATGCACCTTATCCAATCCCATCCAATCAGACCGCAACGAAATAACCAAACACACAACAAAACAAAAACAAATCAAACACCTCATTGGTAATTTTGTCAATTTAACTTTAATGCATTTTAGGTGATAAATAGCTATAGTTGAAGAAATCGGGCATAAGAAGATAGTTTAATTTATTGTATTATTTCATTTTGGAGCCGTCTGTGTAAAACCGGGACAAAACCTCAACAGAAGGCGATTTCAGATTACCACAGTTGATTGAATGAAATAGATCTCCGCTATTGGTAGGCAAGATTGTGAAACATTTTTTCTCTCGGTGTGTAATAAAAGTTACATGATTTTTTTGTCGAAATTGAAGTTTATTAAACACAAAGAAAATAAAATGAATTGAATTTAAACAATAACGGATCTTTTTTAGTTATATTGTACTGTACCTATAATTTAAATTTGAGCTTTACCTCCAAAAATTTTAAAACCAAATTAAAAATTGACATTTTACAATTTTTTTATTGGAAATAATTGAAAGGCAAGAAATTTGAATATAATACATTCACGTAAAAAATATATTTGACTTTAAAGAATATAATATTTCAAGAAATATCCCGCTGTGCTTTTTATTTTATATATTTCCTAGTTAGTTCAAATACCACGGCTACAATGGTTTTTCACCTATTTGAGCACGCAAGGATACTTTCCGCAAATAAAGAGTTTTCCAAAGCATAACAAAATATAATATCGGTTACAAATTTACTCTTTTTACAATCAGAATAATTGTTTCACTTTTAATATTATGAAAGTTTTTAAATTGCAATTTATGCTTAACAAGCATAAAATTTAAATTAGTCAACCGCTAATCAATTTGACATTAGTTATGAATAATAATTTATGGAAATTTTATTCACATTAACAAAATTTTTGAATGAACTGCGGCCGTTCGTAAATTTTTAATAATTTCAACGAAATTATTAGTAATTTTGGATAAATTTGGTAGTACCTATAATAGTTTTGTGTTAATTTTGTAATCCGTGAATTTTATCTCTCTGCGACCAGAGCAGATCGATGACCTTTATCTGCTTTATTAATATAATGGTACGCATAATAAAGATCGCACAGTAATGAATTAACCAATAAATTTAATTATTATTAACGCAAATTGCTTCTGATGTAAGCTCTCGATTTGATTATCTTTATAGAAAAATTGTATTTACAGCTTGAAAAAACAATGAAAGCTTTTGAAATAACGGAATAAAAACAAATCTCAATAACATTACGAGTTATTCGCGCATTTTCACCACCTTCTCATTTTCCTGGGCAGTCCATTGTTTTGTGAGATTGTAATTTATTGTTTACTTAAGCCTCTTGTTATGGAAATATGTACATAATGAGAATTCAACTCGGTTTTACACATTTGTTTGCTATGGTTTCAAACTTATTTGACTTTAAAATCAATTAAATATTTTTATAGCATTTGCATAAAGTGCTTTACAAGATTGTGTTTGATATCATAATAATATTTACATGAATTTGATGGCTTTAGGGGTTGCGAATAAGTAACTTTACATACTAAAATTAATATTCTCGTTTCTGTTACAACCTTAGAGATCATTTTTTGGTAGATGCGCCGTTGAAGACTAATTTAATTAAAATATGTTATTAATATTCCGATAGGTAGGTAAGATACCTATACTTATACCTATATATCCTGTGATGGTGTCTATTTCACAAACTTAACTACACTTTTGTAAGAAATTGAATTAGGATTGAACGGAAGAGCGGTCGCTAATGAGAAACCTAAAAGGATCGTTTGACGCACCACTTCTAAAGACGGTCAATGGAGTGGCGGAGACAACTTAAGCATTATGAATTGTAAAGCTTCGGAGAGGCTTTTTCTATTTTCTCCACTAATAATACCATTTCCCTTTTGTTTTAAGAATTAATTAAGAAATTTTAATATACTTATCTCTTCTAAGTGAAACTAATGACTTGTTTTTCTTTTGCATGTCCGAGTATGCACAATAACCTAAGAAATAACTGCGAAAAAATTAAGTTTGATGTTTATTGAGTTTACTCGGCGATGCGAGGTTGGCGAAAAACCGCACGAGCTTGTATGACCAACAGAAATTTCTTGATGAGGTGTCACCCGAGAGTCTGCCGAACATTTACTTCAAGTCCACCGTGAGTAAGTTTTCGTGTCAGAAATTTATAATCTCATTGAAGTCGTTTTTACTGCAAATTTTCTGAAAAGGTGCAGAAGAAGTTCACAAAAGTGATCAAACTTGTAGTAAAACAAAGTTGACGTTTACTGGCTGCAAGTTGAAATGTGCTTTTAAGTTTTTCTTGGCGAAGAGTGCAAAAACGACGTTACTTTAACGTAACACACACGTTACAAAATTCACTTAATGTAAAGCGAATTCTTGTGCTGAATTTTTCGCAACTTTTAACGAAAACCGGTCGCGGGTAGTTTGATTTTTTCATTTATGGTTTATGTGTCTTATATTGTAATTTTTTAACCCTAATATTTATGAATCAACAAGTTGAGCGCAGAACTTTACTATACAGGGTAATTGGGGTGGGATTACAACACTGCCAGTAAGAATGGAGGGAGAAATGTTAGTTGGTATCTCGGGCACAGTATCATATTGTAGGTAGGTAACGGTGGATGTATTTTGCAATAAAATCGGAACTCTTAACGTCGTGCTTGTGCTCAAACTTGGTGCAAATTTTAATATGACAAAACAGTGATTTATAGCTAAAAGGATAATTATTAAGCATATGCGTAAGTACGGCCAGGACTTGTATGTACTACATTTTAAGGCCGGTTTTTTTTTATTCGAGTAGAGCTTTCGAAAAGCTCAAAAAAAATTTAGCAAAAAATGCAATCGATATAGTTTAATTTTGAATTCTGCACGAGGCTACCGTCTTCTATAATACACTTGATCTATTTAGATAGCTCCTTACGATCCTTTTTCTTGTTTAAGACGCGTGTCATATTTTTCACATGTTTTTGGAATTCTTAATTTTTACCAAAAGCATCTCGTGCAAAACGTGTAGGTGCGCTAGTTAAATTTAATTTTAATTATAAATGTTTATTTAATCTCGGGCGCAGAAGTTTTATTATTTTTGCTGCGATGAAGCAGCCGAGTTTCCATTAGATCGACTTTCGACTAATCATTCATTTCTGATCAAGCAGTTAGTTTCCAATGGGTTAATTGAACTGGTGTAGCCAAGTAGTTAATTAAGTTTGAAATTATATTAAGATCCGCTTTAAACAATGTTTAATCAACTTATTTTTTAATAAAGCTGCTGAGAGAATACAAGTTGAGCTTTTTCAAAGAACTTTTATTATGAAACTTTTAACGTGCCCATTCTCTAGAGACTATAAGCCAAAATATTTTAGAACTTAATGTAACGCTTATCATCGCCGTGTTGTGTGTAAAACACATATTACATGAAAATCGAGACTTGTAACAATATGAAGTTAATATAAGGAAAGAGCTCGAAGCGCTGAAAGTGCTCACTCGGTTCTCGAAGGATCCTTCAAATTATGAAAAGGATCGTATTAAAAACTTCAAATTGTATTTTCTATAAACATGATAAATGAACCCGAGTAATTAGCAAATTAGAAGTAATACCCTGATTTTCAGAGACTTCCGGTTTCATTAGCTAAATAGAAGTTTTACTAAGTTCTCGTCTTAAAAACAAATTTCAACTGCTCTTCTTAATTTTGTGTCACATTTAACTAATAAAACAAAATCTCGGACGTATTATAAAGCAATTATTAATTTTAGAACTTGATGAAATAAAAAAAATAAATTTAGCGAAGCTTTCGGGGAAGGGCGGACTGGCACTTCAATTTTAGTATTTGCTCGAAGGCAAATTAAATAATTTAATAAGAAAAATATGTACATGTAAATAAACCCAAGTACCATGTATGCGTATGTAAATATTCATATTCCCAGTTTTATGAATTTTTTATTCCTAATTAGAAGCTGCTAGCTTCCTTAGAAATAAAAAAGGATTGTTAAATTTTTGTGTTGTGTGTTTATAATAGTTATATTCGAGTTTTGTGACCTGAATTTTGAACATTTTTGTCAAGTAATAAAAAATATACTTTAATAGAGATGTAACATAAACGTTGAACGATATAAAAAAATAATAACTCCAAAATGAATGTCAATCGAAGTTTTTGAGCAAATCATATTTTTAGTTCGGACAGAAACTTAGCATTTAGGAAATTATTATTCTACTAAACAATTAACATCAGCAGTTATTTATGTAACTAGCTCGAAAAAATTAAAATTGGTTATTTTTTACAGAAGGTTGCGGCTTGTGAAAATTGATTGATAATTAGTAAAAATTAAAACTTTGCTCACATGTTAATTGATATCCAAGTCTTAAATATCAAACAGTCTAGCAGTCTACATTAATGCAGACTTGTTCGGGCAAAAGTTAAATTTAAATTATTTATAAGCAAATTTTTTGTTATAAAAACTGACCAAGTTTTTCAAATTATAGTAGGCATGTGCGTGTAAATTTAACATAAAAATTGTGTAAATTCCATTTAATATTTAATGCTAAAGTTAAATAATATGATAGTATTTAATTATTAATTATCCCTCTGCTACATTATTGCTAAATACAGTAGCAGAGAAATTTTGAGAACATTAATTATTTTGCTGACATTCAAAAATGGAATTACAAATTGGCGTTAATAAGTTATAGACCACTAGCAAAAAAAGGTTGAAAAGTTGATTTAAATCAAGAACATTTGTATCAAGATAAATGTTGTAGCGAACAGCTTCTGAAAAATAAAACTGAAAAATATAAATAAGTACTTAGTATGACCAAAAATAGGGGTTTTTGATATTAAAAATTACGAGTTTTATCCAACTTATAAATGGCTATTACGTGTACCTGTTGGTGCAGAAACATCTTTATGTATAATGAAGTACACAATATAGATAAGAAAACACATACTTGCATAAAACTATATTATTTTTTTGTCAGAATGCATTAATTACCTAGTAAAATAAAACAATAACAGAATTGCAGAACAAATAGACATAACTTGACGAATGTTTGCCGTAGAAAAATTAAAAAAACTAAATTACAGGAAATTATATTAACCTTTAGGTTTTTATTTAACATTTTTTGTAATAGCCTTTGAAGTAATTCAAAAAACAGCGTTCAATTTGAACTTTTACTAGGAAGAAAAAAATAATAAGTTATATCTCGGTCAATTTTTGTTTTATAAAAAAATAATAAGTTAAATTATAAATAATTTCGCCAGCTATAACTTTTATCTAAGCAATTTTATTATATTGGCTATAAATTTCAAGTTATTTTCAAAAATACTTTTAGGTCCATCATTTACATCTCTGTGAAGGGGGCAGTGCAACGTACATCCTTGGTCACCAATAAACATATGCGTATAGTTTTTAGAATGTAGCAATTTTCACTAATCTAACAATACAATGTTATCTTACGACCACCAAAAAACTAATCAAAATTGCACACTTTACGATGTGTAAAATTTCAAGTTATTTGTTTAGTTAGCATGGCACAGTTAAAAATACTCATAAACACATTGTAGGTACAAATTTATTTTCTAAGATTTATATTATTTATTAATGAAACATTATTTTTTTCCTATCCTTTTTTTGAATTATTAGAAAAAATCGAGGGGTCAACTGCTAAAAGAAATCGTGTACAATTAACTTCACACTTCACGTACTTCATCATAATTTTCCATACTTCTTCGTACTTTATATAATTCAGCAGTAAGACTTCAGCAGTGGGACTTCACGTGCTTCACTAGTAATTCGCCGTACTTCATCAATAATTCACGATACTTCACTTAATTCATCGATACTTCATTGTATTTCACGTACTTCATCGGTATTTCAGAAACTTACCGAGATTCCAAAACTTGCGCACTAGAGGGTGTTCCACAACCCCCACACCCCCGGATCGAGTAGTCTATTTTTTATCAGAAGTAAACTGAACATTTCCCGCTGCAGATGCACTGCAAGGTGTTCCACACCCCCCAGATCCCCCGGATTAAGTAGTTTATTTTTTATCAGAGGTAAACTGAATATCTCCCGTAGCACAGATCTGTGCCTCCTAGGGGGTACAGAATTAATAATTACACAGTTTATAATTAATTGTCAGATTACAAATTAAACACATTTACTTGGTCATAGCTAATTTTAATAAACTTCAGATATGCTTAAATATTTAATTCACTTTTAATAAAAATAAAATATTTAAACCAGGGGGCTTAAGAGGTGTGGAACACTCTCCAGTTCCTCTGCAACGGGAGATCTTCAGTTTACTTCTGATAAAAAGTAAACTACTCGGTTTGGGGGTTCTGTAATGTTCTTCTTTCCAAAATATGTGCACTGGAGGGTGTTCCACACCACCCCCCAGACCCCCCGGATTGAATAGTTTTTTTTTATCAAAAGTAAACTGAAGATCTCCCGTTGCAGAGACACTGGAAGGTGTTCCCCATCCTCCAGACCCATCGAATTGAGTATTTTACTTTTTATCAGAAGTAAACTGAAGATCACCCGATTAATTGTCAGATTATGAATTAAACACATTTACTTGGAATATCCTTAAATATTTGATTTACTTTTAATAAAAATAAATTACTTAAACCGGGGGGTCTCGGGGGTGTGGAACATCCTCCAGTGCCTCTGCAATATCTGCTTTACGAACTTATATCACACTGTATTATTTTCGTTCGAATAGTATATTTATATTTACATGGGCAATTCACAAAAATTAATCCTGAATAACATAGCATGTTAAAACAGTTTGAACAATGAAACTAGGCGATATCTTCAAAACGGCGTACCGAAAATAAGTTTTAATCTCATTTTCTCAGGATCTCTTTCTCTCAATTCCCCCACCAACTCTTTGAACTTTGACATGTAATGACATAAACACTAATATGCTAAACAACAAATATTTTTAGCTTTAACAATAATATTACCAATAGCAAAATTCTGAAGTGGGTAATTTAAGGTTGTAAACATAAATTTATTAATGCTTATAGCAGCACATGGGAGCTGTAATTCTAGTGATCTTGCTTAAAAGCGATAACACATATTTGTGTTTAAAATAGCTAAAACTACAAAGAGAAAAGTGTGAGGCCGTATTACATTATTTACCAAAATAATTTCTTAAAGCAGTAATTTGATAGGTACATATTAATGTACCATAGAAGTAATTTGATAGGTACGTTGACATAACATTTATTTACATGCGTCTCTGAAATAAACAGAAAGTTCAATTCTAATCGCAGAAAATCACACTCTTCGGTATAAATATTATCATTTCTGTAATTGTATGAAATTATCTCTCTAATGCTCGATTTCTGTATTTAGAGATATCTTTTAGATAACTATCTATTAAATAAATTAGCGAAGTAACCAATCAGACAGCAACAAAACAAAAAATCAAAAATATGATTGGCTACTTTGTTAATTTAGATATCTAGTATTTTGGTAAAGAAAACGGACAGTAAAAATTAAAATAAACTTAGTATTACGGAAGCTATTACTAGGCATAAAATCCTTTTAATTGGGACAGGCATCTGCACAGGAAAAGAAATTATCAGCTAAACTAGCAGAAAGGAATGGATTTCAAAAAAACCAAAGAGGGGGCCACCACATGTCAGATGCGGATCAGTGCGGATTTTAAATAATTAAATTATTACCTTATTACAAAAATGTTTGTGAATGACGTCCGCCAAGCCGAGAATTGCACGTTGAGCTAAATAATAAATCGTTGCATAAAAGCTGGTAACGAGCAAACTCATATTAAAATTTATGAAATTTTGTGACGTCGTACAATTGTACGAGTTTGTCGCAAATTTCTACAAGAAGTTAAGATATCAAGTCAAAATCAAATATAAAGTTTTGTCGAATGGTTAGAGTAAATCATTGCAATATATTATCCCGATGAAAGATAATCTTTGAGTTGTAAAAAACTGCTAATTGCGCGAAATGAATAATTTGTATAATTATTGGTGTAGATAGCGTCATAGGCGATTTGTTGGTGATTTAAAATCAAGAATTGTAAGTTTTACGATTTAGTTTTGAATAAAATTACCAACTTACTGTAATAAAATTGAAACTAGGTTAACCGCTCATTATAGTCTGTTTTAGTATAATGACATTTGGTCGAGACAAATTCTGAAAGATAAAAAAAATAATTCAAGACTTGATCACTTTTGTCCTGCAGTTCTTCGAAAACACTTTTGACCTAAAAATTACTATTTTTTAAATCAAAAATATTGTTTGCGTTCTTCACAGCGCAATTAGGATTTCATTTGATCGTTTAAAGAATTTTTTACACATTGCGATGCAGTAAATTTGATGATGCAACCGAACAAGCATTGCAATTAAAATTTACAGAACTGATACATAAATCAATTTGTGGATACAAAGTAATTGAAATTTCACTCGCGGTTAAATATAATGCGAATAGAGAAGGTTAAAACATTCCTGGATATTTAGTGGCGATATAAATTCAAATGAGTTTTATATGTCAATCACTTCGACACCCAATTTGGATCTCTTAATCAGAGCTTACATCCAATTTGATGGAAGTGTTCAATCAGATATGCAGGTTATTAACTACCTAACGAGCAGCACTTTGATTGCATTAATTTTTTCTTCGCCTTAATTAACCGTTATACGTTAGCAATTTAGATGAGAAGACCTTTTTTTGGGTAGAAGGCAGCATAAATTTTGAGTTTACGTAGAAATCCGTTTTATATTTTTACGATTATGTATGTGTTGTACCAATAAGAAATAAAAAGCTTTATTTTATTGTCGACTTTAAGATGAGCAAAGTTTATATCACAAAAGCTTGAGGTTGACAACTTTTATGAAATAACTCAAAAATTTGTGCATTATACATATAATATTTTTCGATTTAATCCAGTTTCTATTTACGAGACATAATTAACACACTAAATAAAAAATATTAGCATTTAGGTACCGTTAGGGGACTTTTTAATACTAATTCGTTTTTAAAACGTATAAACTCGTTGCGTTTCCTACGTTAATAAAATAAATAAAACTAATAAATTGAAAAATTATTGTAATTAGTTTGATTTATAATTAGGGTTCACGAATTTGGAGGAAAAGCTTTTTCTGTTACAAATTTTGGTGCATAATTTATTTTCAAATTTTCCTGCGGCCTTGAAATAATATAATCGAAACGAAGGAAATATATGCAGAGTACCGACTACGTGATGTTCAATACAGCGGAAATTTCAAGATAATTGATATAAATGTGACAATAAAATCTCAACAAGATAGATTACCGAAACCGATATTCTTAAGTTATTAGTTATATTAGGTAAACTACAATACAAGCTAAAACGCGAACGTTAAAATAGATAACACAGTTTAATATTATTTATTATCCAATTTATCTTATTTAATAGAAAATAGACAAAATCAATCAAAGTAAAGTTAATATCTACAGATAAAAGTTTATATTTCTAAACAAATCAATTAAAATGAACGAAATGGCACAGAGAGTGAAATGGAACGAATAAAGAGGATTAACTTAATTATTAAATACTATAAATGCATACGACATGAAAACATTGACAAGTTTGTTTAGGGTCTTTTCCGATCATTCTGTTTGCAGAGGTCAAGTTTTTTGTCTTATTTGTGTATTTCTGTTCAAAGAAATACTAGAATGTGATGTTTGTTTGTAGTCTTGCATATGAGTACATCATATCGATTTTCTAATTAAAATATTTTGCAAGACTGAACGATTGTAATCATTAATAATACTGGGAGGGATATTCCAACGACATTTAAAGTATCTTTAGTTAAAATAATAAAACATTTTATACTCAATTTAATTAGCACTGGTTTAGATTGTGTTAAGCAACCATTTGTTCTGGGATGTATGTTTGGTGACAGTTTTTGAAAATTGTCGCGCAGTTCTTAAAAATTGTTGCACAGTTCTCTTTGGATCGTTAGTTGGATGTTTTAAATGGAGAAAAAGACACAGAAAGGGGTAAATTATCTACCCACAAAGAGAGGTGTACTTCGCCAATTCAAAGCAGAACTTTTATTTTGTCAGACATTCTCAACTGAATTCAGTACCAACTTCGTTGTATTTTGCATGACGAAGGATACTTCCGAAACCCGAGGTACTATGTTTATGGGTTTACTTGACATAATCCTCCGGTTAGGTGGTTTTAAGTGACAAGGTACTAAAATTTCGGTAATTTTTCAAATTTAGTTTATTTTATTTTTTTAATAATTTAATTCTATGCATTGTTTGCTTTATTTTATTCTAATTACGTTATAATTTGTTTGTGTTCTACAAGTTCGCCATCACATTGCCTGATCTTTTATTTGTGTCTCGTTGTAATAATAATTTTCATTGACTTTTAGAATTAGTAAATTTTCTTTTTATAATATTCAGTATAATTTTAATATAATCAGCGTTTATTTCGATTATTTTTAGTTACTCTTTGTTATAAAAATTATTGTTCATTTTTATAAGTCTACTATATAAACAAAACTGCATTTCTTTAATAAATAGTAAGCATTTATAGGAAAATCTTCAAAAGTACTATATAAAATTCAATAACGAAGTTCTTTTACAACAGATTTCAGAACTTTGCTGCGTATAATTTAAAATTATGTAAAATATTTTGACATCGCTGATCCCCTCCCTTTAATACAAAAATAACATGACAATACATAGAATTTGGATCACATGCTCTCGAACAATCGTCCTTTAGCACGATTTATAAAATTCTCTCCGGATTTACCCAGTAATTCCCAGTACCGTCCGCACACGGATCTAAATGTGGATCCCGGTTTCAATTGTAATTTTTTTTTTTTCGATATTTTGTCGAAATTTACCTATTTTGTAATGTAATTCATAGTGTTTGATTTTTGAACTTCTTTATGAGAATGAGGAAATTAGCTGGCTCAATATGAAGAATAAACTGGTCTTCTTCTTCGATTGTTATGCATTATGCAGTGTTCACACTTTATTTTAAAAGGCTTAGTTATAGACCTTAGTATTAGCTAATACTAGCAATGGCTTCGGAACTTCACCGAGGTTACTGTGGGTTAAATAAACAGATCAACAGTTCTGAAGGGAAGTTAAAGAAGAAGAAAAGTTATAGACAGTTTACATCTCGGTGGTTTGCCATTGTCTTTTGAGAGAAGATGCCGTAGCTACTTGATAAACCGGTACCTACACAAAACATTCTTCACAATTCCATTAAAAGTAAAAAAATATTCTATCACGTACTAGTATCTACTTAAGGAGTAATTAACTCCTTTCTAGAGAATGTTAAAGCAGAAATTTGTTTAAAATCAAGAAGAATACATTTGTATCTTATTAAATATACCATAAAATAAACAAAATTACGAATAAATTGAAAAGGATTTTTTAAAGAAAATTGACAAAAGCTAAAAAACCCGGCAGGGAAAATTTAATATTTATTAAAAAAGTTTTTTTTGCTATTTAGTTAGAAGACATTAAAATAAGTCGTCTAAGGTGCGGTAAAACTTGATAGGTCTTTTAATAAGTAAATGTAGTAAAATCGAAAGTTATCAAATTCGAATGCAGCATAATAAAAAAAGAAGACGAATAACGGTATCCAAGCTTCGGTGGGTACAAAACGACGGGATTTCTACTTCCATATGTTCAATTTGAGCAGACTACCTCCATAACAACTGTTGGGTTGATAAAAAATGAGAATCGATATGAAAAGAAGCTTCAAAACAGCAGCTTGAAATCAATTAAATTATATAGGTACACATCTCAAAAGATAAAGATTTGGCGATGTTTATCGCCTTTATGATGTATCTCGCGAATCGTTGTATAGAGTGATTCAAAAGCAGCTATCGTTCGGACGACCGATGGTTTTCCAGATCTATTAATAACACCTAATATATTATAAACTAATTAATTAGGATAATTGGAAGCATACTAATGGAACGTCGTTACCGGAAGTTTGTCTATTTAATGAAATAGAAAATATTAATTTAATTTTTAATTCAACTCTTACTTCTTTATAAACTTGAAGTATTTTTAGAAATTTTTCTCATTAAATAATAACTAAGTAAGTTCGACTGCAGCTCATTAAATAAATGCATTTTTGTTAATAGTGACATAATAAAAGAAAATGTAATTGGAAAAGACCAAGTTCGTCTTGCGGTTTGCCTGTAAAACAAATAACCGCCTACAGATTTCAGAGCACCGAGCAATTTAAAATTAATCTAATTTTGTTTACTGAAAGACTAATTAAAGTGCTTACTTCAGACCCAATTGTATTTTCTTCCACTGAATTTCTAAAATACATTTTTAGTTTGTTATGCAAGAAAATTATTAATTTAATAACACTGAAACTGTCAAAGGAAGAGAGAGCATTGTTAATTTATTACAGATTTCCAGATTATCATTAATTGAGGAAAAGGGTCGCTGCGAGAAGAAAATGTGTGAGACTGTCTTGTCGACCTTTTTCATTCGTACAGCGTAAGCTGTTGAATTAGATAAACTAATAAGAAGTAATTTTGCAAAAGGATTGCAAAAAATTAGACAAGGCAATTTGACATGCGACACGATTACCTTGCAGTAACATAATTTATCAACGAAAATATGAACATTTAATGCTACACTCACGGCATTCGACTGTAATCGATAACAATTATTATTAATACTCGCCCCTGTATTAATGAATTAGTATTTTCAACTAGATCGGTCTAGTGCAAGTAAGTTTTAATACTGTCATTACTAAACTCTTGTAATCCCTGGTAAATTATAAATCATAGTTAAAGAGGGAACGTGGGGTACAGTCTACATAATTACTCAAGCTTCGTGATTAATCAGATTGCACAAACGTAACCTTTCTTATCAACTATTTAAGTTTTGTTAAATCAACGTTTTGAAAGCTTACGAAAAACTTAAAATCAATAAAATTATTATAAACTTGAAGCTTCAATTTAAGTTTTAGAAAATTGAAGTGAGGTCGATCACACACACAAAATTATTGTGATACAACAATTTTATTATGTTTGAGCATGCTTCGATTTACATATCCATTACTTTACAAATTTAATGCAAAATGTTAAAATTGAATATTAAATACGTAAGTCCATAATATCGGGGTGGCATAGTGGTAAACGTGAAAAAAACCTTGACAATTTTATTTTACAATTTAAACTCGTCGAGTTTAAAAAAGTGCCTAAAAAATGTAGACACTGCCCTAATTTGTAATTTTTAAAGTGGATTTGAAACCATTGCTGACCCTAAATATCAATTAATTAGGGAAAACTTGAATTTTCAAATAGTATCTTCATTATATCCACGCAGTAATTTAAAATAGAATTTAATGTATCAACTGATTGTAGATGCAATATTAAAATGGCCATCGACATCATAAATTTTAGAAATTATGTGTAATGCGATAATTGTGTTACTTGAATAAACAATACGCTCCAGCAAAAGGTAGACACTTAATTGTCCCATTAGTTACCCTGTAAATTCATAACATTGCGAGTAATTTTAATTTGTGACCCCATAATTGTGTGTGAATTTACTTGGGCTAAATTTAATCAACGGCAGTTGGAATTAAAATAATTTTTTCATTAATTCGAATTTTAAACAGTAACCGAAAGCCATCTTCGAATGTCCATCGTTATAAAATTATGTCGACTCATATTAAACATTTTGCCATTCGATAATGCAAGTTTTGATGTTATCTATCTTTAGTAATCCATGAACTGATTTAAATCGAATTGGATGACGAAGCGGATATACAAGTAGTAGCAGGATAACTGCGTTTGAGAAACTTTTAAGCTTGAATGGAAAGCAGAAGGGTACAAAATGCACTCGAAAAATATTGGAAACCTTTTTTGGATTTTTTATTCGCCTTATGAAGTTATCGATTTCCAAAACATTTTGTCATGAATAATTTTGTAGTATTTAAAATTGAGTTTTATATTCTTTTATTGTGCCCATTAGATGTTTAATCGTGAAATTAACGATTAACGATTTGGGAGTCGTTTGCACCCTGGTGGACAATAAAACAGTTCTTGCGATAATTTAAATTTACGCTTATTGTTAGTGAGTTTAGAACATGTTTGAGTATAGGTAATGCTTTTATTGCACGAAGAAGTAAAGCCCTTTGGCCACCGAATGTGCTTTCCAACACCCGGACAACCACAAATGTCAAATGAATATAGGAGTTCTCTTGTTAGCTGGTTAGTTATACGTGTTGGAACACCAAATTCGTTATGTTGCAGTAAATTCATAAA
The DNA here is from genome assembly GCA_036346125.1 of Lycocerus yunnanus. Lineage (NCBI taxonomy): Eukaryota > Metazoa > Arthropoda > Insecta > Coleoptera > Cantharidae > Lycocerus > Lycocerus yunnanus. The sequence goes on from JARFIX010000094.1 coordinate 691,003, forward strand.
AAAGTTTTAATTTAATGGCCACCCCAAGTGTCCACGAAGGAACCGCATAAAACTTGCTTAACTTTCACGATTAGGATTTTTTTGTTGCCAAATCTATTAATTCAAATAAAAAAGATTTTTATTTATAATCTAATTATTCTTCTTCGGGATCTTTATTGTTCGCTTCGGTATAATTCGAGTTATAAAATTTAAAAGTTGCTTTCATTAAAAAAATAATTTAATCAGTTGTCGGTATTATTAAAATTTCTTGTCTCCAAGTTATTTTTAAAGAAAATAATTAATAATGAATTTTTGTGTAATAATAATTTATATTAACGATTCTTATAGCTTCTTTATTAAAATTTCAATCATTAAATATGATTTGAAGCTAATTTTATGACGTAAATTAATTATCGAATGTCTTAATATTATACCTTGAAGGTATCAAACTTTAATAATGCATGAAATCTGACACAGTAAACTGACTGATTATCTAAATCTAACGTCAACTAAATTTTCAGTTTACCGACTTATGACTTGATTGAACGTTACTTACATTTCGTACCTTTCAGCAAAGAATTTAATAATTTTGTAATAGAGGCATCAATCATACGCAGGTTGGCAAGCTATTTTAATGATGTTCCAATTTACTTTTTTCTTGCTTTTCCAATAAATAGGTAGGTAACATATCGATTTTTTCCTTGGAATTAATTAATTTTAATAATTACTCTTTTGCCTCAATACCATAAAGCACTTTTCAATTGAAAAACTTGGCAAATTAAAGCTTTAGAGATCCCGATGATGCGAAATCTTTACAATCTCGCCAAAGAAGAAAGAATTGCCACAAGCAAAAGAAGTAGGTACCTAATACGAACGAATTTTGATTATTTTCAAATTCTCGATAAATGTTTGTTAGGTTTTAGAAACCAAGTCTTTTAACATTTCGATTACATTGCCGTCGAATCGATGATACCTTTTATTCGAAAATTTTACATGATTTATATGACTTCTTTGACAGCCCGCCACCATTGTTGTTTGTATCGCAGTGCATTAGCGTACCGAACTCATTAATGGATGAGGGTTGTCAAACTTGAAACAAGTTTGCTTTATATCCTTCTAAGCCGGAAATCTTCATTTGTGTTGGTGAAAATTAATGTGTGAATTAGAAAACTAAACTTGAAAGTGTTGAATCAAACTGATGATGGTGGAGCGAGCATCGAAAGCCGTGATGCATTTGCATAACTTATTATTATTGTTATTATATTTAAAAATTGAATTTCCATTGTGAATAATAAGTTTTTGAACCGCATATGTCGCATAGAGTGCCGCAGAAATGGAGAGATTGCATGCAATGTAATTCAATTTATTTAAGTAGTGCACGTGAGAAGAGCTTTCAATAACTCGTTTGTCGAGAGTTGCTTGTATATTTGCCTATCTTCGATTGAAGAGCTATGGAATCGAGCTATGCCATTATAATTGATTTGAATTGCTATTCATAGAAGCAATTCTAAGCGGTGCGTGTCATGTGCGATAAACACCACAACATTACAGTCCATCAATGCCTTATTGATTAACTCAAGAAAGATTAATTTTCTTGTCAATTTTCATGTAGTTTAGTTTAGAATTTCATATTTTCTGTGTCGCATCAGCTCACCGGCTTTTCATCCAATCCTCTATTTATAAATTTCTATGCAGGAGGTACTTAACTCAATTATTAGTATCCACATTGACATAATTTAAATTGATATTCATTCAGTTTGATTTGCTTTTCATTAACGTCGTGCAGCTTAGTTTTCATTACCTACGCCCATTGTTTTTACTACTTTTCAAATTACTTGATGGAGATAATGTTTCTCGTGTTGTTAGTTTTCACAATTGCTCTTATTTTTAAACTAAAAGATTGAAAATCTTTGTTACTTTTCTTTTTAGAATGACGGCGCGATCGAGCTCAATTGTAAAGGTCTCCTAGCTGCGTTCTTTATCAACAGCCTGCTCACTTTCAATTCTTTATATCCAAAAATGGTGTATGAATTTATTGATTCTGGTTTGACGCTCATAAATATACTCAAACATAGGAAAATAACATGGAAAATCAGTTTCTTTAAGATTTCTACTTCCCCTTGCAACGGATAAGTATTAGCATTGCTCAATTAAAAAATATTGCTTATTTTAGTTTGTACTTCTTGAGGTTTAGAGATAATCAAGAAAGCAAATAATACGGACGCGCAGCAACGGTTACCGAGATTCTGACTTAATCATTTTTGATTTGATCAATTATTACAATTTCACTACATTTTATTCAATTAAATTGCACAAATGACACGCCATTGTAATGTTATATCAAGTTAATCAATCGCGAATTAGGTTAGAAAATTTTTTTGGGTACATAATTTTTTTCAAATTTTTTTTTCTTACTCCACCTAGCGCTTAACCTAGATTTTATTATAATTTGCTACTACTAACCGCTGTTTCAGAACGTAAAATTTATAGACAGAACAACAAAAACGTAGATTATTAATATTTTGATATAATAAAATGATTTACTCGGTTATACATTTTATGTCATAAGTCATAACTGCCTTTATCTTTATTATACTGATAACTCTGAAACCATAAAAATAAATTCTCTTTTAAGCACAGAAATTGAATGAATAAATCGCTACCAAAGTTGACACCTTTTGCATACAAAATGATAAAATTACCTAAAATAGTTTATATATCCGAAACCGTCAATTAAAAATAAATTAGTTTCCTTATACCAAATCGTATTTTAAATTATTGATGAGTTTTTCAAATCCCGAAAATTATAAAGCATTTGAAAATATTTAAAAAAATGATTAATGGCTACTTTAATTATTACTGGACATGAGTTTTCATGACGGTTACATATGAATGATACGTGCCATCAGCATAACATTTCCATGACTACATTGAACTCTGTTTGTCCACATTTCAACATTTTTTGTTAAAATTTAAAATGCAATATGAATTTAAATATATTTGGGTGACCTAAACAAGTATTGAATTAACAATAAAAATACTCAATTTTTAAATACACATTGTGCTTTTAAACTTTGTAGCAGCACTTTCAGTCACTCAAAAAATTAATAACTTCCACAGAACTTTTCTTATTTTAATTTTTCTGAGCTTCCCGCAAAGATAAATCTTAAACAGAAAACCTGGTATTAAATTTGTTTCTTGAGTACACAAAGAATTTGAATTATCGTACGTCAAAAACTACAAATTCAAAGTAAATTTTGTTGAATTATTTTAGCTGTATACCACAGTTAGAACAAACAACAAAAAACCGGAAACTGAATTGAAAATTGAACTAAAAATGTTTATTGGCACTGAATTAGCAGTAAAATTCTAGTTTCAATTTTGAAAAACGATAACAATAAAACTGTACGTTCTAAGAGAGCTTTCTTATACTCTGCCTTATTATAAATTGAACAATTCCTATTTAAAAGTAATGTAAATAATAAAAATAGGTTGAACTACATTCGCAACTTCGAAATTAACATATTACGCAGGCGATTTCCGCCTTTAATTGCTAAAAATCTGATTACATTTTTGAAATGCCGATAATTTTTGAAAACTACGGGACAAACCTGATTTTTAGACCTCCGAGATGAACTCTTTTGCTTGCAGTGCTTACAGTGCACTTGCAGAGTGAGTATGATGTTATATTCCGGTACGTCAATCTTCAAACATTTTTCTTTCTCCGTTGTCTCGCCCTTATCGTCAACATTAATTTCGATCCAGTTTCCGAAGCTTGATTTCCAGTTCTTAGGGTAACATTTTATTTTTCTTTAAATAGGCTGCTAGCTTGGCTACAGAAGATTTCTTATCGACATTCTCTGGTCTAGGTCCGTCATGTTTGCCGAAATAACGTCAACCTCTGTGGGCAGCGGAGTGAAGTGCAACTCAAAGAGTCTTGAAAACTTGCGATGGCAGGGAGGGAGCTATAACTAACAAAATTAACTTATTAGCGCACCTAAACAAATTCAGACAAGTTCTCACACTAATAAACTAATAGGAAGCCCGAGGTTAACCGCTAGTAAAGTTTCTTGTACACATCTCATGAAGTACATGACAACTCATGTAAGTACATGAAGTACTTGTGAAATACATAAAGTATTTGTGAAGTACATGAAGTACTGGTAAAATACATGAAGTACGTGTAAAGTAGGTGAAATACATACGTGTTAAGTATATTGAAGTACAAGTGAAGTATCATGAAGTTAGTAAATTTTGGTGAATTACATCAATTTGAACCTAGCTTATGCGCATGCGCTACGGTCAATGTGTATCGTAGCTAAGACACGTGTATTTAATAATAATTATTTGATAGCAAATTAACTAATTAACTTACATCAGTAGATTTTCTACTGTGAGACGTTTGAGAGATTCTAGTTCGTAAAGCAGATATTGCAGAGGCATTGGAGTGTTCCACACACCCCAGACCCCCAGTTTAAATAATTTATTTTTATTAAAAGTAAATTAAATATTTAAGCATATCCCAAGTAAATGTGTTTAATTCATAATCTGACAATTAATCAGAAACTGCATAATTATAGATTTTGTACCCCTGGAAGGTAGATCTCTGCAACGGGTGATCTTTAGTTTACTTCTGATAAAAGTAAAATATTCAATTCGATGGGTCTGGGGATGTGGATCACCTTCCAGTGTCTCTGCAACGGAGATTTTCAGTTTACTTTTGATTAAAAACTACTCAATCCGGGGAGTCTGGGGTGTGGAACACTCTCCAGTGCACAAATTTTGTAAAGAAGAACATTGCAGAACATGCAGAACCCCAAACCAGTAGTTTACTTTTTACCAGAAGTAAACTGAAGATCTCCATTGCAGAGGAACTGGAGGGTGTTCACACCTCTTAAACCTCCGGTTTAAATAATTTATTTTTATTAAAGTGAATTAAATATTTAAGCATATCTGAAGTTTATTAAAATTAGCTATGGCCAAGTAAATGTGTTTAATTTGTAATCTGACAATTAATTATAAACTGCGTAATTATTAATTCTGTACTCTCTGGGAGGCAGATATCTGCTACGGGAGATATTCAGTTTACCTCTGATAAAATAAACTACTCAATCCGGAGGGTCTGGGGTGTGGAACACCCTCCAGTGCCTTTGCAACGGAGATCTTCAGTTTACTTCTGATAAAAATAAACTACTCAATCCGGGGGCTGGGGTGTGAAACACCTTCCAGTGCGCAAGTTTTGGAATCTCAATAAGTCTCTGTAATACCGATGAAGTACGTAAAATACAATGAAGTATCGATGAATTAGGTGAAGTACGGTGAATTATTGATGAAGTACGGCGAATTACTGATGAAGTACGTGAAGTGTGAAGTTAATTGTACACGATTTCTCTAACGGTTGACTGGAAGCTATTCGCACAGGTACTTTTAAATTGCATCGAGATTTTTAATATTGTTTGTTCATTTTAAAACCTCGACCACGATCTAAATTTTAACTATAACTGAACTTTAATTGGTTCACTAATTGTTGATTATTTAAAACAAAATACAGAGCATTTCGAAGCAATCAAGGACTTAACCGCTAACCCTATTACCATCTCAACTCCACGACCGTTTTATTATACCAGCGTAGGAATATTCACAATTTTCACTATTAATTGTGTTGCAATTTCTCAATAGATTTCGTATTCCAAGTTAATTTTTATGTTCTTACAATAATTAAATTTTTTCACATTGTTTTTTTTATCTGAAACTGTTGGATTTACCATTGGAAACCGTCATTATAGAAAGGTCGTCCGTCTCCAAGTTTTCTTATAAAAAATTTAGCGCAAGTCAGCTCCAGGTAGAAATGATTTGCTTTTTAGTAATTTGAGGTATAAGTTTAGATTTCCAAAGCAAAACAGAGAACAATTTGCATGAACTTTCCGTTAATGTTTAATCTATTTACGTGCTCGATAGTTGGGATAATATACTTATTTGATATTGATTACAATACTAATACTAACTTTTGTAGTGTAGTTTTTTTTTATAGTACATAGGTAAACAAAAAGCACGACAATTAATTTTCGAAAATTTGATTATTTTAGCCGTTTTTATATTCTCATTTGCCGAACGAAAGAATATTTCATAACGTTTTTCAAACGAGTTCAATTTTAGATAAAATTGCTATTATAATAGAAACGTTGGATGTTGGATATACAGAAGAGTTAAAATGCTTTTATCTAAGCGGTTGATTGTCTAATAAATACGGCTAAGCGTAATTCAAACTAACCCTGCTTCTGGACCCTATAAAAATAAATAATCGAGTTATGAAATATTGCAATAGTTTTCCTTTATATATTAATAAAGCAACAACCCTTTTGGGAATCAATTGTGTAACTATGCGATCATTGAAACACCAAAGCGTTTTTATTAAATTTAAATTTGATGTCGTGTAGGGTATTAGGTTGGTTTGTTCAAAGAATAGAAAACATTAATCATTTCAAACTAATAATCCTAAAATATTATTTTGTGTTTCATATTTTTGCAAGAACAACAATAAATTTTATCGGGGCTTGATTATAATGGAAAAGAATATTATAAAAGCGAATTTGCTTAAACTTTTGGGAAACTCTTAAAAGCATCCCCAAACCTTAAACTAAGTTATTTATCATTTGTTTGTTTTATATAAAACTTTGTGCTAATATTCTCTATGTCATTGAGGACATTGCAAACATGATTTATTATTTTCTTTGTTCTTCGCAAGATCCTAAGTTTTTCACGCAAAATTATTTGATTCGTACAAATAGCGCAGGGAGCATTGTGTATATACGAGCATTTTGTATAAATCTATCCGTCTTCTTTTATTCTATTGTAATCGGCCTTTTATATACGAATTTCTCCTCGGGTATTGCTTGCAGAAAACTACGGGTGTCCTACTATTTCGAATTTTAGAAAATTAAACCAATTTTTTTTTCTAGCGCGAAAAAAATTTATGTTTATATAACTGGTGGTAAAAAAGCGATATTTCATAAATGTTGTGCTAAAATGCTTATTTGAGTTAGGGATGATATGTGGGTGCTATGCATAGAATGGAGGGTTTCCGAACCTTTGCATTAAAGGGTCGACAACAAAAGCTACGCTGGAAACTAGGCTAGAGTGGTTACCTCTTCCAAAGTAAAGCCCTTTACAATATCATTATCTAATGGGCCCTCGTGACCGCCATTACACTTAGCTTATATATGGGCGATGACCACCTCTCTTTAAAATTTCATCCAATTAATTTTTAATAAAAGAAGAAGTGTGCCTAAAGAAAATAAATTTCAAGCCTCCTTTTTATTCGTACCTGCCTATCGTATTTTCCGACCGGATTAGCGAATTTTCTCTTGATAATTTTCATGTGTGATTTAAATCCCCTTTTTTATTCGCTTTCAATTTCTGCCAATATATTGTACTAAGCTAGCAAAAATAAATAGTTAATAAAAAATGGAGAAACTCCCCAACTGTTTCACCGCACTTTCATCTGTAATAATAACCCATATATCAGTAAAGAACGCAAAATCGAAAATCCCAGATTTTCCTGATATTGAATGCACAAGCCTCAAATAAATCACTTCTTATATTTCAAAATTTAATGTTCCCAGAATTCAAATGGGAAGCTTATCGAAAAAGACTAGCTAATCATGTAAATTGGTTTTCAAACTTGCTTTGAAGTTTTAATAATGCGACTGTGTTGAAATGTAATAAATTATAACTTTTAAGTATTATCTCATATTTTATACGATCGTCAGATGTCGCGATTATTTAAATGCGCCGTGTTTCACAATATAAATTTTATTTCAATCATTTAATTAATTTTATGCCAACATTGTTCCAGAATTATGCAAATATTTTAATTAGTTTAACAAGTTGCCATTAAATTTTTGATTGTTTAATCCAAATAATGTGGGCAAAAGCCCCTCGGTATAATTGATATTATGAGAGATGACCCTCACGTCATCGGCTAATACGAATTTACAAAATATTTCTTAATTCAAGTCAAGTGTAATTACTTGGATATAATAAATTAAATACTAGCTAATTCGAATAAAAATTGTGTAGCGAATGCTGCTCAAGTTTCACCTTCGCTTGGCCAATTATTCTGTGCTTGTAGATGTAATCTTCAATAAATTTAGTGGATATTACGTCCTTGCTCCCGAAAAACAAAAACAAAAAAAACGTATGAAAATGTTTTGTATAAATTTAATTAATATGTACTGTTCATCCAATTACGCTAATTAGAGTTTATAATTTTTTTGCACAAAACATTATTGAAGGTTTCTGGAATTATTTCTATTAGTTTGTCAGTACAAACATACAATTTCTATTGGTTTGATAAATTTAACCTTCTGTTATCGGGTAGTCATATGCGTTTAATGATATCACATACACATAATAATTGTTTTTACTTTTTCGCTGCGGAAAACGCCGATCGGCATTACCCGCACATGGTAAGTAACATGAATGACACCAATTGACGTTTACCGCAGGAAAAGAGTTAATTAGATGTCATTCAAAGTGAAAATTCGTATTTGAACTTACAAACGAGAAAACGATAGGATAATTTAAATCAGGCATCAAATTTTACAATTACAATTGCCACGAAAAAGTGCATTCGCAAGAATTCAAAAAGTAATGTTTTTAATTTTATAGCTACAGATTTATTTATTTTATATATTTGAAAAATTACATTTCTATAAATCAACTCGGTATTTGAAGTATCACGTTGACCCTTCCTGGTATGCAACTTTTGTTACAGTGCACTAGTGATTAAACAGATATCCAAATTTAATTTAAGTGAAGGCACTGGCAGATCTAGGATCAATTCAAAGGGGGAGCGTGATAAAATTATAAATGTAAAAGTTTTAAAATTAAAATATTAGCATTATAAAAATCGATCATATTTAATACGAGAGGGGGGGGCTTAAGTTACATAATACAATACATACACATTCATGAATAGTCCTTCATGGTCTACAGGCACTACCTGTAGTTTGACGTAGAATACGTAGAATATGAAGGCGGATAGGCTTAAATCTTTAATTCGCCTCTGATAACAATAAATTGAATATAGGGGGAGGGGCCTATAATACAGCCAAAGGGGCGGGGGACCATCCAGTGCACCACTATCTAAAGACAGAACGTTAAAAGTTATTTGAAAAAAAGTTAGTTGAACATAGCAACCCATTAGCATACTTAAATAAAAGCAGGCCAATTAAAAATTAAAAATTCTTTAAAGAGTTTACATTTAGCGTTAATCTGTCTATGAACAGCACGTAAAACAAAGAACAGGATATTACAACCACATTGATAAAAAGAGTCTAAATTTTAATTTAAAATTTTTGAAATATTTAAGCAACTTTAATTTATAAATAAAAATGAAATTATGTTTTTACAACGAATTCTCAAAAACATCTAACGTGCAGGGCCGTCCTCAGAAACAACCTTTTCGAGAAACACTAACAAAAACCTTTTACAGTTATAATTAATTTAAAGTTGACCAAATTTTGGCGATTTTTATTTATAAAATATTTTAGATCATTTTATACTGATTCGTGAGGTTGTTAAGTTTGTTCTGCCTTTATTTATTCGTAAAAGTGAAATATTCTAAAATTTTAATTTACTTTAGTGTTCATCCGTGTTTAATTTGTAGACTGGACTAAACGATGGATTTTATTTTAAATATCTAAATTTGTCTATTTAACAAATTGAGCTTTCGTCAAACAAACTTTTTGTAAATGTTTAGTGCTCTTTGTACAAATTTCATTAGGAACAGAACCGCTCCATACTGATGCTTCGAGCATTTAACCGATTTTTTATTAAACTTGTAAGTTTCAAAAAGTACATTCATTAAAGAGATCTTTTATTGTATTTTCCCCATGCATACGTCCTTATACGTGCGTTTGTATAGAAATTGCAACATTAAATAAATACAAGCATGCTCACTCAATATTGGATGTTTTACTATTAAATAAAATTTCGAGTAAAAGGAGAGGACAACAAGATAACATTAACAGCGAACAAACAATTTATGTTTCAAATAGCTACCCTTCTTGTAAATAAAAGCTATAGAATGATGCACCCTTAAAAGAGGTAGCTATGTCCTGCGGTTACAGTAACATGGTCTTCATTTCTGTGACTGCATGGCTATATAAACTACAGAATACACAATTTCCGAGTTTCTCTTAGTTTTCTCGTTTTATTTCAAACAATAATCAAGTTTCTAAACTTTGATAACTTTCAACGATTTCGTTTTAACGTACAAAATTGAACAAAACGCACCTAAAAGCTTTAAAATTCTTTTTTTATAACCAAGTTAAAAATTTATTGCTATCTATGATATTTTAAGAAATATATTTATTTATTTCATTATTACATTACAGCACAAATTTTACACTGCTAAAAAAGCTCAAAAACTGTTTTGAACTAAAATGTTCATTTCACAAACAAAAATATTACTACTTGAACCGAAAGCACTGTTTAAAGTAATCGCAATCTTATTGGTACTCAAGTTCAGTGCTGCCAACACTAAAATACTTATATGCCCAATGCAAGTCTGCAGCTACATATTTTATTATTAGTAGTCGTAATCTTTCAAGTTTATACTTAAGACTTACGTCGTAAGCATCTTAACTTTGTGCAGAAAACTGATTATTTATAAATTTATATTGACGAATAGAAAACAAATACGTAGTTTTGAGTGGCTGCGATCACGTAGTTCTTAGTTTAAAGATTACTGACACGACACCTGCTCTTTGAACTAATTTTAAAACACATTGTATATTTTTAATCAGCTGAGTGTGGAAATTTAGTGTATAAGGTGCTTGAAAAGTAGACGGTTTCAGACCGCTACAAATATTAACTAGTAGAAAATAAATTGGTTAGCTTTTACGATATACAGCAGCTTTGAGTGTCAACCTTATCTTGCAGTAATCATCAGGTGATTAATTTGTCATTTAAAGTAGGCAAACACCTTAAACCAGACTTTAAAGTGTATGTGTGTTAAACTACAGATGATGTGGTTGATACGAAGTTTCATTACATAAACCAAATTGAGTAATCATCAGACAAGTTGAGTTTTATTTAAAAACCAAAGATTAAGAATCTTTACGCTGTTCATCAGCTTTCAGTTAAAATTTTAATTTTCTACTAATGGAATACTAATAAATTTTACGTCTATCGAACTTTTTGTTTTAACAAAGTAATTAACTAGAAAGTGGACTAATCGATAACTGAAAAACTGAGAAAATTTAAGGATATCTCTCGAGCTTAAAGTTTTTAATTTTCGCTTTACTTCGCAGTTTGTTATATTTTAATTTCTTGGTTTAAAAATTTATAAAAATATTTCTAGCACTCTGTACCTATGTAAAGCTACACGAACTTGGGCAAACTACAAGTTTTATTATTTATTATAAAACATACACAGACTTCTCATGAAAGTTTAAGTAGTTGAGGTAAAGTCACAAATGAAGTAGTGGAAAGCAAAACGTAAAGCTTACTATTCATATTCAGTCTTGTGTGTAGTTTCATGGAAGTAATTACTAAAAGTTTTGGATTTTAAAGCGTAAAATTATTTTTTTATTTTATTTTAATTTAAAAAAACCCGAAAATTAATAAATTACAAAAAACACGAACACGATTACATGAGCCTGTCAGATGTCAGTGTCAATTTACAAAACCTGAGTTTTTTTGGTTATCAATATTATGTTTGTTCAAAATTTCTCCTAATTTAGTAGTTAGTTACTTTTTGCACCAATAACGATTCATCGACGTCTTCTTTTTCATCTCTGACTGCGACGTATATTATGTATCGAAAGAAAAATAAATTCTTTTGTTGTAGGTATAAATTTACAACTTACTTTACATGAAAAACGTAATATTTAAGGTTGTGTTAGTTGAATTTCCCACGCATGACTTTTTCAGTTATTTAAAAGGTTAGATACACATCGAGAGGTTGGGAAAAGCCATAGGTAAACGGAAGACATAAAAGAAGTAATATAGGAACTCATAACGCTACCGTAATTGCATTTTTCTTTATAAGAAATATAGGGTTAACACGCATTTCCTTCACATTATTAAAGTTTCCAAAAGAAAATGAGATGACGTATTAGGGAATGCACAAATCAGGTCTCCAATTTAAATTGATTTTACAACAAAAATGCTAATAAACTACAGGATTTCAGAGTGTTTTGTTTTTTGACGTTTTTATTTCCACAAATCCTGAATAAAATTCACATTGTTTACAGATTTCACATCCTTAATCAGTATTCTGGGTTATTGAAGGCTTTACGTATTATTTGGAGTTTGTTGTTGCTCAAGAATAAAAATGCAGTTAAATGTAACTGCAGACGATTGAAATATGACAAAAGTAGAATAATAAAATTTTTCTATGCGACACTTATACGCTAAGTTTCTCAAGTGCTGCATACAGAGAGATAGAGATATTTTGTGACTGCACAAATATGAGAACTTTAAAGAATAACGAGACAAATTTTATCAACTACCATTTTATGTCTAACAATACTTTAATGTAATCTTCCAGGATTATTAATTAAACATAATAAATCCTATTGCATAAAACTTTTAACAGGTCGTTAAATTTAACTAAACAACAGAAATGTTCGGTTTTATTAGTAGCGAAAAGCCAATAATACAAACGAGCGGCGAGTTTAAAAGTTTTGGAAACCGGGCATCTGTCGGTAAGTCACCTAAACATATCATACAGAATGACTACTAATTTATGATATTAAAATTTAAAAAATAAGGAGTAGTGGCGTAATTGGACGTAATTGGAAAAATATCTAACAAGACTAACGTAGAATATTGCATTCAGGAAAGAAGACTAACTTAGGTGAAATCATGTGCAGGTGGCTAGTTGTTAAAGTGGCTTGTAAAACTCCCGTAAATACCAGCACAAGCTAATCGAAGACTTGAATAGTGAAATCCTTAAGTTGTCATATCTATTTAATTCCACACTCAACGATTCGTTCTAAAAGTGTGATTAAAACTGCATGAAGTAGCTCTATGTATATTATAAATCAAGATGGGAATATCTCCCACTATCGTAAATTCTCGAGGACTGATAATAAAATCGAAATCACAGCTCAAATAACTTGGCTAGAATTTAAATCCACACATGTGACTACAAGTAAATATATAGAAGGTGTAAATTTACTTAATCCCGATTTCGTCTTTCGCATTCGTCATTATATCTAATCGAGAAGTCATACGTACAAGCAGAATGTATCTTCAGAATGGAAAATTCTCGTTTGGATTTTCAGAACACAATGATGCGTATTTTCTGGTCGTTTACTTTTCAAAATTGAATATAATTATTAGTATGTATTCACTTTCCGCGTATTGTATTTCCTGAATATTTATACACTGCATAGAGCCAGAATCGATTTGGCTACGTAAATGTCTTTGAGTTTGTTTTTGTTCTACAACTCATCGTTATTTCTTGGATCATCAACCCGGCATTTTCTTACATTTTATAACAAATTGCGTCCTTATTTGTGCAAAGGCGACTGCAAGTGTCATGCAGGCGAGTACTCCATCACATCTGTTCCAATTCGTAGCTCATGCAAATTTAGGTGTGAAAATTGTAAAATGTTCTATTTTTTTCTTCATCAGACTTCATCAGACATTTGTCGACAATAATACCAAGTAATGAAAATTCTTCAAGGAACGACTCGCTATTTTCTGCCAAACTAAACACTTGAACTGCAAATCTATCACCTTCTCTACTTACGTGAGAATTTTCCACCCCATTTTCCAGCTTGCTTTTGAACTTTTTAGAAAATTTGGACTGCAGGATTTCTTATGCGATTATGTAAACCTTCACGATTACCTAATTAATTTTCGAGCGATTGATTTTTTTATTCAAATTTTTAACGAGCAACTCGTAAACTTTTAATTTATATTATAAATTGCTTTAATTAAATGTAAAATTTTTATATCGTTTAATATTTGAGCTTTTGGCTCGGAAAGTGTAATTTACAACTTTTAACCATTAAAAAAATTGTAGCAAGTACGAGAAATCTTATTTATAATTAAAAATTTTATTAATTAATTTTTATGGCCCTTTATTTTAATTATAACACAAGACAATTTAATATTTCATAAGCAGTGACCCTTCGTCAATTTTTTTGCTCGAACAAATTTGCGGCACACCCCATCGTGTAATTTAAATGTAGGCGTAAGTGGCTAAAATTTTCACCCAAGTTAACCTCGCAAAATTCTTTTATTATTTTTGTGATCCATAACTTTTACTGTGGTTGCATGTGTTGATAAAATTGATTGCATTGAATACGAGTAGGTATAACTTTTACAATAAAATTCTTATAATTTATGCTCGGGGTAATTTTACTTTGTGCGTTCATAAATCAACTCAAAATTAAGTATGGCATCGAATTGTTTATTCGCTTAGCGTGAGGGGGTTGTAAAATGTTCTAACTAAATGAAACTAAAGGTGAGTGTAATTTGAACCTTTAAAAATACCACTTTTATTACGATTAAAGCTTTTTAAGGGCTTATTAGGGGTATTAGTATACTGGAATAATATAATAAAGTGAATTGATTGTAAAATTTCAAATTAAATTATCCGCCACGAATGTTAAGTTGGTTTAAGATAATAAATGTGAGTAAAAGCTCACGATTATTTGATATTTTAGCAAATTTTCGCATTCTTTGCCATTTCGACATAAATATTTAATAATTCCCTGATTTATTTTTATAACATGAGAGCGTTCGTTACATGTACACAATGATTTTATAATTTTTTAGTCGTGTCACGGGGCTCTTATTAACTTGTTGTACTAGGGTAATTATAATTGCAAATTTATAACTTACTTACATTACTTTACATGTCAAAAAAATTCAATTTTTTATTAATTCTCATGTTTTACATGCTAACGAGACTCTATTTGGGGGTACGAGCTTGTAAAATTTAACGATGTAATCAAATTTATGTAATTGATTGATTAACTCAATTTTTTTGGCGTTTGTAATTTTTTTCCCATTGAACCTAATTCAGATAATGACTCACACAATTTTTTTTTAATTAAAGATTTTCTAATTTATAAGCACATTTTTGTAATACACGAAACACAATAAAGGGCCGAATTTATAATTTTTAAAGTAATTTTGTTTCTCATCATTTTTTTAGCTTACATTATTATAGACCAGAAGTTTATGTTTACAAGTTTACTGATAAAATATAACAAAATAATCTGATATGCCATAACATACGCCTTTCCATTTAGGTGGTAGGTTCAATCACCTTTTACATTAATTGCATCGGTTTAAAAGGTAAATTTGATGTACACCAAAAATGTAATTTACTTTTTCGAGTCACAGTCTATAACATGAAAACTACCCTGCAAATTTGCAAATTATTTTGACGGATTAAAATAACACAGTTTAAATTGTTATTTGTTAGTGGTTGTTTTTCTACAGCAGCGTAGTTTTTTAGACAATTTTAGATTTACACCAATAACATTCAACAGTATAGTGAGATCAGTAGGAGTCGAATTTTATGAGAATATTGCATTTCCGGATACCAATGTGAAATTTGATGAAATCCCTATATCAAATACATCGAAGGTTAAACTGCCTCTACCCCGACTTCTTTTTATTCCCCTATTTAGAGGTTGTTTGCAATTAAAAGCGTATGAATTTAATATAACACAACATTCCCATCAAATTGATATTGCAGTGTGGAAATTAAAATTTATGTCGTATTTAATCAAATATTTTCGATTCCGTTCTTCAACCCACAAGAATGTTTCTCGCGTAATTAGTTAAATTTTGCTTACCTTAATTTTTTTAAGGAAGCTTCTGTTTTCTAAGTATTTATTATTAAATAAAAATCTCTTCTTTATAATATCAAATCTTCAAAATACAAACCATCAATCTTTATTCTTACTTGAACTATAGTTAAAGTTGTTTAGCCTAAAGTCCGCACTTAGAGATTCTGGAAGATAATTCTGGAAGTTTCAATTTATGAAGTAGACACGTTAGACACGTCGACTTCCGAAGTTTCGAAATCTAGCAGTTAAAACCACTTTTCACGTTCCCCACTATCCACGTAGCCAGTCCGCTCCTGCACTACTTTCCATAGCTGTTGAACGATAGAAAAGATGTATTCCCGCGAAAATGTACACATATAATTTAAACTTTAAGCAAATTTAACTTTGTTAAAAGTCGATTATTTTATACACCGCAACGTTAACGTGATCTTTTCGTTTTGCACCATTAACTATTCTGTTCGCTGAAATAAAAAATTAAAGGGACACGAAAAGTATATTTTTGTTTGTTAAGATTACTGTTTGTTTACTGCAGTACATCCAATTCATCTTTTCAATTGTCGCCTTGGGAGCTTTCTGTTCGTCAGTTACGAATTCTTGGCAATTTTAAGCAGGCCATCGCGTTTTTTATCCTACAACGTGATTATTATTTTTATTTTACAAAAAGTATGATTTCACTTTGCCATTTGCGTTGGATATGCTTTTATGTTGCACTTTTATATCTCTTTTATAATATACAACAATTTTCTTTGATATTTCCTTGAATTATTAAGTATGTACCTATACTGGAAAGTCGGTATCGGATTTAAACAAAGCTTAGTATTTTAGATGCTTTGTATATAGACACACGTAAATGTATTGTAAAATTTTATGATACTGTAATAGTATCTATGTAATTATAGCTAATTTCTATTTTTGTTGCAGGGTATATAATGAAAAGTCCAAGCGTGGTTGTTATGATGTGCATTATTTTGATGCTACTTAGTAGTACATCGGCTAGAATTACAAAAAACAAGCACAAGAAGAAAATGCCAAAAATGGGGAGCGATAATAAGAACTTGTGTTCAATTGAGGGCAATTCTGTTCCCTTTCATTGTTTTTGTAGCGACGGTTCTGCAACCACAAATGCCACTAAAGCAAAATGTTGGGTTTTTAACGGTTTAACTCAAGAACATAGTTTTTGGAATCTTTTTGCGACGCAGCCTCTTATAACAGACCTAAACGTAATGGTAACGCAGGTTGGAAAATTAGGGTTCATTCCCACTAAAGGTTTGCAGTACTTGCAAGAATTGCAAACTCTCTCCATCGTGTACGGGAATATCGACGAAATTCATCCGTATGCTTTTGCTAATTTATCCAAAGCATACCAAATTGAATTGGTTAGAAACAGAATCGTCACGCTAAGACATCACGCCTTTGCGCACTTAACAAATCTGTCGATTTTAGATTTGGACGAAAATCGAATATCCGAAATAAATCGCGACGTGTTCGTCGATCTACCGCATTTGCACAAATTGTTTCTAAAACAGAATAATTTAAGTGTGATTCAGGAGAACTCGTTCAGACATCTCGGACATCTAATCGAACTCGAGCTCAGCACGAACAGCCTTAGCGTTCTAACCAAAGACACATTTGCTGGTTTAGGAGAACTTAAAAAGTTGATTTTAAGTTATAACAAGATTGTTATGCTTGGAGATCTTACTTTTGCAGAACTTTGGGTTCTAGAGGTAAGTTTCTATTATTACTATTTTTATTTTATTTTTTTCTTCCGCATATCTACATAATTGCAAAAACATTTAATTAAACTTGATGAACTTATTTATTGTTTTTGGATCGTAAAATTTCGCTGCTACGTAATATTATCGATTTCAACCCAACAACATAAAATGTTTATTTTATTGAAAGACAGGCTTCTAAATCTTGTTCAATTGTACTTTGTCTGATGTGGAGAATTTTATAGTCTTCTGAAATGAAAAAACTTTAGTTTTGTGATCCTTTAACAGCCAAATAAAACTATAAAATTTCCAAAAATTTTCATCAACCGAAAGTGACTTTTTATAAATTATCGATCCACTAATGTGTAAGTAGGTATAAATAAGGATACGCTTGAATTGAATTAAAATTTATTGGCAATTTTCTGAAAACTTCTGACACTGCATTTTGTTTTTATTGTTCCTTTCCGAAATTTTTTTATTACCCACGACGATTGAATTACACTTAGGAGTTAGTTTAAGGATTGCATGATGTAATAAATGAATCTATTAATCTCCTTCGATAGGCTTTTAAAAAGTTTGAGGGTCTCTTAAGACAAAAAAAACTCTCGCACTAGCTCGGCGAAATTTCGACTTTTTGAATTTTTTTACAAAATAAATTTTGACTTTGTGCGGTCGATTTAGTTCGTCGAAAATTATGCCTTTTAGCAAAAAATGTTATCTCCATATTTTCGAAAGCAATATTAATTTGTTTCTAAGGCAGACATTCATTTTTTGTTACACCTTTAAATTGAAGAAAATATTTGAAAGTGGAAAACAGGGGAGAATAAAAAGTAATAATTTGAAGCTGCATGCTTTAGTAATTATTTCCTTTTCTGTCATGATTTTTAAATTTATTAGAATTTTTAGCAAAATTCCAAGTAGCATAGGAATGTAATAAATTGCCTCGTGAAAACAATTAATTATCAAATCAAATTACATTGCGTGAATTTGCTGAATACTTTGTGAACTAAGTGTTACTTACATATACTTTGAAATAAAACTATTGTGATGTTGGTTAACTGAGTAGTAGTTAGGTATATTCATTTATTAAAGTGGAAGATAATTACGCTTTCTATTACGCAATGTTAGAATATACAGCGATAAATTTTAATTGGTAACAGAATTAACAACACTACGCGGTTTTCTTACAAAATTTATAGTGACTGCAAGATTGTAATAAAATTTTGGGTCGAAAAATTGTTCAATTTAAGTTCCGACCATATAATGTAAAGTGTTCCCCACAATAAAAACTTTACGTTTGTGGCTGCACAAAACTAAAACTTTCCTCTATCTTATTGCATATTTAACTTTAATTATACAAATTTAATTGCTTTCCGCACATCCCTAAAGTGATTTTACTACTCGTAGTTAGTCTTTTTATTATATCCGAACTGAAACTAGTCGAGAATACGCTATATAAGTTGAAAATATTTCAAAAATTGGTTACTCAAATTCTTCATCGACAATTATTGCCATCAGCATCTCGTGAATTCTTGCAAAAACATTCCGTAAGTCAGAAATGGATACTAAAAGGTTTAGCTCCACAGGAAATTGATATTATATGGCATCTGACTTTACAAACAACGACGTCTCGAAATAACCAATCAACCAAACAAACAAAATGGTGGTTTTCATGAGCGCCATGCGAAGTTAATAAAGCAGTGAAGATAAAGACTGACTTTTTAAATTTGAAAATATAGGACAAACACACAAAAGAAACATGTCGGCGCGGCTATTTAGGCAAATAAGGCAATGCAGTTTTAAAATCAAAAGTCTTTTGGTAGAAACTAAAAAATACTGCTTCTCACGACTATTATTTAGTTTTATTGTAGTTTTTACATTAAATAATCTGATTTTATTACGTAAATATTTATTTTAATGTGCGATATGGACACTGCGTAGTTTCTTAGGACATATAAAAATCAAATAATGTAATTTTAAAGCACCTTGAAGAAAATAACGTCAGACAAGCAACAAATTATACGGTAGAACTGAGTTGTTGTAGTTAACTTAAAAAGTCCTATCTATTTTTCAATTACAATTTTATTATTCTTTGATGTAAATTGAAAATATAAATAAATTCGTGTTTCAGAAAAACAGGCCGTATACTTCAAATCTTTTTTTATTAAAAAGAAATTATACAAGCAAACTTGAGCTTAAATGAGCAATGCGCGTTTTTATCTTCAGGAGTGAGTGATGTCGTTCAAATTACGAGAGGGTTAACCGAATAATATTCAGCAAGTCACTACATGTGCCTTAAAAAGCGTTACTCCAACTTTTGCAAGTTTATACAAAGCATGCAATACAACAAATTACTTATTAACTGTACAAACGAATTATTACTTTTAAAAACTTTGAAACGTTTATTTCTACAATGGAAAACTAATTTTAAAACTTTTGAAAGCTTTAACATTATAAGAAAATATTAAAGGATAAATGTGTGAAGCAAGTTTGTAATTTTGTCGTGAAACAAGCTTAGATTGATTTTTCAGAGTCGAGCTAAGGAAAATAGGAACTAAATTAAA
Organism: Lycocerus yunnanus; assembly: GCA_036346125.1. NCBI lineage: Eukaryota > Metazoa > Arthropoda > Insecta > Coleoptera > Cantharidae > Lycocerus > Lycocerus yunnanus. The sequence continues at coordinate 711,085 of JARFIX010000094.1, forward strand.
ATATTATTACAAGAATTTTGAACTTGAAATGAATGAACATTTTAGACTAGAGAACAAGTTTGCTCAACAATAACTAACAAAGAGGAACATTTTAAAGTCAATTTCTGCATACAAAACTGCAACATTCAACTTACAGAATCCTGCTTTCTAAAATAAACTGAAAACCATAATCGGCAATGATTAAGAAAATGATGCCAATAATTTACTTGTCGACTCTTTTCATTTCTGCAAAAATTACCTCCCGAAGAAGTAACTCTTTAAAGAAGTAATAATTTAGGTTAGATGAGCACGATGTAAGATTGCATTTAGAAAAAAATGTGTAAGAATTAATCTTGTACTTCTGTATGCTATTAACAGCATATTGATATAACAAATAGTAAACAAAGTAAGCAAAGAACAGTAAAGTTTAAATAATAGCCATTCTTAAATTTTTGTAAATGATCCTAACTAGATTTAGGAAAATCTCACAGGATTAATGAAATAGTTCGTTGTATTTATGAATTTGTTCATTATTTGAAATTCATTGTTTGGAGTATATTGTAAAGAAGACTTTGGAATCCCCGTGAAGGATCAGAAACAAGATGACTTGTTTTGTTCTACATAAAAATGAAAACTAATATTTCTCGCTGGGGAAAACTAAATTAAATTTTAAAAACTTATAAAACCTAATGGTGACTCTAACAATATCACTTGAACATTTTTCCGGCGATAAATGAAATAATCTGACAAACAAGGATTAGAAGAATCTTTACTTGCGCTGTAATAATTTGTCAAAATTGATTTTTATCGCTTTAATATACCGGAGCTTGAAAGTAATTAACTGTTATTTATAACCAAATCATTTAAAAACAGGATGCACACATGCACTTAATTGACTTGACTTGTGGCACTCGACCACTTACCCTGATAAGATTATCAATTAGCTACCCCTGCATTAGGTAGGCTCCCCTTGAATTTCAATGTGTGAGTTGTAAAGCTTTGGAGTTCTTTACAATTTTATGTAGATTAAGCATCATCTGTCATTTTATCAATCCCGAATATCAATAACATCCTATGTGGTATTCAAGACAAGATTTCAAATTTGTTGTTTGACTTATCACCCTATGATATGACGTGCACGTTTACTATTGGCAACCGATTGATGTTTTCTTTTACAATAAAATCTTTTAAAAATTGCACCCTATTTGTACTGGAAATTTTTCCTACGTGTGTTCAACATTTTTCGCTATTAATTTTGCTTTCTTAAGTAATAAGTTGTGGTTTTTAAATCTCATTTTCTGATAGGTTTCAAAGAACCAACATAAATCATGCAATAATACTAAAATTTTATATTATTCAACCTTATTGTGGTAATCATGCAATCGTGTCGCTGCTGGAAATGTTTCAATTATAATCTTAAAGGTGAAGCATGTTCCGTGTTGTGGTGACTTACAGTTATTAAGTAGGCAGTTCGGAAAAATTGAGCTTTTATTCTTCTGATTGCTTTCAAAGCTCCCTCAAACTTAATTGGCCCTGAATTTTCGTTTCCTTGTTTCGCTTATTCCGTTCACTCTCTCCTATTTTGCAATCCATTCAAATTTTAACTTTACTTCTGTTACATAATCGTGTAATGTATGCCAGCGACATGAATGTCTGCAACGCGACACTTCTAATGACCCCCCTGGTGGTGTAAGCTTTAGGATCCTTTCAAGATTTATCTAAAAACTAAATGCTATATTATTCAAACAACTTTTAACCTATTGCAAACAAATTTTTGAAAAGGAAGAATACTATAGGTAACAACAAAATTAATTTACTAATAACGAAGAAAACAGGACGTGTCTTATTAAATTTTTCATTTTATAAAGCTTAGATTTTTCCTGAAGCTATATAAAATGTACTAAAACTTAATTAAACATGAGCAACATTGTTATAGCTCTTAAGAAATTTTTACGCACGTATCGGCACAATCGCCGCACCGGGCGGTACGAATCGTTTTTTTTATTACTTTTTGTTTTAATTTTAGTATAATTTTTTTTAGGAATTGGACCTCGAGGCGAATCAAATCGAATTTATCTCAGATCGTGCATTTGCAGGATTAACGCACTTATGGAGGTTAAATTTAAGTTACAACAAACTGAAAAATTTAGGAAACACCCTTTTAGATGGAGTGCCAGCAATCATCAATTTTGACCTTCGTCACAATAGTCTGGAAACCCTCACGTTTGATAACGTCAAACCTATCCTTCAAAATTTCTACAATAATAGCGGATATTTCTACCTTGCAAGTAAGTGATCTAGAATTTTACACATAATTAATGTTGCAAAATTGAAAATACATTTATTTCTCATAAAATATAAAAGTGTAAACTCGAAAGCGCATAAGGTATACAAAAATAAGAAATACAGTGACAAATTGAACACATGAAGGATTTTAAAGCCGTTTCGTCTGTTATTTATTGATGTCATGTATACGAAAAAGCTGCTTACAGATTTTTGACACGCATTATTTTTCTTCATATATTACGCATAAAGTATCAATTTTTCGAACAAACATTCAGATTTAGTTCGCGTCGCATTTTTTAAAAACTTTTTTCTCCGTTCTTTGTCTGTAAATCTAGCACGTTGTGAACTAATTGGCAGATATAATAGACACCCTTTGCTTCCTACTATTAACTCTTCATTAAGGGCGCCCAATATTTTGTTAATTGCGAAACACAAGACGTAGTTGTTATCGATTGGCCACCGATTACAAGACGGCTTAAACGCCAAAAAAACAAGTCTGGTTAACGTTTACACCTAAGTTAACCTAACCCTCGACATCAACATTCTAGGTACTCATATCATTACACTTTTTATTTAAATTCAATTAAATATGCAGGTTCAACGACAACTTTTGGTTCAGATATACAGGATAAATTTCTAAATTAATCTCCATGAAAGTTTGAATAAAGATTCTTTCAAACCACAAAATTTATTAGTTTGTTAATTGGATAAAATCGATTCGGTTGTGTTACAATAACTAAATTTAAACTAAAATATTATAGTATAATAAAATACCATAATATTAATAGAACAAATTGATTAAAACACTTAAACAAAATTTTCTAACCAATCGGAACATTTAGTACTTTCTGTACGAACTCTATCTACTTATGAAACAACTGTATTCTTATTATCCAGCTCATTAGAGTGGTATGTTTTCGGAAATCATAATAAGGCCACTCGTTAAACTAAATTGTCAACTGGGAGTCAGTGTAGGAGGTTTGCTGTATCTGTGTGGTGGGCAATGAAGAGTATTTTCTTAAGCAGCTTTCAAAGATAAAACACGTGACACAGCAAACCATCAGATTCAATTTCATCAAGGGGCAGTCAGAATTCTAGTAAAGTAAGCTACATTGGAGATATTCTGGCCAACTTTGTGAGCTTTGTACATAGTACTACTTTAAAGATTGTGAAGGTTGAAGTAATAAGTGCAAGAAGATTTTCAACCAGGGAGTTAAAAAAATAAAAATGTAGTCTAAATTTGTGACACGTGTTATGTTTTGTAAAAAAGAGAAGAAGAAAATGTAGTATTCAATAATACGTTAATTATATTTTTAATATGGCAGAAGTAGAAAAGTTAGTTGTAATAAAAAGTAGTTTATTAATCGAGAGTTGTTAAAGAAAAACAACCAAAAGCGGAAGCCAAGGAAATACTCATTTTATCCTTTTTGATGTATGAGTCGCATAAAAAACTTGCAACTCATTTCAATTTATAATTCCCAATTAAAATAATTAAAACTTTATAAATTTCCTATTTTTTGCTATGGTTAATGACGACGACATCTTTTATAACAAAAATTATAATGATATTCATTTTGAAAGTAAATTAATTTCTTTACTTTTTGCGAACAGCACAAAAAGATGCAATTTGTTTAAAAAAAACTAATGACGCTGTGTAGCTACTTCATCAAGAAGCATGATGGGCTCTTGTAAAAGCTTTCTTTTTAAAGCTTTTAACAACGGAATGATTTAATAACTTTTCGTGGTTAATAAAAAATATGACGTAAATTGTTTCTCATATTATTAATTTTTTACTTCGGATGTCGTTTTTCTTCTTAATTTGTGGTTTTAAATCAAATTTTTACATTTTTAAATTTTATTGGTCGACATTTTGTAGAATTTTTAAGCTGTGAAATCTGCAACGTATTAATATCAAGATCGACGCCGGCGATCGCATCGCGACGTCAAGTTAAATATTGAAAACTAAAAAAAATGATTTATATTTAATTTTGCAAAATAAAAATTGTCTAAAAAAGCTTTATTTTTTAAGAAAATCTTTGGTCACGCTAAATCTTGCATCGCAAATTTTTAATAAAAATTTAAAACTCGCATTAGATAATCGTCCATTATAAAATCTTCTATTTCTTTGAAAGCTTATTCGTAAAACATTATTGTTTATTAGTACCTATATCTTGTTTTATTTAATTAACTTAAGAAAATTCAAAAAGTGGGCAAATAATGAAAGAAAATTGTATTCTCAAAGAAAAAGTTAATAAGATTTTTATCAATACAACGCACTTTTCAATTATTTTTTAATAAAGAATAGCTTATGCGGATAACAAAAAATGTCGATTTTTTTAAAGGTGGTCGCTCTTGGTATTAAATTTAAGCTTCGATCGTAAAAGTTTTAAATTTATTAGACAATAAGATTTGTGTAAATTTCGTCCGATCCCGAAAGCATACACTGTATAGTACAGAGTTATCCTTCATAATAAACTTTGTGATTTATGTAAATAACTTTTTTGTTGCTGGTGAGACGTTTACAATGCTTCTATAGGTTTATAATGAAAAGATTTCTGTACGTACGAGTTCTTCGTGCTGAATAAATGAATCTACAATGAGTATGAAGCTTACAACTAAAAATATACTCCGAAATCTTGAAAATACAGCATACGTTTGTTTACCTAATTTCATCAAAAATTTTAACAATTTAAAAGCAAAATTAATTCAAAATTTATAAGCGATCTAAGAACTTTGCCTTTAGACATACTGTATAATGTGGCAAAGTGGAAACCGGCAAATTAAGTCATCTTCACGACCGACATCAATTATTGTCTTAACATTTGTGACACAGTTGACAGCCTTTTTATATTCAGCTCTACTTGATGTCTACAGTTCAAATATTAAATTTGATATCAGTAGTGGGTAGGTATTGTTTGTTCAACTACCGTCAGACATTCTCTCCTAAATTTTTTATTATGTAGGCATGTTTCACATAAACGTGGAGTCCAAATCACGTGAAACGTAATTTTTACACGATAACAATTATTATCTCAGTAGTTTTCCATTGCATTCTGAGAAGCTATGACAAAATATTTTTAGCCCGGGCTCGAACCTGGCACCTCAGCATTAATCATAACATCGATATTGAACGATATTTATATATCGGTATGTTGATGTAATATATTATTGTCTATTGAATAATATATCGGTACCTATATCAAATATTTATTATGTGTTTGGACGGTTTAAGTACGTAGTGCACTTATACGATATATTAGGCACTCATAATATTCCAAATATTGAGTGAAACTTTGTAGTTGATTTTTATTATAATATATTGCCACTATATTTTGAGAACAAGGACTAATTTATGAAGTAGGGATCCTATTTTTTAGCATTTCACTTTCTATCACTGTATTGAACCTTTACTATTCCAATCATCTTCTACTTTGATTCTCCCTCCACTTTTTTGTTCAAAAATTTTCCTTTACTCCACAACTCTCTGATTCACTTTCAATCGATTTGAGATTTTCATATACCTAATAATATATCTCATTTTTAGTGATTTCCAATTCTCAATTCTTAAATAAGATTATTGCAATCGATCCTAAATATTCAATTAACCTGTCGTATTATCTACATAAGGCAATGCTGGATTTAATATGGATTGTTGAGAGACAAAGCCATAACATTTATCTCTGCTTACGAAAGCTCGCTCAACATTCAAACAGAATCCATTTCTTATTTAGATATCGTACAAGTGGCGATTGCACCATCTCTTCCGAAAAACTAGAATGCTTACGGGACTTGTGACCGCTGTTGCGGGATTATCCATCACAACCTACTGCAATGTATCGGAAAACATAACCGACTCCAACAAGTGATTTACTCCAGTATATCATCGGTGTCAGCCAAGCAGGCGTGCTTATATTCAACATAGTATAGTAAGCTAAAAGAAAATAAAAAAAAGCAATAGATAATCACCCACATAAGTAAATTTTGGGAATTGTAAGCCCCTATAACAGTAAAGGGTAAAGTTTAATTCAACATCAAAAATAGAAAAATATTAGAATGCCATATTACGTTTTTTTGGGCAAAAACTAGGCAATCCCTTTTACATCTAAAATTTTATTTAGCAAGAATTTCGAGATTTGGAAAAAGTCGTTCCATCGCCAGATTTAGAAAATTGAATGCCGAATCTGAATTTAAATTTTATTCGTACATCTAACATATTATAATATGATAGTCGTATTGCTCTTGTCACTTAAGTTTGCCATGTGCATTAGACGTGTTTTAACATACACAGAGCTCGCAAGAGAGGATATTCAAGTCCTTCCGTTATTTGGAATCTGCATCTAACAGTCAACCACTGAGATGAGGAGCTCTTTGATCGTTTATTCTTGCTTAAAAATATTTAAAAAACTAGAACTTCACCAATTAATTACTCAGCAAAGAGGGTTTTTACTTACTTACGTAAGAAATAATTATTTACCTAATACCCACGATTTGTCGAATTATTTTCACCTAACTGAAGTTAACAAACTGGTTGTATATTGAACATGTACATGTTATGTACTTATACTGTTTGCTGTAGGTTACAAGAGCTGCCAGCTCGAATTTCTCAAAATCGTTCGTTTATGTGACTAGAAAATTCTAAGCCATTACATCTACCTTACTCCTAAGTGAAGCGGGGAAATCGTTGTAGTATTTATGTTGGACTAATTAATTAACCTCACAATTTACTGATGAACTATTTTACATTTAGGATAAAACCACACAGTGATCAATTTTTAATTACTGACTTTACGTATATGCATAATTGAAGCTATAGCTTAACATAAAATCGAACTTGCGGTCATTTGATTGTTATAAAATTATATAAATAAATCTTAGGATGTTTTTTTCCGTGTGTCACACTTACCTTTTTGATATAACTCATTTACATGTTATTAAATAGCAAAATTTAATATAAAAAAAGGATTTCGAAAACAGGGCCCTTACACGTTACGAGGTAAAAAACGTACTAATCATTGATGTACATAATATAAACACAATTTTTATATTTAACCAAGAAAGTTTATTCAAATACCACGACTAGCTGTGCAATTAAATGGTTTACTATTACCCAGCGAAGTGTCAGACCAATATAAAATGACTTCATTTCTACATGAACTTACCACTACACCAAACCACCGCCACTGTAAAGTTATTATTAACGTATTTAAGTGTCCATTGACCCGGAAAAATTCCACATCGTTGGGCAAAGTCTGGGTAACTGTAACTTTCAACTTTCCTTGGCTACGGGGCTTCCCAAGATGTCTGAATTTACCTGGAGCAATGCAAAATGTATCGTCTTCAAAAATTATACCGATCGTTAAGATTATTATAGCAGAAAAACGTCAGGGATCTCCAAGTTACGTACAGGGGCGACGACACCCTCCGCTAAGCTTATTGTGTAAATCTTATGAGCTTTTCTTTTCTTCTGACAATTTTCGAATTCCCTCAAAGTTTTGACAGACGACATCTTTGCTAGAAGCGATCATTATTCCCCTTTGCAGAATCTTCTCCCACCTAAATAAACAAACATAAAATTCGGTAAGCCTAAACTCATGAATTATTTAACATACAAAATTGAAAGTTAAAAGGTGCATTACTCAACACATTTCAGGAAGTCATCAAGTTGCTAAGTACTATAAATCGTTAGTCAAATTAATGTAAAATTTGGTATGTAATTTTGAAACGAAAAACCATTTTCATATTTTAGTGTGAGGTAAACGATACAATAGCTTAATTCCGCAAATGTTTAGTTATTTTTTTTCATTTCTTATTTATGGATAATAGCTCGTATAGCTACAACACCAGTATATTAAATATTTTAAAACTTTAAAGTTTACCGCAAAATAGAAAATCTTTTATGTAACTGAGTTCCGTAATAAACGCTCTAAAAAGTTGGTAGTATACAAACTCCTTTTTTAAACTCTAAATTAAACTTTTCATAGACTTGAAACTTTAAATTGCTACACAAAAAGCATCGCTTAGTACCGTTGATTACGAAAGTCTTTTATAAATACTTTTCCTATTTTATTTTATTGTGTAGCGCACCCTTACCTGAATTATTACAATTTAGTGGATGGTTAAAATTTTTAGTCGTCTTCGTAATTTGTTCTTGATTTTACATGACTATAATATTCCATGCGTAAGTCTGTTAATAGCAATCAGAACCCTCCAGCTCAAGTTTAGGATTTAACTGAAATTGTGTTGTTTCTAAATGTTGCCATAGTAAGTAATTCGAGCTTAACTAGAAACTGAGTCTACCAAAGGATTTGGTTACATTTAAATTTTCTTCGTGAAAAAACGAAATATTTTAATTTACTTGAGCAATAGGAAGGAAGTAAGCTCAGCGCCTCTTTCAAGCGCAAAATAATAACTGTGGATTTAGAAAAATCCAAACAAAATTGATACATCACATTGGCCAAAATGCTGTCAAATCCGTATAGTAGAAAAAATATAAGAAGCGCTAAAAAAAAGTTTTTCGTCGAGTAAAATAAACACAATCAGCACAAAATTGTGGGAAATGACGAGTCGTGTAACTTTAAAAATAACATTTATGAAGCCATAGCGGTTGTTTGTCGACAAGTTTCATTAATTTTATTTTTTAAATTTTTAAGCACGTAAAACATGCAAATTGCAATTTAATTCCACCCTTATGAGTGAAGAAGATTTTATTTAGCATAAAATGTATTAGTTTTTATTGTTCGTCCTCCACCTGGAAGTTAATATGCGCTCTTTTATAAAATAGAAAACATTCGAGACAACCATTCCATTTGGACAATAATGAAACTCATTTACTACAAAATAAGAAAAACCCTTTGTTTGTAACAAAACGTTTACTTATTTTTTTTTATTTGTAGATTATATCTGCAGTGTTCGTTTTAAACCCTTGTTTTCGTATATCTCAACAAGGTTTTTGAAATGTTTATGCTAATTTTATGACAGCATTAATTTTCAGGGGCGTTTTTTCAATTTTTTTACTTTTTATAAAAACTATCCACTAAAATACATCAAAAAATATAAAAACTTATCACTTAAAACTTGCAGCTCACAAGAAATATAAATCTCCTGTTGGTTGTACTCGTTAAAATGTCAGATGCAAACTTTTTTCCAACTAAAAATTGTTGCTATCGAATCACGATTATTTACAATGCGAAAGCTACAATAAATCAAAATGAAAATAAAAATAAACATTCTTCTTACGATGTAATAAGTTAAACTTGAGAATTTCAGTTTAACCAACCAATAAGAGTTTTTTAATTTTTAGACTCGTAGATTTTTTGTCGCTACTTTAGATTTATTTTAAAAACTTGATTACACATAATTTAGTGGAAAACTAACCTAATTAATTTCTTTCTAATTAAATCTTACCCAAGAATATAAAAAAAACAAGGAAGAAACATTTATGCATATAAACGAGAATAAAATACAGAAACAAGAATATTCAAATAATGTGGGTTCTATATTAAGAAGTAGCGTTCGCTGAAAGGTCCTGAAAAACGTTTTTATACTGTCGGAACAGGCAAATTGCTTAGTCCTGAAATGTTAGATAATTGAATCTTAACATAGTGAGATTAATATTAGCTATCACATCAAGAGATAAATATTAAGTACTAGGTTGGTAAGATTGTGCAGCCTGAAAGCCGCACTTAACAGAATAGTTTTCAAATCACCCTATATATTTATAAATAAAAGAATAAGCTTTTGGTTCTATAAAGGAATATAAGACCTAAACAATATTCATATCAAGGGAATATCTCAGTCGAAATCTAAAAACCGAAAACCGTAAAAATATTTAGTTATTTTCAACTTACTAAGACTTTATTATCGAATTTTTTTCAAATTGATCAAGTTTAACTTTATTTTATTTTAATTTTGAGTTTTTGCAATTTAGAAATATTTAAATCCCGAAAGCTTTTCTAAAATTTTAAAAAAATTATTGTTTTTTTCGTTATTGAGGCAATACCTGTCTACAGCTTATCCAAAAAGCTTTTTTCAATTACTGAAGTATAATCCAATAATATTTCTTCTTTATCTTTCACGGAAGCTGTCGTGTACAATATAAGATATTCAAAGATCGACTTTACTTCTGAGTGTTAACGTGACTCTCACGAATTAAATTTAAATGTTCAAAAAAGGGAAACACCAATTTTGAAATAATATTTTGTATTCTTCGGGATGGCGAGAGTTTGATGGAAAATATTAATTTCGACGAAAAGGATTCGTTTTGCGTTAAGATTTCCGCAAAGATAAAGTGCAACTTTGCATATTTTTATCTCTTTTGTTAGTTTTGTTTACAAAAAGCAATGATTGAGCTCTCATAAAGGGTGCATTTCAAAGACAACTGATATAAAATAGTTTCGATTCAAATGAACTGATTACAAACAAGGTTGTGTGCCGAGTTTTCATTTGCAATAAAATCATTGCGCGCCAGTAGATTAGCATACAAAAGTAAAAGCCACGCTTGAAAATTTTCATCATCTTTACAAATGAGTATGGGATGCAAATTAGCTTAATGAAAAACTACAAAAATGGAAATTTGAAAATGCAACCTCTTTAACCCCGTATCATAAAGTTCTGTCACCGTATGCCGCCAAAACTGTTTTAATTTGAAATTTTTATCGAGTGAACTAAATTGCAATTACTGCACATAAAATTTTTAACTTTTTTAATTTTAGTTTGATAAAATGTAAATTACTCATAACAGGCTTGGTGTGTAGTACATCAAGTGGGGAAAACTGCAAAATATGATGTATTTTTAATGAAAATTAAAAACTTGAGGGTTTTTTCATTTTTTCAACAAATAAAATTTACAAGCATTTTTGTTGAAGTGGTATGGTTTGTAGTATAATTGTAGAAATTCTATGAGAATGTCACTTTACTATGCACTGCTTTTGTGATGAGAAATTCCGAGTACTTCAATTTGCTCGTGTTTACAATTTCGTTCAAAATGTTAAATAACCATTTGTATGTGTATATATAATTACTATATATATGTATGTACTTTCTCTCTCTTTCTCCTATTTCCATTAGAAAATTAGTTATTCAATAGCTGTGTATATGTCCTACAAGCTTTTACATGTTACATTAAGTTTTTGATTTACTCTAATTTAATAACAACTTGGCAATTAGAAATTAAAATAAGTTTGATGCGTGGTTTAAGCTCGGGCTGATATTAACTAACTCTTGGCTAACACAAAAACATCCTTAACAGAATGGGCGATGAACAAGGTTTTTGGACGTTATGGAAATTATCCACCTCTGGGTATGGCTGAGCGAACGCTTTAAATACTTTTTTTGGTTTCTAACAATTTTTTATAATTTGAAAATGTAAAATTTAATAAAGGATAATGGAATCTCATCACTTCGTTAATGAACAACTAATTTTATTTCAATTTTGTAATTAATATAAACATAAAACTTGAAACATAAATACTCGATTAAGGTTGTCAATTTTAAAATGAATTTACTGTAATGCTGCAGGATGATGAGAGAGTAGCGCACAGCCAAATTCAAAAAAGAGGTTAGAAACTTTCTGCCGAATAGATACAATGAGGATTAGGTAAAAATTTATGATTTAAATTTGGATGGATTGTATATAAATTGAGCACTTAGTGATAGTTGTGTATTATATGTATTTGTCTATAGTAATATATAATCGATGTTGTCTAAATAAACGTATATTATTATTAATTAAAATTTAATTAACAATGTGGATATGAAAAACATAATTGATAATTATTTTAATACAAATTTAAAGCAGAATCGAAAATTATATAAAAATGTAAATATTATTAGTAGTCAGGTAATTATTATTTTGTTCAGCCGTTAGTACACACTAACAATTTTAAGGACATTTATTAATTACCAGCAAGTTATAAGGATCTTTAGTCACCCTGCCTTAGCACAACATTTTGTTGTTGTAGCCTCTATGATGTATTGATGCACAACAGTTCATTAAATGTATAATCTATTTATATAATAGTAAAGGTGGGCACAATATATTCCTATTGAATTGCACTAAAAGTCTTTGTTACAACAATATTCCAGGCATTTCTTTTTTCTTTTCATTTAATAGCTTGACAATGATTAATATCACTGACAGTCTTTAGCAGATCTACCTCTTTGACTTTTTCACCTCGCAGTTATTTGTGCTTCTGTTTGTAATGCTCTAACTTCTACAATTATATTTCCATGTTATTTTTTGATTATTCTCTTTTGTTTAACCATCGGTAAAGTTAAAAGTATTATCCGGTTAAAAATCTCCTTTAAATTGGTTCGTATCAAAGAAATGTTCAATATTTGTTGCGAAGGATTCATGCCGTTGGCTACGGCAACAGCGAACGGAATTACAAACACACTCAAGTCAACGTCATTGGTTTGTTGTTGAGAGTCTTTGTATAATTATAATCAGAGGTTAACATGGAAATAACCGATGAAGCAATTATATTACTTATATTGCTGTTGAAGTTATAATATTATGCCATTGTAATATGAATAAAAATTATTTCTATTCTTGAGTGAAGTTTCATTCAACTTACAGTTACAACTAACAGTACATGTAGTACTTTGTGTTACTCGTTTCTGCAGGTAAAATTTGAATTATGTTACATAATAATATTATGTATGTAGATACTTACTGAAGTAAAATCATTGTACATTATCCGACATCAACAATGCTAGTTATGATCTGAACTCTGAAAAGCCAACAAGATTTTGTAAACATTTGCAGTGCTGCCACCAAACTTCGCTCTCAAACCAATATTTAAATTTAAAATAATACAACTAAATTATAAAATCAAATTTTAACAACATTTTATCACGTCCGTGGTGAGCTCATACAAAAAATAGTTTTATTGCTAAATAGTAACAGTTAGAATTACATCAAAAATTTACATTTGTAAATAAATAATTAATGATTAAATAAGTAATAATATATTTCCACCAAGGGATAAACGTTTACTGTCTTAATAAAATTTCAGCAAAGTGTCGAACATTCTTCGTTTATGGCGAAATGAACAAATATGCGATATTAAATAAATAATTTTGTACGACTACTTAAAATGCACATTCAGGATATATTTCTCAATTTTGTAACGTTAAAACGTTTAACTAAATCCTATTTGATGATTCGACTTTCTATCCAACTTATATACTAACTGCTTCAGTTATTACATCATATACTTCTGAGTTTGAAGTTATTCCAACAGTTTTATTTTCCTTAAAGCGAATATCGCTATATTGGATAAATATGTTTCACCCGGTTTGAAAATTTTCAATAAAACTGCACTTTCCGTATAATTTTTAATAGGGTTATGTTATAATTCTTGGGGGTTGTATTTGAACATATACATTAGTGAAGTCGCAAAATATTAAATCGTAATGAAATCTCAAATGTATTCCCAAACTGCAGATTTTCAACGTATAAATTCACTCGTTAATTTTAAAATGTAAAATAGATATGAGATTTAACATTTCGTACCGTGAACTTGTATGTTTAAATCCCATGATATTTCAATTTACTATATAATATGAATATACAATAAAAATCAAATCCTAGAACTGTATTTAGTAGGTTCTTGTTATTTAGCTTCCATAGTGCCGAGATTTTATTCGACAAACGGCCAAGTGCTTTATTCCTGAATGGTTTTCCAAGGATGTTAGTAATAGTATACTGTTCGACAAGGCGAATGTTTACTTCAGACTACTAATAACAAAATTATACCAACTTGGCCTTTTGCTTTATAATTAAAAAATATTTTCGCAATAAATGGTTCGTTGTATATACAACTTAAATTTCATAATATTTCAGCAACGAAAAAAAATTGTTATTTAAATTACATACAATATATTTTTGTAAATATCTTCATACGCATAGAGATTTTAGCAATAACATTTAGAATTATAAAACGCCAGTCATGTATCGAAACTTCACAAGCCGAGGATTAATATTTTCCTTTGCTTTTAATTTAATCACAAAAATTTTCATCTAATTGTGATGCTACAAGTGAAAAATATGATAATTTTTGAAATGGGTAATAAACTACTAGAAGCCTGAAAGTTTGGCGATTACTTCTGTACACCAGGGTATTCCTTAATTAAATGGGGGAATTTTAAATAAAAAGGGTAGGATTTCAAGATATTTTCATAATATTTAGTGGATTTCTAACGCATAAGATATTTTGGGGGGGATTTTCCCAAGTGTTTTATTCGACCTTGAAGTTTTCCGTACAAGTTTTTAGTTGATAATTACAAGTTGATTTTTTTCTATTAGGGATAACCCTTGTCAACATTAGACGTCAACTTTGAAAATTATTGCTTTTCATAGTTAGCAGAAGTTCAAGCTCAGCTTTTACTTCCCAACTTTAGAAATACGCATCTGGCGATATCATCCTTTGGGTTGGAGAATATAGTGGGAAGCTATAAGTTTGTTAAATTTCTAGCAAGAAACGAGTACGCACTAAAGATTGCCACTGAAAGGATCCCGGAGTCGGAAATATTTAATTAAATATTATTATTCGTCGGGTTTATTGAAAAATCTTTAACGATAGCAATAACCTCTGGTTTAATAATTTGTAATAAATAATAAACGGTGTTCAAACTAAGTGCTGCATGTAATTACATCCCGGTAAGCTTAAAACATGAACAATCATAAATAATTTTAGATTTTTATCGGTGTATGATATATTCGTATGTATCACGTTAGTTCTACTTTTGTTGTATGTACACAAAATTTATTATTTATGTATACCGTAATAAAAAATAAAATATAACCGTCATTTATTTGAAATCAATTTTATAAAAATGTTTACAGTTTGATAATAAAAATTTAATTTTTGCATAAACTTTGCACGATATAAATAAATCAGAGAGTAAATGCACTCTACAGACCTTGAAGTTTGCAGTAGTCAAATACATAAAGGGGATACTCCCTTAAACTTTACAAACTAAAGCAATTTCTTCTTGATGTATTATGGTGGCTTGGTATATCATATTGCGTCGAGGCTGAAACAGAAAACAACTTTTTAATTTAAATTTATGTACCCACTAATTTATCAGACAAATGGCATTTTGAGAATGTTGCCTAAAATTTTATAAAACAATACGATTACACTGCCAAAAATTTTAACCGTTTTCATTTCACGTGTCCGTTTAAGCCATAAATCGTGTAGGTATATCTACGAGGGTGTATTAATATATTCTGTGCCCGCTATACATGCAAACAATATATTTTATTGTTCAACATAAGTCCTCGGTAATAAACAATTTTAACCTCGCTGAAATGCATAACTAACTGCCGAATGAACTTTGCGGTATGTGAGAGTCATAAATCCACTTTGCAGGTAATAGAAAACAAAGTAACACTCGAAATTAATCATCGTTTGCAAAACAAAATCTCTCCACTTGAATAATATACTTTTATTCGCAATCGGTCGGTAATTGCTCGTTTCGACTTTAAAAGTTTGAAAGTAGCATATTGTTAACTGTCAAAACCTACCAGTATGTAATGAAAATTTTTCACTCGATATACCACGTGCCGGTTAGTAATGAACAAAATGGGCGTGATTTTAACGTGATATGAGCTATTAAAAATAGAGGCGCTGATACAAATGTCAAATATAGTTAGGTTATAACAATAATTAGAAATTATAATTATTTTCATTAAACCAACCCCAACTTCACGATTGCGAATAAAATAGTATACATGCTTCGGCGTAAAAGCGTCATTACTAACTTCGGTTAATTGCTGACCTCCGGCTTCGCCGTCGGTCAGCAGAACAGACCTCAGTTAGTAATGACTCGCTTCCACCTCGCTATGTAATATACTTTAACCCGACGTCTTCTAACCAACAACGAAAAGAACCAAACTCGTCACATAGCTGATGTTTTTGTTCAACTAAATTGGATGTCGTTCATATTTGTTTTAATTAATCTCAATCTTAACATGCAACATTAATTTTATTTATTTATTAGTGAATATTCTAGAATTGATTGAAATCAAGTTTTTGAAGTTTAAGGATTGATTTCCCCAGAACCCTTCTAAAACTTCCTAATTCGTAATGAAAATTTATAAAATATTATTAAGTTTAAAATCGTGCACGTCGTGAATTAAAAGATGACTGGGGGCCTTAAGCTCGGTTTAAAAAATGTCTTCTTATTTTTTTATCGGTTGGAAAAGGTATTACTTCTATCGCCCGCACGTTATGATGAAATTTTGAAAAATTCAATCACAAACACGTGAGATGGATTTATTGTCAAAATAACAAACTCAAACCCTCTAAACGTATATGGAGCGATTCAATTTAAAGGGTCACATAAAAAAACTTGCTTATTGTATATTTAATAAAGGTTTTAGAAGCTTAAAAAGTTGTTATGGCTTGACTTTCTACATTAAGTGAAAGCTCAAATGTAAGGCATTCAAAATAAGTTGTTGGAATTATTCATAAGCATAAATTTACAATTGCCGTTCATTTTAAAGAAACATAAATACAATTACATTACCGAAACAACGATGTTATGTATTTCTGTTGTAATATGCACTGCTCGTCTTTCGCAGACTTTTTTTTTCAAAATAACGATGGTTTTAAATTTAATACTAAATTAATATTCGAAATTTTGTTTGTTCTTATTATTATTATAATCAGTAGATTTGTATTATGTTTCATATTTTTTTGTTGGTCGTCGTAGATAAACGATAATATTTAATTAAGAACGGTTTCCTGCTCGTGATCGTATGAACGTCAGTTCTAGGCGTAATAAAATGTGACATGTGTCGTTATTGTAATCAAATCACGTGTAATCGGCGAAATGAATCAAATCGTCCGACTTTCCCAACTTTGTATCAATATTATGCCCGTTAATAGGTGTTCCCTGCGAATATCTGATTATGATTTACGGAAACAGCATAATGGAAATGGCGTGCCACTAAAATCTTAACACTTGATGTATCAAAGTGATAAGAAAGCAATTTTGTACGCTAGAGACATTTAAATTGCGTTGATCTTACATTTTCTAAATCCATTACGTCTTATGCCATAATATAAAACCTAGGCAGTGACTTTTCGGAGAAGGCTAATTTAATATTTCATAAATTAAACTTTGCATGTGTCCCTGAAGGCACCTTCGTAATCAAACACGAAACACCGCCGCAAATCGGTATAACTAAAATCAGAATTAATTACTTTGTTGCAAAAGCGATAACTTAGTGGTTGGTTAGTTAAACGTTCAATTTGATTCGCTTCATTTAATTGTGGGTCGCGAATGCAAACTTTTTATTAAAATATTGGCAGTAAAATAGTTGAAAATGGCACGAATTGCCTCGTTGTGCGATAATATCAAAAGAAACGCTCGAGTCCATCAGAGCAGAGGGCGGGCGACGAGTCTCGCTGCTATTTCACGTGTCATTTTACGGGACATTTATTTCTGGAAGATTACCAGCCTTGCTAGGCCACCCTCGCTTTTAAACCACTCACTTCCCTAGTGATTCCAAACGCGTGCTTCAACTGACATAAAAAGAAAACAGGTTTGTTGTCTTACTTTTAATTTATCCTAAATTGTATCTAAGCAACTATTATAATGGGGTAAAATTTTATTTATTTTCCTTTGTACCTTACCTATCTCTAGTAACACAAAATAAAATTAGGAAAAAGTTTCTGAAACAGAATTAAAATGGTTTAAATTTCAAGAAGATTATAATGCATTACGACAAATCCTTTTGGGTTAAATCTAAAAGGATTTTGGTAGAATCAGGCGAAATTTACGGTTCATAATGCAGAATGACATGCAAATGATATTAGTGGTAATCGGCAGCTTTCGTTAACACTTTCATTGCAAAATTAATTAAAAATTAAATGAAAATATTGTCGATGGTTTCGATTTCATAAATCCGTACGAACAAAAAGAATATCTAATCGATAAATTTCCTATTTCGCTTTGTTTGCTCTCGGAAAATTTCTGATTTAAAATTAACAAAGTGATACCAACGTTAAAATATTATTATCACTTGAAACGTTTAACAAGACGCTTAACAAGCCCTCCCATTTTCATCCAAATTGCGTACATAAAAATATAATTTTCCCTTTTTACTGATTGCACGAAAATCTTTCATTCGAATGAAAAAAAATTTTAAACGAAAGCTCTGCATTTTTTAAAAAATGTTTCATCAACTCATGAATGTTAATGTTCCAAGTGAGAAGCGATGCAAAATATTTTAAATTTATGACGAATTAAATCTACGTTTATTAATAATGAAATACGCACTAAAGAGAAAAGAACACGTGAATTTTAAAATAGTAATGCAAATCGATACGCAGTTTACACGTATAGGCAACAAAATTTACAATCTATTAGAATGTAATGATTATTATTAATATCACGTGACTGCAATCATGAATTTATTAAGCTAAAATGTACTGCTGCATCGAAAAATTAGCATATTATAAATTTCGTACCGTTCGATTAAGGACGGAAGTCAAACCGGCATATGTACTATGTAAAATTTATATTATAATTTGAATTTCGACTACCACCGATCAAATATTAAAGATGGTCACAGATTTTCGGCATCTAAACGAGTTTGAAAAATCATAAATTTAACACCAAATGAAAACCGTAATAAACACGCAAACACTGAACCGCACTTGCCTAATGATGCATTAAAGATTAAAACGGTTCATGTTGTATTTTAAGAGAATTGATATCGTCAAACGTGACGAATAACCACGAAAAACTCTTTATTTTCCACCTTGGAAGACAAACATTAAAATGGATGAGATAACGGAATATTTTTAAAAATATATCTAGGTATGCTAGTATATCGTCGCACCGATTTCACTTTCGCAATTGCTAATAAATTTTCATTAAATCTTATCACGAAATAATCTTGCCTTTTAATTTTGCAAATCACCGAGTCATTCCATTTTGTAAACTTGACATGCTAATTGTAACGACCTTACGAAAAACCTCATTAACCTTACACGTAGGACCTCTTTTACCTAAATAAGCAAATCAGTTTAGTTAGCTAACTCAGAGGTAATAAACTACTGTTGTTTTACTAAATACTTAGGTTTTTGGCCTAAAGCCACCCCTCGTTAGTTGTTTTCTTCCCAAATAAATTAATACTGACAAATTCACAGAAGGCTATATAGTGCCCAATTGTCCAGAATGGCAGAATGGAGACTGCTCTAGTTTATGTTTTATTAAAATCAAGCATTGAAAATCTTGATAATGTAGCTTACTCTCTTATCTTGGCTTGGAAGAATTTGAATCGACTTTTATTACGCGCGCCACTTGTAATGATGAAAGAATTCACATCGAGTGTCACATTTATTAGCCTCAATTCCCTATTCAGGTTATCACCATTCGCTTAAATAATTTTATTTGCCAAATCATATTCGCGAGATAAATAAAATGTGTGTATTGAAAATACATCGAGAAGATTAAATAATAATATTTGCACGATTAAAAATATTCAGTGATTAAACAATTTATTTACACAATCACAATATTAAACACGAAAATGTTTATCAATTCTATTCCTTGTTGTCACTTTAAACATTTTTCAACAAGGGGGTATCGAAATGGCATTTGGATTATGTATAGAGTAATTACAGTTTCCTTAATCAAATAGACTACGTAATGATTTGATTCATCGCCGTAACAATCTAAACACAGCTTATGTTTGGGAAGTGGCATCAAATTGGCTCCAGAAGAGACCATTCTAACATAATACAGCTAAAATACTTTTGGTTGTTTTCACAGCACTGTAAAGTACTAGGATCTTATTGGTTTGTATCTGCAACGCTGACTCGCCTGAATTTTTATTAACATATACATATGCACTACAAATTTTTATTTGCATGAAAATTTAAAATCAAGTTTGCACAATCCAGGACTCTTAGACTTCTCTACAACTTTTAGAATTTCCTATCTTCTGCAATCATTAATCTTTCTGTCTACCATGTGCTGGGTAAAATACTTTTATTCAAGAAATTTAAGTTTAGGAAAAAATTAGCATTGTAGAATACACATAATGGCAGCACGTATTAACTAATTAAAGAATAATAAATTAAAAAAATACAAACTTATTGTTAAAAATTCAACTAATTGTAATTTTTTGTTCTTTGATGATTTGTTCGATTGATTGATTTCAAAAACTTGTCATAGGTGTTTTTGAGTGTAGCCTAGGTTGAACAAAAATTAAAATTGCAAACGTGAAATAATAAACTTCCCCTTTTTAATAAGAGGTTACCCTCTGCAAGTTGAGACAAATGGAGATATTTTAATATTTTTCATTATGAATGATAAATAATAAAGAAACGGTGTTCAGAATTCAAAATTATAAATGTCTTTTAAGAATTACGTTTCACGCATGAGACAAATATTTAATCTAAAAATGCGTGTTTAACTAGAGTTTCATAAATTTGGATTTAAATGAAAATTTTCGTGAAACTTTGGAGAATGCGAAGAATCCCTAACGTAAATGTTACTAACGTGGGAGTGAAATTCACCTCAAAATGTTTTTTTTCGAATTTTGAAAATTAGCTAATCTTGAAATAAAAATTAATGAATCGTCTAAAAGCTCTCGTTGTCTTTGATGAATAATACGAAGCTTTTTACTTAATTTTAATGCAATTTTTACATCTTTAATGCAGGATTAAGGCATTAGGAAAATAAGATCAGCAAGAAGATTGAAATTTGAAAACGACATTGTTATAGTTTCAAGATGACAGGAATATTCAAACATCAGTTTAAAATTCTTAACAAACTATTTGGTGTGTGGATTATTCAGCTCCCTTATACTTATGTATACTTGATAAACTATTTGAATAATTAAGTTAGTGTATTAGGCTTAGCTTATGATGAATCCATTTCTAATGTCAACTTACAACTAGCAAATCCGTATTATACATAAATTTTCCACAATTTTAATTAAAATTTTAAATTTTAGAATAAATTTGAAATTTAAAAATTACTACCTCACTTGATCTCGTATAAGCTTTCTTATTCCTTATTAAAATATAACAATCAGATAGGAAGCTTGAATTTATTCTTACTAATATAAAATGCAAGCCAATCTTTTCAAAATAATTTACAATGCACAATTCATGAATAAATTCACTATTTCATATAACCAAACATAAAGAGTTACCAGGACTTAATTTTATATTTCTCTCTCTCTATTTCTTCCAAAGTTATTTAAAATTAAATTGAATATTTGACACATACATTTCGACATAATTTTCCATAATAATAATAATATTCGTGTAGCTAAATTCGAGTGAAAATTTCGTTTGGTTTAAAGCTCTTTAGTACTTGAATAAATTTAAGTAGGTACTAGCGTAAGTTCCTTCTCCTGTCAGCTTTTAAAATTTCTAATTCTAAAGTTGAACGTACTTACATGACATCTGTAGAGAACTTATATCTAAAGGAGCCACTAATCTTGTAATATTCTCTCAAACATTAAATTCGAACCATTAATTTGACAATTTAATAGGATTTAAGACTACCATTTGTATTAACCAGGGACGGACTCGCCACGTGCACAATGTGAAGTACCAATCACTAATTGTCCGGTCCTTTTTGTTATTTTTAATTAAATTCAGTTTTCAGAAATTTTATTTCTAATTTTTATGTCTAATAATCAAAATAAGCATTTAATAAGTGATAATTGAAAATGAGCCCCCATTTAAACTAAAGCACTGCTTTAGCTGCAAGCAATTCTTTGCTTGATTTATTTACATAATAACTCGAAAACCGTTGATTCCAGGCAATAAACACACTACAGTGGTAGTGAGATCAGTAAGGGAAAAATATTCCACATTTGGTTACCAGCTCGAAAACAAGCTTCTATTTAGGGATTGTTCTTCATTAAATCTTAAATATTAACAAACCTGCGATAAATAACGAAAAAAAACTTTTAAAATATTAATTTATCGCATTATCGTTGTTATTAATTGCATGTGCATGCAATTTTGGATCCAAAATAATCTGGATTTCTTTGCGCTTTTTTGCACACATTTTCGTTCGTACTTTTTTTTCTGAAAATAGTTTCCATCGTTTGAACTTTGATAAAACTAATTTGTGTATGCTTCGGTTTTGTTTGAACCTGTTAACTTAGGAGATATTGAGGAAAACAATTAATTTTGACGCGCAGCATGGCGTAACGAGATTCTTAAAATATTTAATTGCTAGAATTGTAGCGAAGAACGCTAAAACTTGCTTGTTTTGAAAAATATAATTAGCAAGTGCGGAAAAGTATTCTAAAATATGTGTCAATATAATATTTGACATCGAAGAGAACACAATAGTAGATCATGTTCAGCAATGTTTGATGAAATGTGTAAAAACTGAAAATTTGATACTTTGATATTTGGAGCACAAATTAATAATTACGTACTAACCCGCAAAGAAAAAGTGTACCCACCATAAAAATAAAAATTGTTTTTATTAAATACACTTGAAGCGTGTAATAATGGCAATAATAATAAAAGTCGATGTTTGATAAAATTGATGTTAGTGGAGTTTTTATAGAAAACTAAGATAAACTAAAAGCACAAAAAAGTGCACTATTTCCAATGCTCTTTACAAAAAGCTAACCTTTTCGTTTCTGAGATAATGTACTTCTTTCTGCTCTTTTAGATTAAGAAAGTCGTGGAGTGGACTTTTTTGATTACACGTTTTGTAAGTGGAAACTTTTTCTTGTTCTACGATCTTTTTGTATTTATTACATTAACTTTAATTATTTGAAAAAAAAGTGACAGGTCCTAGCATGCCACCGTCCAGCTCGATACCTAACGAATGTAATTCTAAGTTGAGCATAATTTGAAAATCGTTTGCTGGTTGCGGTTGGATGGCTAACCCTGAAAATTGAGAAAGTTGCAAATACACGGAAGTTTAATTTAGTATGAAACCGCCGGATTCAATCGACTTGGTTTATCGATAGAAAATTTTAACTTGCCGATTCAATACTCAAAATTGCTGTAATTTTTTCTCGCAAAATTTACTTCAATTATTTTTCCCAGTAAATACCAAGTGATTTATTTAAGTGAAAATAATGATGTATTTACTTGTCTAACTTCTTTACAACTATTGGCTATCCACATTAATTTAAGGTTTACCACTAACTTTAGGCTTGGTAAGGGAATAAGCTTCACCCAACGGAATGCCTGTATACGCTTTCATGAAAGTAGTAAAATAATTTATCTCCACGCCGTAATCTGTATTTCAATTATTATTGCATTTTCTAGATTACACTTTAATAATATTGAGAAAGTTACTATTAATGACTTTCGGGAACTCCGGCGTAACCAGTCGGCGTGTTTATCGATTAAATTAGCGATAAGGATAATTTTTTTTGTTTATATGACTCGGATGTGCTTAACGAAACTTTTTTTTTGTTCCAGGTAAGTCGCACCTTTTCTTTACATTTCAGCGGTAAGTTCTTTTTAATTTGAAAGTTTAGCTCGTTCGCAGTGCACGATATCTTACTTTTGAATTTTCGAAAGACCCTATATTTTGGTGGAAAAATTTATCTCTGGAAAGTTATGCTGCTAGTGCAGAAATACCCTATCCAGAAAATTTAAGTCGTGGCAATAATTTAATAAAATTGACCTATTTTATAGACTTCTATAAAAATGTTCGAGATAAATCGCGAATTAGTTTACTTCAAGAGGAAATTTATTTGATTTACTCGGAAAACTTTCCAACATTACAAATAATTAGAGAATTTTATAGCGGGATTTTTTGGCCCTAGGCTGTTTGGAATCGTATTTTGATATTAGTTTTTTTTACTATTCCTATCTTAAAGTAAATTTGAAAAATTGGTCGTATATGTGATACCAATATTGGAAAAGTAGAAAAACTAGATTGAATATTTTGCATCCATAAAGTCATCCAAGTACGAAATAAATTCTTTATTTGATTTATACAACATATTTGCATTCGAATAGGTGGTAAATATAGCATATTAGTTTTTATAGCTTTGAAACTGCGGGATTTTATATTAAATTTAACATAAAACGAACAGTGAACGAACATTACGAAGTGTCAGCTGTAAAAGCTTAAATTTCAGTTTTATGTTGCTATAGAATAACATTTTAAGTTTTTTTTTTCCAAAGAACACCAAATTTAACACAGCAATAATATGAGGACTACATGAGCTTTTCTATAAATTCTTAAAAGCAGTCCAATAAGTACCTGCGCGATAAAGCAGGATTTTTAAATTGTCCTGACATTTCCACATAAAACAGCATCAAATGCAATTAAAGCTATATTAATGCTTTTGATTAAAATGCAATCAGTCTGCCAACTCAATATGTAAATAACAAAGCAAAAATGTTAGTTTTCCCGAGATAGCAATTTCTGGCATGGATATAATCCTGTAGAAATGCTAATTTTGTTGGTTTAATATTGGTGGAGAGCCTGGGAACTAGCACAATGTCGGTGTCTCGCCCGACCATTAAATTGAACACATATTTTGCACTCACTTGCATTATTTTTCAAATTTGTCTACCTACCACTTTGACTTTTTTTGCAATTTTATTATTAGAAATTCTTATTTACTCTAATCGGGGGAGGAATATAAGTAATCACAAAAATTTCGCTCTGTTGTGGGACGATTTTACTTCTTCGATATAAATAGTAATATAATTTTTGCAATAAATTATTTCGAAAAGGATAGAATCTGATAAAAATTTATATTATGGTAATTTTAATTTAAATTTATTAAAATTAATATGCAGAACGAGCTGTTAGCTTCTTGTGTTTTACAATTCCAGCAGCAATTGCATTAATAGTTTCAACATCTCTTGTCTGATGTTTTGGATTCACAAAGGAAACTGACTGGAGCTCGTCAGTTTTATCTTAAAATTTTTGAAATATCATTTAATTACAGGAAAAGAGAATTTAAAAAAATAAACTAGCAAATGTTTCACTTAAGAAGATCAACGCAAAAGTTTTCTGTAGTGTTAATTACATAGTACATTACATTATATTATAAAATTCAAATCTCAGAATTCGATAATCCCAAGTAGAGCAGCTATAGCTTAAAGGTAGTTTTAATTCTAATTAGTGACTTTTAATATAAATTGTTTTAATCTCAAATTTTATTTTAAAAAATTAAAAATATAAGTGAATTTGTATACTTGTATACTTTCTTATAGTATAAACATTTCTTATTTATTATCAAACAGACAGAATTCAATAAACTGATGTATTTTCTATCAACAAGGAGACGCGACACCTTATAAAGCTAGAATTATTATGAAATTCAGAGAAATGATAAATTCCATTCTTTACCAAGCAAGCTGAAAAGTAACGAAAAGTTAAATCAATGAATGGAATAAATCTTTACTTTGTTTAAAATGTATGGGTACAACAGGGATCTACCATGAAGAGAACGAAGCCGCAGTTTTGTGGCTCCATAATAATAAATATAATGAAATACAAAATTATTGTTAGTGATCTTATGTTTTCAGGTCTTTAGGCACCCTAAATATATTGAGTTTTAATAGACCAATTGATAAAATGGAAAAAAGTTTTAAGTTAAAAGTAAAAAAAGCAAGATTCCTCCGAAGAGAAAAAAGTCATCATAATTTTACTATCGGCATATAAGGAATAATTCAAACTTTTCCTGTAAGAGAAGCTTTGGTTACGCCATTGGATACCGAAATACTCCTTTACCAACCCGCATCAGTTCAGTCTGATC
This sequence comes from Lycocerus yunnanus, assembly GCA_036346125.1. Taxonomy (NCBI): domain Eukaryota; kingdom Metazoa; phylum Arthropoda; class Insecta; order Coleoptera; family Cantharidae; genus Lycocerus; species Lycocerus yunnanus. The sequence continues at coordinate 737,090 of JARFIX010000094.1, forward strand.
AAAAAAGGCTAGAATTACAGGCTTAAGAACTCTTTTAGTTGAACAATACTCAGGCTGGGAAAAACAAGGCTTCCACAAGAGTACTTTGATTTTCCTTTGTGAATTTGTTGAAAAGTTTTCCAGAAACATCAAATAAACTATTAAATATTTTATACAATTGATCCGGTTCATATTGATTTTAAATTTTTATATCATGGATCTATTGATTATTATTATTTTATGCAAATTTAGTATTTAAATGCTTCGGTGATCAGTAGCATTAAAATTGTTAAACTTAAATTCTAAGAAAATCACTTTTCACGGAATGTGTACAATCCAACAGTTTTACCTAGTATTCGACTTCAATTTTGAAAATCCAAAGGCATACAAATATTCTCTGCATTCCTAAAATAAATATACGAAAACTATAGTTTCGTTTTTAAATTAAAACTATGAAACACCTTTGAAGCTTTTTTTATCCTTTTGAAATAATTTCATGTTGTTAAAAAAACATGGGCCGGAACAGGTCAAAGACCTAATCCATGATGGAAATGATGATGATGATAAAAACATTTGCTTATAATTAGTATAGAAAATAATTTATTGTTCTGTATCTGAATCGTTGTTAGATATCTGGGCTAACCTGAGTGTGGCTTCCTACGTTTTTGCCGACTACAAAGTGGCAACTGTGTTATAGATTGCCTGTAATGCAGCAACTGTTAAGTATAAGATAGCTAGCTAATAGTATTAAAACTGTATTCTTCTATTCTGCCTACATAAAATCGACTAAGTTTTTACAAAGTGACTCATACTAAAAACGTCATGCAGGTGGTAAGATTACCTTAATAGACCTCTTCTCATTTAAGCTGCAAACAGTTAAAAGTGCTTAACACAAACTAATGTGTGTACGTGCCTGCTGATCATTCGAACGTTAATTTTTAGCACCGAGCCTGTTCGTATTAATAGCGAGTTAACATCCGAAGAACTTTAGAAATTGCAGATAATGCTTATATTTGTAAAGCATTTTCCTATTTTTTTATTGCTTTTTATTTTGATGGAAACTAATTAATTATATGAAAACGAATCTACTCGGGTTTTGCTCACAAAACTTTTCAAGAACTCTATACAGTTTAGCGAACGAACTTTTCTTGTCGATAATAAAAGTTTCTTTAACAATAAGATTGATTTTTAAAGTTCCACTCTATTAATTACATTTTGATAAAAAAAATATTAATTTGCTTTATAACATTATTATTATAGTACGTCACACTTTTGAATTATTGTACTCGACCCCAGTGTTTCTCTGTTTACATAACTTAGTGCGTGATTTTTATGAAATTCATCAAATGTAATGGGGGTTGACAGGATTATCTCTTCTTAAATTGTAATCTCTGAAAATGCGTATGTTTAAATAGATTTAATATTTTATTCCTCTATGACGTTGTATTTACATTTTTATTACGGTTGTGCTAATATTGATTTAAGTAAACCAAGAAAATGAACACAGAGAAAACAATATTAAAGTTCCAGCGTAGGGCGTATTGTTACCAAAAGGGTCGAAATATCTCACATACTTCATGTAGTACCGAATTGACCCTTCATATTATATGAACTTGTTCGAAGTTTTAAACTGGAAGAAAGAATTTAGATTAGTTTGGAAATATTCTTAGCTCTTTTTTAATTCTAAAAGTATTCTCTTTGAGTATTTAATTAAAATTGAATTTTTTTTTTCAAAATATGAAGTGTGAGACTTGCGTGATTTACCACCATAATTTTTAAAACATGGTATTAGGGTCAAGGTTTTGCTTTTTATTCGAATAAATTTAACACGCTTTATCATCTAAAAACACTCACTTTAAAGGACCAACATCAAAATCAGATTTTTGCTTTGATAAAAACAACAAAAGGTAAAATTGTTTAGGGTCTTCTAAAATCGATTTCTTAAGCGGAACGTGAAAAATTGCTTCTAGTGTATAATTTTTCTTTTCCTACGTATTTTCAATAATCAATTTAAAATTGAATTGATAACAAGTGATGTTCCTCTTTTAGGTTTGCTATTTGTTTTCGGTTATTACAAGCTACTGCAGAATTTTAACTAAATTGAGCTTTTGAATTTTTCAACCCGAGTTTCGCTACAAAATAAATTGGACAATTTTTTTTAAATAATACATGTAAAGTAGTTTACCCAGAATAAAAAAAATAACCAGCGTCCATATAAAATTGAGGTAACCAACAGGGGCGGACTAACAATGTGGAATGTGAGCAATTAAGCTTTATTGTATTTTTAAACGTTTTCTACAGTGTAATTTCTGTAGTTTGAGGATTTCTTCTAACTCACTGACGTTAGATCTATGTAAAACCACAACAACATTTTTCTGCAGTACCTAATAATTGACATCTCTTGCAATATTAATTTTGTTTATTAAGTTAGATTCAGAATTTTATGCTTCTTTCCTAAAGTAGGTAATTAGGAAATCAGGAAACGGGAAAGTACGATTTAATATATTCAATTCCTATGACCAATGCTCGTGCTCACTACGTTATATAAGGGTAGTTTATCTCGCTCGAAACATTTGTGAAAAATTGGCATATTGTAGGTGGTTTCGCCTGTTTGAAATTAAACTGATTATTTTATACGTAAATAAATGAGTGCGGGAAGAATAAGACAGAGCGGTGATACCCAGAAGACACAGACGGCGGGATTAAACTGATACAGAATATTACAAAACAAACATATAGAAAAATGAGAGAATCGTATATGCGAAGGGTAGTAAATGATCGAAAAAGAATGACTTAATAAATTATATTTTGCTCACGAGCGACTTATTTCTAACCCACCAATATTTAATAACGCTTTTCCCAAAATCCCCTCACACGTTTTAATTATCTACTATTGTGGTTCCTTTATTTTCAGTTAAGAATCTGAAAAATTTAAAACTGCTTTATCGTAATTTTGAGTTTTATTAAATTATGGCGCTTCCTATTAAATTTATTTTTATAAATTAATTTTTGTATAAAATTCTTTAATTTCTCATGCTATTTGCCACTAACAACTTGAAGATAGGATGACAGTAATTTTTTTGTGCAAAATTGGGCATACGATTTGCAAATGCATCCGTGAAGCCTTTATAATCTAATTTTATATTCTTAATGACACTTTCGACTTCTATTGCGTACTTTAACATAAAGCAATAGTTAAATGTATCAAGGGATTTCTAATCCAACATGAACATTCTCTTTGGTACCCTCGGTAACCCTTACCGTACACCCTAAGCTACTATTTCTCAACAAGTTAATAGGCATCCGAATAATTCAATAAACGATGAATATTGCTTGTTGCACTAAGCTCGTCATCCGCACTCTATCGTATATGTTACTCTAAGGGGTAGTTTTTCAAACTAAGTTGATTAAGTTCATTCGACGAATATGTATATAACATATATACATACATTTATAAAATGTTTTGTATTTATGCAATTTTGTGTACCTAGTTGAAAGTTGCGACCGAAAATTTAAAATTAAAATGCAGACTACCGACGTTACTTCATCTATGAAATTTTACTTTTTCCTTTTCGTGCTTGTTTATTAAGCATACGGGACTCTCGAGATCTCGCAGTAATAAAACCACCCCTATGTTATTATATCTTTATTAAAATAGCGGACCTTGTTATATTGCACATTTCGCACAACTACTAGTCACTTAAAATATTTTTGTATCTAATTTTCATCTTAAAGCAATTTTCCAACCTCAATAAACACATTTTGCCAAACTTGATATTTCACTTGATTAAAATTAAAAAAAAAAGTTAAATTAACTGACGTAATTAGTACAACTTTTACAATTTGAAAGTTTAAATGCCATTAATGCAATACGTAACCCCATAACTCGCCAAGTAATTAATCACCCTTCCGAACGAAATAGGAAAATTTTAAGAAAATAGGGCACTTTATGATATTTTATGCTAAATAGCTGTAATAACTTTGTATCAAAGTTATAAATCTTTTATATACCTTAGTTTATGAAGTTTTACGTAAAATTTATTTGTCGACAGAGGAAGCTAACATATGTGAAACTTGTAAACTTGAGCCTACAAAAGTTTTTCTTTATTTAAATCACACAAGTGGCAAAGGAGTTTATCTTAATGAAAACTGGTACAAATTTTTCACAACTTTCAATATTATTTTCTCTACTTTTGTGGCGTAAATTTTTTTATTTTCACATTTTCGAACCTTTTAATGCTTGAGATTTTAATTGGTGCAATCTTTAGAAACCTGCCAAAACCACATACCTACGAGTAGGGTAGTTTTTTCTGGACTGGACACGAAGGATCTACACTTGGAAATAATTACCCTTAATTGTGTTTTTATCCTCAGATTTTGCAAAAAAAGAATTTATTAAATGTTGGTCTGACAATAGGCTTAACTGTACTTCATTGTACTTTATTCTTTTAATCTGGGTTGAGGCTCAGTTGTTCTGAGAAAATTAAAAAGGAAAAGAATAACTTAGAAAAGTACGGCGATATACAAATATTATTACGCACAAATTTTTGCATTCACTCGTATATGTCGCTCTTCGCCTCGCAAATTTATTATACTAACGGTTACCGTCAGTATTTAAGTGATACATAGTTTGTGAAATATTTTATTTAAATAGAGTTTACAAGCACAATTACCTTACTTCAGAATTTTGAAATTTATTATATATCTGCGTTGTACTTCGAAGGACTATGATCGATGTTTATTTAAAGATTTTATTCGCCATCTTTCTTTAAGCCGTTTTCCTTTGTTTCAACTTATTTTAAAAATTTACAAGCCACAACAATAAAATCCGTATTAATACGAATATTCTTTTTCGCATTCATTTTTATAAACTACAGCATTTCACGGTAGTTTACGATTATTGTTTGTTAAATTGGTTAGCAGCTTGAAATGTATTAGAACACACAATTCTACAAATCTACCTACAAACCTCTAAAGAAAAAACAGCAAAGCGCAGTACCGGTAAATACTGTACATATTTAATAAAATTGATCGCGATTAAACAACATATCATAGCTATCGCACCATTCGACAATTATGTTTAAATCGGGCACGCTAAGGTCGAGTAATCTCAAAGGGATCTCTAATAACTCTAAACCGCTTTAAATCATCAGAAAATAAAAGATATTCTGACGTTAAATGCTTATAAATATTTAAACACTATACTAACAACGCATACATTTAAGGTGCGGATTTGCGATAGTCCCACGTTTGAATTCCAAACTGAGAAAAGCTGATTTTTTGTGTTATTATTCGGATTTCACGTAAAGTTGTAGGTTTAATACAGGGGCCTAGTCAAGTATGTTGGTTTTGAATCAGTGGACTTAGGTTCGAATCCCAGTCGTAGCAATACCGAGCTTGTTGGTATATCAGTATCTGCTCTACTTTTACATAATTTAAATGGTATGGTTTTCTATTTAGTGTTTATCAAATTATCAGAAAAATTAGCCAAGAATAACTTTTCAAACCAGAAGAGTAGCCGTATAGATGTTGAATAACTGAGGTCATCCGACCTTGTTCTATTTTCGAATAAATTTTTAACAGAAATGGGTAACACAAGGTTATCAGCTGATCAAAGTGTGCCCATTACCGTATTGATTTAAATATAATAAAACTTGATAGGCCAGTGACGATAATTATGTGTGTGTTTGTCGATTGGCTATAATGTTTTATAGCGATCCTACTGGTTTTTTGTCCTCAGATTTTTTTCATCTCTATTAATATCAAGTTACTATAATTTTTGGCTATAAAGGATTATCGTTTGGAGAGGATTCTAAAATTAGTTAGGAGACCGGGGAATCTGGGGGGTACGGAATTTTCCAAAGTACATGTTATAATTTTTAAGAATACTAAATCGGAATTATAAAGTTTCTGCATAATATATAAATATTTAATGTTCTGCCTCACGATTCTGGGCCACTCGGGGTATTCCATGCGCAATTCATTTTGTCAGAAGCGAATTGAATATTTTAGCAATATCTGCTTGACCGTTGCTATGGTAATGTGACGGTTTTAGTTACTATCGCGATAGAATCAATGCATAATAATAATAATAATAAAAAGGAAATTTTAATTTTGCAAAGCTTGACATGCAAGCGGAGGTAATAAGTAATAATCTAACCTACCAGGTTATGACCTAAGTATTTTTTTCGAACGAGTAATACTAGGGGATTGGTTTGGAAGCTATGGAATACTCTCGAGCCAGATGTAATTAATTGTTAAATTTCAGAATTTTCATCATATTTTCAAACTTGAAAATTAAAGCTTAATAACTGTCATGGTTTAGCAGTATTTGGACGGCACATTTATTCAAGAAAATCATACTGTTAGAACTTTGGTTCCACGTCAAATCGTCGCGGATATTTAGACGCAACGACAATTGTACGCATCCAAGATATAAGTTTAATTTAATGTTTGGAGAATTAAATTACATTTAATTTAATTATTCTTTTCTGATAGAAAATTTTATTTTCTGTTGGTTAATATAATCAAAACTGAGGGGTCAACCGCTAGAGGAAATCGTGTACAATTAACTTCACACTTCACGTACTTCATCATAATTCTTCATAATTCTTAATACTTCATATAATTCAGCAGTAATTCACAGGACTTCACGTACTTCACCAGTAATTCTCCGTATTTCATCAATAACTCACGGTACTTCACCTAATTCATCGATACTTCATAATATTTCACGTACTTCATCGGTATTTTAGAGACTTACCAAGATTCCAAAATTGGAGAACTGGAGGGTGCTCCACATCTCCCACACTTCCCCAATTCGAGTAGTTTACTTTTTATCAAAAGTAAACTGAAGATTTCCCGTTGTAGAGGCACTGGAAGGTGTTCCACACCCTCCAGACCTCCCGGATTAAGTTGTTTATTTTTACTTTTTTGCAGAGATCTGCCTCCCAGGGGGTACGAAATTAATAATTACGAAGTTTATAATTAATTGTCAGATTACAGAACTAAACACATTTACTTGGACATAGCTAATTTTAATAAACTTGAGATATGCTTAAATATTTAATTTACTTTTAATAAAAATAAATTATTTAAACCGGGGGGTCTGGGGGGTGTGGAACACCCTTCAGTGCCTCTCCAACGGGAGATCTTCAGTTTGCTTCTGATAAAAAGTAAACTACTCGGTCTGGGAGTTTTGCATGTTCTGCAATGTTCTTCATTCTAAAATTTATGCACTGAAGGGTGTTCCATCCGGGGGGTCTGGGGAGTGTGGAACACCCTCCACTGTCCAAGTATGGAGAGATCTACAGTTTACTTCTGATAAAAATAAACTAATTAATCCGGGGGTTTGGGGGGTGTGAAAAACTCTTCAGTACCCAAATATTTCAATGCAGGCAAACATATTAAAGGTTTGAAAATTTAGTATAAACTTTCCGCTACCGTTTGTTTTCTAAAAAAATTATGACATATTCTTGGGAAGGGGGGTAACAAAAAAGGGTAAAGCGAAAATAATTTATGCACAATCATGCACAAACGATTATTAAGATTATTTTCAAAATCGAGAGAGTGGAGCTAGCAGGTCTCCAGCCCCCCAACTAATTTTCTAAATAATTCAAAAACCAAAAAGGTCCAACTGAAAATAAAGAATGCACAATAGATTTAGACTTTTTGAATTAAAAATTCGCAATGGAAGGGGGCTGATGATATGCACCTTATCCAATCGCATCAATCAGACCGCAACGAAATAACCAAACACACAACAAAACAAAAACAAATCAAACACCTCATTGGTAATTTTGTCAATTTAACTTTAATGCATTTTAACTGATAGATAACTATAGTTGAAGAAATCGGGCATAAGAAGATAGTTTAAATTGTATTATTACATTTTGGAGCCGTCTCTGTAAAACCGGGACAAGCGCGTTATTTTCACTTCAATGTAATTAATTAATCACGACGAAATAATGAATTACCAAAGATTTTTATTGAGCTACCAAACCTCCATGATATTCAAACAAATGAGCTAAAAAATATTACAAAATTAACTAAAGAAATCGAAGTTTAATTTAATTAATTGATTACTATTAAACTAGCAACTACCAAAACTTTTAATTAGTAAAGTAATGACCGCCAACGGTCTATTCAACATTTAAGATAAAAAAATGTTAAGAAAATCTACTGATGTAAGTTTTTGCTATCAAATAATTATTATAGATTACACGTGTCTTATCTATGATACACATTGACTGTAGCGCATGCGCATAAGCTAGGTTCAACTTCATGTAATTCTACAAAAATTTACTAACTTCAGGATACTTCACTTGAACTTCAATATACTTAACACGTATTTTACTTATTTTACACGTACTTCATGTATTTCTCAATCATACTTTATGTACTTCACATGAGATGTCGTGTACTTCATGAGATGTGTACAAAAAACTTTACCAGCGGTTATCCCCTCGATCAAAACTAAACATTAACACGTATTTAAAAATTGCTTATGAGGGGGGGGGGGGAATTAAACTAGTAATAAAAAAATTGTCATCAGAGCTTCTGGCATTTCTCAATGGCATAAATTAATAGGGGGCGCCAATAAAAATATTAATGATAATATATCGTAAAACGGTCAAACTTTGTCGACAAGAGGTAACTTGGCACCAAAAAAGTTTAAACTTCGGTGATGTAATAAGCGAAGAATGGAAATTTTTGAGCCTTGGTTCTTGGTTGATAACAAACAAGGCAACCTTCCCCATCGACCAACGCAGTTCAGGCGCCAACGGGGTTATATTATTACGTCATGTTTTTTTGGTGCAAAGTTACCCCTTGTGAGAAAAGTTTGACGGTTTTACGGTAGTATAAACATAATTCCTACCAGGATTCAGTGATATGATCCGGGAGGGGAACAAAAGCTTTTATGCCAATCGTCATCATTGACGAATGCATTACTCAAAAGGATATTATTGTTATTGATTCACAGAGTACGAACATATTCAAGCATACGATTAAAACATAAAATGTCTCTCTATCTCTGTATCTTTAACAAACATAATAGACGTAGGCTTGCAAATAAATGAAACGTGCAGTTTCTGCCCTAGTTATGCAAATAGCTATTAATAAATTTTGTTTTAGCAAAATTTAGTTAAATGTGAAACATTTAGAAGGTGTTTTAAAATGGATTGTTCGTCAGTATTTGTTTATTAGTAACATTTAAACGTATTTTTTGAATAATATCAAATAAACAACAGAGTTAAACAAAAGTAGATTCAATTAAATATTTTCGTAACTTTTTTGACATGATATTAAATTTCGTATCATAAAATGCTTTTTTGAATATCCAGTGATACTCCATTGCTTTTAAAAGAACTTTTTACTAATTTCTTAAAATGTTTTATTATAGAAGTCAAATATTTAATGTTTCGCTAAGCGGAAGTATAGCAAAAGGAGTACTGTAAAAAAGAAAATTTTTATTTTTCATTTCAGAGAAATTTTCATCAAATGGCCTGTAGACATCGCAAAGATCAGAGACATTTCAATTCTGTCTGTACAGTACCCAACCAAATTCTGCTTGTTGCTGTATTGTATTTTATATTTGAGGTTGTTTAGCCGTCTCTCCATATCAGTTTTTCTTTACTACACAATACGTTTGTCGCTATGTTGTAGTATGTATGTATGTATGTATATATACATAGATATAACGAGATATCGCTTTGGGTGACAAATCTCATATTATGCCACAGGGCTAATCTACATGTCGAAAACGCTGACATAGTTTTGTTTAATCTAGTTCCCACGTAATTGCTCCAGGTAAAACCTAAGTTTGTTATGTTTGGGTACCACTAGAGTAGTTTTAAGAAGTTCCAAAATGTAGATGAAAGAAATTAAAACAAGATTACACTGTGCGTTATTATCTTGAACGACGTATCCGGTTGATCGTGCAGAAAACTAAATGCAGAACACAACATTTTGATTACTAAATGTAATATCTACCAACAATTCCATTTATTAATGCGCAATTATTTACCTAAATTTACAACTACGTATTATAATGCAGATCCAAATTATCTACGATAATCGAGAATAACGTAGTCAATCGATTTATGTCAACTGTATGGTATTACCTGATCGGCGTTCCTGAATAATGCACTCCAGTGCAATCGTAATTCTAATATCAATTGGTAGATAATACAAAATTTGCTAGCTATTTGTCCTAATGGAATAATAAACGCCCAACCGGCGAGGTGAAAACTAGGCTTAGCACATACTACATACTTTTGAAATAAACTAAAATTTATTGTAATATTCCTTTTTGCAATATTGTCAAGTTGGTATATTACATATGTTTTCACAAAGTAAATTATTTAAGCCAATATTAATTTTCTCATCTGTCTCGTATATATAAACACGAGATTCGTATAATTATAGCAAACCGATTTTAATTAAATACATATTTCTGCTAACTTGTTAATATTTAGTTCTGTCTGTACATATCTACATACATATACATAGTATATTATATATCTTATCAGACTTGGTGTTTCAATCAAACTTTAACTTAATTAATTTAATTAAAAAGCACTCGGAACATTAACATTTACCGTGTCTAATTATTTATAATGTAGAGATTTAAACTTCGATGATGATTATTGAAAAATAAGCATTAACTACAACACACTAAAGCTTTTCGAGTTTCAATGTCTCGTCTGGGCAGGCTTTACAACGAAACAGAGGAAAACCATTAAAACACGAAGACCACAAAGGAGCCAACTTATGCCAGGTATTACAATTTAATGGAAAGTAGTTATTGTTCAGGGAAATTAACTAAAATTATTAAATAATTAAATAACCACGATATTCTTTAAATTTGACAAATTGAAGTCACTTTTCGCTACTCGGGGTTGCTTTTACTCGGTATAAATTAAAATTTACATCAAATATATAAATTATTAACTTTCAAATTTAATACTAAATTTTAGATGTCGAAACTATTTTAAATTAAAATTTAATTTTTACTTTTAACTTTATTTGTTGGTACTACAAGATGTGGTCCTATTAAAATAATGTGTGTTTTAATGAAAATAAATTTTACGGTATAAAATTTTCAATTTAGATGAAAGAACGAAAGTCTATTAAATATAAATTATGCTTTAGTGACCGAGTTGTTTTTACCCATTATTTATAAATGTAAAACTACAAGAAAGTATCAGGGGAAAATATTTGTCCCCAACCGTACAAGTGAGAAAAATGATTATGTCTTTGAAATTGAGTTAAACGACAAATTTAGTGTAATTGTTTACAAAAATTCAATTTAAATTACGAAAGACTTTTACGTCACCAACAGTGTTCGTATTAGCGACGATGCGAACCTGCATTTGCACCGTTACACTACATCATTTACAAATATTACCTTCTAATGAATATAAACACTCGACTCGTCTTTCAACTGGACATTTTTTGAATTATCTATTATTTGAACTGAATTATAAAATAAAATTAAAATTTGTGCGATAAAGTTTTTGAATTCGCTCGTGTGTAATGTGATGAATCAAAACTAAATTCGTGTTATACGATACGTATTTTTCGTTAAAGCGTTTCTATATTGTAAATGTATTGAAACGATTTACAAACAAAAACGTTTTTGTTAAAAATATAAATTAAACAAAAAAATAGGTATGCATGTTGTTAAAGCAAATTAAGAATTCGTTTAGTTTTAAATTCTATATATTCTATATAAATGTGCACTCGAAGCATACAATCCAATTTATCGAAATTAGTGCAGTTTCAAATAAAACTGATTTTATAAAATGTGAAATTGTTGCAATGTAAATGCCAGTACGGATTTTGTAATTCACTATTGATTTGATTGCATCAAACGTTTCCAAAGTTTAGGTTTATTTTTTAATCTTCAATACGAAGCATTTTTATTGGTTCATTAATTTAAAACAAAATATTTGCAAATCGTTAATACGCAGCAGAAGAGGGAATGTTATTTGAGTAAACAGCTGGTTATTTTGATGTGATTGATCTGCGTGCACCCCATAATGGTTTATTGTATTATTTGGTACATACGTTTAAGGGTGACTATGAATTATACTGATCTGTTAAGCATCATTGACTCCATGTGTTGTTAAACTGAGAAAACTGTTTATCTATCAATTTGAAAATACTTTTGGGAATTACAAATGGGATTTGAACTGAAACTAAACCGCAGAGTATTTACTCATGAAAATTAATGGATTTTATACAAATAATTCCATTTTCTGATAACTTTCTTGCTTTATTTTTTCTTTCTGACCCAAGATAATATGGAGGAAAAGTCTAAAAAAATTAGTTAACCTTTGAGTGATGCCTTTATTTCGTGATTGCGCGCGCATTTTAAAAATTAAACATTTTTCAAATCTTTTATATCTGCTTAATTCTATTTCAACGTAAAAAGTATATAATAAATTAGAGAAAAAAATATATTTTTATTATGTCAATTATATTATAACAAAGTAAGTACGTAGGTTTCCTAATGCATCAATAACAAATAAAATCAGATTCTCTACCAATGTATTTTTGTTCAAGCCATGATTATTAAAGAAATCCAGCGTTATACTTTTAAAGGTAGAGTATTTCGCACGTTTAGAATTTTCATACTCATTTCAAAATCGGCTAACGGATTTACTTTAAATTAAAAATTATGATTATATTGTAATAGACAATAGCAAAAATAGATGTGGGCATCATTTGTCGGATGTAACTAAGCGTTTGCTCTATAAATTTGTACATTGTTGCAATATTGCCAAATGTTCACATTACTATATGGAAAATCAATATTTCTACTATACCACTGCAAACACCGTCATTTCAAAACTAGAAAGACAATAAAAAGTTTACTTTTTCTTATCGTTTGCAGAAAGAATTTTAAATAAAAGATGGACGCACATTGCAACTCAAACGATTTCAATAAAAAATTCGCCATGAGAGAATACTTACAATTCGAAAACTTTTAAAATAATTGAAACTGCACTAAGTGCAGTTTGACGGTATTATTTTCTCTAAAAAACCCTGTAATACTATATATTTTTTTTGTGAAAGAACCAATTCACGAATTGCAATAAACTAAAGTTTTGTTAATATTCTGCACCTTACAGCTGCATTTTTGTCATTATCGTGGCTTATACAAAAAATTCGTATAGAAACTTGCTGTAAAGAATTTAATTTCCTGTATTTTTGATGACAGATATTTATTGTAAGATTGACGAACCAAAAGATATTTTAGAGAAACTAATTTTGTTCGCACGTCGTCGTGCAGAGAACTTTGACTATATTATTTTTCAAACTAAACTGTCAGCGTTTTAGCCTTAATTTCCACGTTACTTCACTCGCCGGTGAATTTTTTTTGTAAATCATTAAATTATAGAACACGACCAGCCAATAAAATTGATTAAATGCAAACATTTAAATCGTATTTTTCTATTAAGCAAATATATTAAATAAACATAAAGGTAGGTACACAATTAATAATGATGATGATAACTGAAATGCTTCATAAATTTCAGCTATATATTGCAATATGTAACATCGAAGAATTGATTACATAGATGCAATACAAATTGCACTTTGATATTCTATTATAAACTACCGAGTGAATGTAAAGTAAATAAACCATGCATGAAGCATCGTTTTAAAATTAAAACAGAAAATTAAATTGCCCGATAGGGCCTTTTAATATAATTAAATGCGTTCAAGGCGATGGATGACCTGTTTAATGAATTTTGTATTTACACAAAATTATTTATTTATACCACATAATATAAAAATTAGCTTGTATAAAACTTTTTTTTTGGAAATCGTTTGGATATTCAAAAAGTTTGATGAATAAATACCACAGTAAAGTTTTTCTTTTAATTAAACTTTTCCTCTAGCATAGAAAATGTGAAAAACCACCAAGTATTGATTACATTTACAATTTAAAGCAAAAACACTATTTATTTTTATTTAATCAACAAATAAAAATCTCATTTAATCTCATAATCTGATCGAAACGATGCAAATACAATCACGTGCAAGAAAATCTTTAAAAAAATAAAACCTGCAATAATTAAATGTAAATTATAATTGTGCCAATTTAGCAAGTTCCTTCAAATTAATTTAAATAAATTTACATTTTCTTCGAAAAGCTTTTAATGTTTTTATTAGTTATATAATAATTTGTCATATTATTAAATATTAAAATTTGATTAGAATCTGCCACGAATAACAAAATTCCAGTGAATATTGCCCTTGTTGGGTTTTTATAGTTTGAATTTTATTAAATACATCATAATATTCTTAGGAGAAACACTTAAAATTGCAAACTTAATTATAATTATTGTACTGGGTTCAAAGAAAATTTGACATAATATTAATTATTATTAGAAAACTTGATCTTCAAATTTTTGTCGGATGAGTTATGTTGTGCATGAATTTACGATGATAAATGTTAGCAATATAAAGCAATATTTATGGTTGTGCAAGTTTGCAGCAGGATATGCATCACCTTAATCCTCGCTACTGCAAGTTCATTATAATGCCAATTTTGCTGGTTCAAAAAAATTTGGCGTTCTACCTGATTAATAAAGAGAAATGGAAGTAAGGCAAAAAGCTTGACAATTTAAAAAAAGCACATTACATATACGATAAATTTCTAACATAGCAATCTAGACAGCACATCTTAATCGTTCCTGTTGGAACAATCGATAAAGGCATGCCTTTTACAATGTAACAACCTGTATGCTCTGGATGTTCATCACGAACTTCAGAAAATCTAAAAATAAAATTCAACTGAGTTTGTTCGCGCGAAAATTGAGAAAGCATCCATAGCAAATAATATCCGAGTCGTTCCAACAAATTATTGACAAGTTGAATTTACCTTTCCAGACTTTTAATGCTGATGATGTGAATCTGATATTCGAGTCTAAATTCTTATACACATTAAATTGAGCGAGTTATATGTATGTTGTAATGCAAATTTATGAATATGATACATGGGATGTAATTATTAAAGTTGTATTCGGATAAATAAAGTTTCTCGCCGGATAATACCATCATCTAACGTTCTGAAAACAAACTTTTGAAACAATTCCTTAAAATATTCCTATTGCAAATTGAAGAAGCTTGAAAAAGTTGATTGAAATAAATGAGTTTATTTCGCTTTTAGAAAAAACGTATTAGTTATGGAAATACTTTGTATTATTGGAAGATTTAAAACTTTTTTATATATTATATATTCCATCTATGTTAAAAGGAAAAAAAGTTTACGTATCAATTTTGCGTCATACTTATGCACATACCGGGGTCTCATGTTTATTTAAATTTTTGCAATACATGGTAATGGTATAATTATTATACGAGGCGATGACTCCTAATTATTATTTTAGACGAGAAACTTTCAAAAATATGAAACTGCACCTAATTTTTCGTGCTTTGTAACGGCAGAAATTATTATTGCGTAATAATAATTATACAGTAACTGTTTTCGAGATGAGATTAAAAATATAATTTTGTGCGTTTTCAAATTGCGACGAGATCGAAATTGCAGAGGTTATTTAATTTAACAGGTAGCAAATTAAATTTATGTTTAGATGCGTAAGATTACTACTATTAGTTTATTAAATTGTATAATCATTGGGCGAGTAATAACTGAGCTAACGTAATATAATTAAATTATTATAGGGACCTATCTTTTATTGCCGACAGCAAAACCACGCCCTAATATTTTATATTTAATTAAGGTTCGACATGTTTAAATCATAAATTAAGTTGCGGTAGGAGCCTGTAGGAGACCGTCATAACTTAATTATTTTATACTGCAGCAACAAGCACAACAACGACACAAAAGAAATTGATAAATTAAGAAAATAAAATTTAGAATTTTGAAATTGAAATAAAAATGATATCTCTAAATGGAGACAGATGTTAAAGCCTAAAGCAACACTAAAGCGATTTATTAAAGAAAAAATTAGGAAAGCTAAATAAAATTTGATAAATGTGCCTTTGCCTACATAAGCTTACTACTGCGGAATCCATAATTTATGTTTCAAGAGAAGTTTCATAAAGTGAAATCGGGCATTTTTAAGCCTATGCATAACTGCGTGTAAAATCTGAAATACTAGTTAAAATATAATTAAAGACGTTTTAAAGCTTAATGCTTTGGACTGCTGCTGATTAGGGTATAATTGCTTCCTGTCTGCACCACATAATATACCAAACTATCCTAAAATAATGTGATACCACATAACACACGCACTCCTAATTTTTAATAAAAATTAATAACTTTTGTGTTTAATTTAACGTAGTACTACGTCCCTATTGTTTATTATTTTTTTTTAATTTCCGGTCAGAGGCGGCGTTCTCGCTCGTCGCACGGTGCGTATTTTTTTATTAACGCTCAACAATCTGAAAACTTTTTTTTTGTTTATGTTGGAGGCAGACGTCAAGCTTCACAAGGCGTCGGAAAAGCTGTGATTTCTAAAAGTAAAACAAATGATGAGGTTGTTTGTTGTAAATTTTCAGCTTCGATAAAATGCGGAGGCTACAGAAAATTTTATTTCCCAAGTTGGATGTTGCGAATAACAGGCACTTGCGAATTATCTCTATTAGCAGTGTCCGGATGCGAATGCACTTAAAAATTACAATGAGATTGCAAAGTAAAGGTAATTAATAATTACGTTATAGATAACTATTATTTGTATTTAATGAACGTCCTGCAAGCAAGGTCCTTCGAACCTAATGTTTAGATATCACAGAAGTGGAGCGACTGTTATAAATTTCTGAGACACTATTTTAAAACTCTCTGGGTCTCCTCCCAAGAGCACACAAATATTTGTCTCATTAATTTGTTTAGATCTTTTGGCAGACACATAGATTTTGTATCCAATCATGCAAGTTTATGAATAAATCGTAAGAACTTAAATAACTAAAAAAAGAAGAATAAATGTATAATAGCAATTGCCTTACTTTGAAGCGGTAAGTAAAATAAATTCTGGACGTTTTAAATGTTGGTCCAAAATTAATTATTTTGTATAGAAATTAAAATTCTATATAATACAGCATTATTGTTAACACATTTTCAAGTGCTTATTGTGGACTTACTCGCGTGCAAAGCAACTTCCCACAAATTCAGAATATACTCACCGATTCGTGATTCTCGCTTGAGTAAGGCTATTAGGGATGAAATCTAAATCCAAGAAACACAAACAAACTGTGAGATTATAAACTTATAACTCAACGCGGTAAGATTAAATGCAATTTAGTTGCACTGAATTACACCTACACAGTTGTCGCCATTCTATGCTAGACTTATTGTTTCAAAACTGTTATGCCGGGCTTTCCACGCGGATCATGTTCTGTTTCGAAAATTAGCCAAAACCCACTTTTCGCCTGGAACGACTGTAAAAATTCGGCTCCATATTAAGCACAATAAGTTTTGGCTTGTAATCAAGGCTCGAGGTGACAAATATCAAACAAATTCATGCAAAGGCCTGACACGAATGGTTATTACTTTTTACATATTTATTTACAAAATTATACAATAGATTTCCGTAATTTAAAATTATTATGGAAAATACGTAAACTTAATGTGTATTTCCTAATATAATAGTAATTTAATTGTATACAATATATTCGAGTTTGACATTGACACACGTTAGTGTCATGAACGCGTTACTCTATTAAATAGCAAAGCAAGAGAAGCAGTTTCTATCACAGAAAGAAAATTTTCTTTGGTGTTTATTGTTCACATAATGGTACGAAATTTATATTATTTACTTCATATCATGTTGTGCTTATTGAAAAATTACAAGACGAACTGAATATGTTTGAACTTTCTTTTTTCCTTTGCCGATAACTATCTATCTTATACGTCATCCCATGTGAAAATTATATTATGCCCTTATCCGTTAAATGAATAAAACTAAAATTTTAAAAAATTACTGTTTCCCGCCCCCCCTTTCATTATATATTTAAATGTAAATGTAAATATAATATATTTAAGGGCACGCTTCTTTGCCAATTTCGAGAAAATTAAATTTGAATAATTATATATTACTCATGAACTGCATAAAAACTAACATAAATTTGGTAAGTTGATAATGGAATTGCGAAGATTGCAAAAAAACATATGCGAAGGGTACTGGGACCGCATTCAGCTCCTGCCAATTTGTTTTTTTATTTATTTGATTATTAATTCCCCAGTATAATTTATGTCATCTTTTTATTAAGAAAAACCCAAAACGCTATAATAAACCCTACTCATAGTCTGCAAACATTGAATGTTTTACCATTCAGCAGAGAGGCACTGGAGGGTGTTCCACACCCCAGACCCCCGGTTTGTGTAGTTCATTTTTATTAGTAATAAATTGAAGATATCAGCATAACGGACCTAGAAAAATCTTTAGAAATAATAATTAATCCTAACTTTAACAAGTCACACTCAAGTAACTAATATTCCAATTAGCCCAAATTATAAACCAAAGTTGTCGAAACCGGCGGGTGTGGAGCACCCCAGGAACACTCATCCTGTGATAGATAAATTTGCAAACTTATGGTTATTAGTATTAAGCGATAATAGTGAAAGTTTTAGCACAAAAATATTAAGCAGTGACCAAGAAGCGAGGGGGATTATTAATTCCCCAGAATAATTTATGACATCGTTTTCAAGAAAACCAAAGCGCTATAATAAACGCTACTCATAATCTGCAAACATTGAATGTTTTACCATTCAGCAGTGCGGCACTGGAGAGTGTTCCACACCCCCAGACCCCCGGTTTGTGCAGTTTATGTTTTATTAGTAATAAATTGAAAATATCAGCATAACGGATCTAGAAAAATCTTTAAAAATACTAATTAATCCTAACTTTAACAAGTTACACTCAAGTAACTAATATTCCAATTACCCCAAATTATAAATCAAAGTTGTCGGAACCGGGGGTCTGGGGTGTGGAGCACCCCAGGAACACTCAAACTGTGATATATAAATTTGCAAACTTATGGTTATTAGTATTAAGCAATAATGGTGAAAGTTTTAGCGCAAAAATATAAAGCAGTAACCAAGAATCGGGGAGGGGATTATTAATTCCTCCAGTATAATCTATGTCAGCGTTCTCAAGAAAACCAAAGCGCTATAATAAACCCTACTCATAATCTGCAAACATTGAATATTTTACCATTCAGTAGTGAGGCACTGAGAGTGTTCCACACCCCCAGACCCCCGGTTTGTGCAGTTTATGTTTTATTAGTAATAAATTGAAAATATCAGCATAACGGATCTAGAAAAATCTTTAAAAATACTAATTAATCTTAACTTTAACAAGTTACACTCAAGTAACTAATATTCCAATTACCCCAAATTATTAATCAAAGTTGTCGGAATGGGGTCTGGGGTGTGGAGCACCCCAGGAACACTCAAACTGTGATATATAAATTTGCAAACTTATGGTTATTAGTATTAAGCGATAATGGTGAAAGCTTTTAGCACAAAAATATAAAGCAGTGACCAAGAATCGGGGGGGGGGATTATTAATTTCCCCAGTATAATTTATGTCATCGTTCTCAAGAAAACCAAAGCGCTATAATAAACGCTACTCATAATCGGTAAACATTGAATGTTTTACCATTCAGCAGTGAGGCACTGGAGGGTGTTCCACACCCCCCAGACCCCTGGTTTGTGCAGTGTATGTTTTATTAGTAATAAATTAAAAATATCAGTATAACGGATCTAGACAAAATCTCTAGAAAACTAATTCATTCTAACTTTAATAAGTCACACTCAAGTAACTAATATTCCAATAAGCCCAAATTATAAACCAAAGTTATCGAGACTGGGGTCTGGGGTGTGGAGCACCCCAAGAACACTCAAACTGTGATATATAAATTTGCAAACTTATGGTTATTAGTATTAAGCGATAATGGTGAAAGTTTTTAGCACAAAAAATATAAAGCAGTGACCAAGATTCGGGGAGGGGGATTATTAATTCCCCCCAGTATAATTTATATCATCGTTCTCAAGAAAACCAAAGCGCTATAATAAACGCTACTCATAATCGGTAAACATTGAATGTTTTACCATTCAGCAGTGAGGCACTGGAGGGTGTTCCACACCCCCAGACCCCGGTTTGTGCAATGTATGTTTTATTAGTAATAAATTAAAAATATCAGCGTAACGGATCTAGAAAAATCTTTAAAATACTAATTAATCTTAACTTTAACAAGTTACACTCAAGTAACTAATATTCCAATTACCCCAAATTATAAACCAAAGTTGTCGAAACCGGGGGTCTGGGGGTGGAGCACCCCAGGAACACTCAAACTGTGATGGATAAATTTGCAAACTTATGGTTATTAGTATTAAGCGATAATGGTGAAAGTTTTAGCACAAAAATATTAAGCAGTGACCAAGAATCGGGGAGGGGATTATTAATTCCCCAGTATAATTTATATCATCGTTTTCAAGAAAACCAAAGCGCTATAATAAATGCTACTCATAATCGGTAAACATTGAATATTTTACCATTCAGCAGTGAGGCACTGGAGGGTGTTCCACACCCCCAGACTCCCGGTTTGTGCAGTGTATGTTTTATTAGTAATAAATTAAAAATATCAGCATAACGGATCTAGACAAAATCTCTAGAAAACTAATTCATTCTAACTTTAACAAGTCACACTCAAGTACTAATATTCCAATAAGCCCAAATTATAAACCAAAGTTGTCGAGACCGGGGGGTCTGGGGGGTGTGGAGCACCCCCCAGGAACACAAAAAATATAAAGCAGCGACCAAGAATCAGGGGGGGGATTATTAATTGTAAGAGACAAAGTACTAACAATTCAACGCATTCTATATGAAAAGACAAAACAATTAAACAACGCCTTTAGAAAACGTTTCTTTCAAGTTTTGGAAATGAGGAATGAGTGAGAAAAATTTATGGCCTTCTTAATAATAACCGAATCAGCGGACAGGTGCTAAAAGAAGTTTCTTAAGTAAAATAAAATCGTTGGGTAGAAATTGACTAAAAGTTTTGGATAAACGAAAAGCGTATACTCGATAATTTTATTGAAAGCGATGGCAATCAAAACTGCAACTTTCGATTTTACCTCAAGATAGCAGTGCAATTGAATACGCTTCAGCTGTTTGAAAAGTCTTTAAAGGGAGGAAAATTCCGGCGTTTTTTCGTTTTTAACAGTTTTAACGGGAAAGTTTGTACATAAACTTTATTGATTGCACTTGCCTTGTTAAATTAAAAATCATTTAAAAGCAGCTTTACCAAATCGCGATAATTTATTTTAAAAACACAACAATTTGTTAAGTCGATTTTAATTTTTTACTTTGGCAATTTAAAATTAAACAGCGCGTGCTAATATCAATTTCCTCATGTTTGGATGCAACTGACCGTTGCAAAGCGAAACTAAATAATTTGTTAGATAAACATTCATTATTTATTGATTACGGGATGATTTGAAACAAATAAAAAAAGGACAGGGTAGGACTAAAATGTGTGTCGTAAATTTTAGAATGCGAAGGGATTTAACCATTATATACCTAAAGTTATTTTCGGATGATTTTTTAAGAACTTTTTTATTAAACCCGAAAGCACATATTTTAACTTCAAACTTAAATTGTGAATAAAACTTTTTAGCTCAAAATTTGTAATTTCCTATAAAAATAGATTTTCAATAACCTAGTTTTCAAGCTGCTATAACAATTTTTTATCCACCTCAAATATTTCCCCGTGAGTTATTTTTTAAATGTGGTCTGTAAAATTTTAAAATAAAAATTTTAGAACGCAAAGCAGGGTATAAGTTTTAAGTGCAAAATTGTACTTAGATGAAAGTGTACCATGTTGTAGTTATTTTTGAATATTTTAATAATTACAAACCATTTCGAGGTACATTTATAATTTACATAATTATTCAAGCTTTAACACTTGAAACTTTCAAGTTTTCAGGGTAAATAGGTTCGCATTTATAAAAAATACATGAATTTTTTTCGATCGAATATACTAAAATTTTAACATTTCAATATTTTAATATAAAGTAGAAAATTATGTTAGTGTAGGAATTCCATCGCCATTTGAGAGGATTGTGCATCTTAAAATGTTTGTGAAAAAATAATTAGTTTGTTTTTGGGATCCGTAATAAATTTATAATTGATTTTTGCCACTTTGCCATCGGCCTCTTTAGGCATTCTCAAATGTGCAGCCTTCTTTGGTCGATAATTGCACGAAAGCGATCATTTATTTCGGCTGACGTAAAGCTCTTTATCAAAAATTAAGTATTTAAGCTTCTGGTCCCTCCACGACTATCTTATCGTTATCTATCTCGATCACTACAAAAGGAATCGGCACAATGAAGTAGTAAATTTAAAATTGCCTTTACTATAAACTTAAAGTGGTCTCGAAAGCGAAAGATAAAAATCAATTATTTGCCTAATACAACAACCAAATATTATGTTTAATTGCCAGAAATAATAAAAGTAGAAAAACATGGAGTTTATTTACAAGAAAAATATACCACGACCGAATTAAGCGTTGCTTCACATTTGTCTTTTCCCCCAACTTGTCACCTTTTGCTTTCCATCTGTTCGTAACACCGAAAGAGCACTTACGAACTTAAGATTAACAAAGTGAAAATTGCAGTTTTAAAAACCAGATTACGTAATAAAATTTTCTTAAATTTTAAAAGACGTGACTTTAATCCGATTATTGGTGCTTGATCCTATTTTAAAATCTTGCGGAAAATTTAATTTCTGACATCGGAAAAATACGCACCTACTTACGAAGGTATTATCTTGGGTACAAAAAACATTCAAATAACCTATTGTATACAGTAAAGACAGCACCGTTCAAAAAAATAGTTGTGATTTGTGCTCGTGACGAGGTTGATGGGGTGCTTTGTTTTCCGAAAGCAGTCTAAAAGAAAAGATTTTTTTAAGAAGATAAATAGAGCGAGATGAGCCTTGCAATGCCCACTCAAGCCTTATAGTTTCGTGTCGTAAAATTGTAGGAATAGCAGATTTCAAACTAATACTCAAGATATCTCCGATATTTATCACCAGAGTTTTGTACTCCTGACAATGAGCGGACGAAAGAGTTCGAAACATCGGGCGTCTTTGCTTTCAAATTTCAACGTCATTGTAAGTATGTTTTAAACTTAAAAAATCAATAAAACATAAAAATTAAAATTAATAGTTTTCAATATTTTTTTAGAATGTTTTCACATAAACTAAATCCTGAACATTTTTCAAAAAAAATGCAAAAATATATTTTGGTTTTTGTTCGGTAAACGTGATGATATTATGTTAATAAAAATTCTAAGAGCGCCGTTGACGATTTTATGGAATTTTTTAGTTAAACCTAATTGGCGCGGAAAGATTTACATTGAAGTGATTTCTTTAGTTAAACCTAAATAATTCAGAACAAAAGCACAGTAAGTTATCTAAAGTTTATGAACTTTCTGAGTTCTGAGAAGTTATAAATTTGAATGAACCACAAGAAACTCTTCGTGGATCAGTGATCTACTTCAAATAAATAGTGAAAACGAAAGAAAGTTATTTTATACAATATAAATTACCGAAATTATTATTTATTATTAGACAAACCTGCAGGCATAATAAGTTCTGCCTAACAAATCCTGTTAAACTCCCTCCTGTTAAACTTGGCAAATAAAAATTTATGGACAAAATGTAGAATCAGGAATCTCCGGCGCCGCAACCCACACTTCTAATAGTTTTATAATGCTAGAAGTAGTTGATCAAGTTTCAATCGTTGCAATTTTTCATATGAAAACAGAGTACAGGACCGTCAGTAGCTCAAATAATTACAGTAGGTTCCCTTTCGCTCTCTTTGCCGTAGTGCTAACATGTTCACCACAGATAGTGACAAAATAATAACTCATAGAAAAATATAAAATACAAAAAATCAAAGCAGTACTTCTAAATATTTTTAAAGCAAAACAAATTTTTTAGAAAGTACAATATTAGTTTTACTAAGAAATCGTTTATTTGAATTAAATATCAGTTTGCGTGCTTTTCTTTCCATTGTTCAAAAAATCGTATTCATAAAAATGAGCTGACACAAAACTAGACAAATTACTATTACTACTATTACTAATTGAACCAACGGAAACCGTAGGGCAATAATTGCTGTTTTGTCCATAAAAGTTCAAACCAAGTAAAAATTTTTAGTCTGCGCGACTGGTCCGTTCCTGTATTTCATGGGCTAATATAAAATTATTTAATCTACTATTTGTGAAAAAATTGCTCAACAATAGACGAGATTAGTTAGCAAACTTTTTATCCGTTTATTTTTTGACGGCAGTGAAAAATTTAGTTGAAAGTGCATTTTTTGTAAGTTTTTTAATTTTTGAGCGGGAAATGCTAAACCTAAAAATTTGCTGTTTGAACATTACGAATACTTATAAATTGAACACGGGCCATTTAACTCTTTTAACATCATTCAAGTGTCGCTGGGGCTTTATATAATCTATTCTGCAATGAAAAGTTTGTATATAAATGCTGATATGGCTGCAATAAATAATAGCAGCAAGTTAAATAGTTTTGTATTTAAATAATTCATGATGTACGAGTAAACATGAAATATGAAATAATTTCATTTAGCATCAATAAATTTATACAATAGTTAAGGTATTTTGGTTCATTTTCTAAACGTAACAACTTATCATTCTAAAATCCCATTTCACTGATTTCATTCTGACTGATATTGTCCCGCTGAGCTTTTAATGTCTTATTTGAAGTTGGAGGAAGTTATTTATGTGGTAAACTTTCGTACTAACTAACTATGCTTTAGTCAATTGCTGCGTTATTTATTTCCGATTTTTATCTATTTCTAATGAACGAGGAACGCACCCGTGGAAGAACATAAATTGCGCTGCGTTAATGTTGAAAAAATTTAAACAAAAACTAATTTTAACGTTAGAAATGCCCGGACTACCGAGAAAAATTTATATTGTTTGCTTCGCTTTGGCCCAGCAGAATGAGGAACTTAATATTGTATACAATTTGAACGGAATAGGTGCACACGGTCAATAGGAAATCGATCTTGTCTAAACTCTAATGTGCTCGTTTCTATTCTGATGGAGTACCGGGAGGGTGAATTTACGGGATTAGGGAAACGGAAGCAAAAGGCGTGTCAGTGCGTGATGACATCATCATTGCGACGTTAATTATAAAAGCGCCGAGACGAAAATCTGTATGATTAAATGGGCGTCAAACGCATCGCGGAAATTGTAGTCTACTACGCCTCCTAATCCGGCCCTGCCTGCTTTTGGTTAGAACTTAAAATTTTCAATTTCCCCTGCCAATTTTTTTAACTTTATAAATTTTAATATTTAAGTTTCGCATTTCGATGTGATAATTTTTCAACACAAATAATTTTGTGTTGAAGAATTTAATTTAACAAACAAAAAGAATTTTTAAGATAAATAGCTTTGGAAAACTTTTTCATTTGTGTGAAAATTTTCGTTTAACGGTTTTTGTTCGTTTGTTTTTTAATTTTATAATTAAATAAAAATACTTAAATATTTTATTTAATAGTCGAGGCTGTTCGAAAAGCAATCAAGCTCGCTTGGATGATTTTTCACCTCTGCGAGGACCCTTATGATGGTAGACCAAACTCACTGGGGGGCGGCGGCATTATTTATACAAAAATTTAATTTTGGCATTCTAACCTTGCGTAGATCTTTATTTAGGGGAGAGGAACAAGCAAGAGCGTGACGCAACAGAGATAAAGAAATAAAAAACGAAAAGAAAAGCAGAAAGTACGATTTTACGAAAGAAAAACAAACTTATAGTGCATGTAACCCCATTAACATTTATGTGTTGAGGTTGCATCTGATGTTATGTCGGAGTTTTTCAATTTATATGACAAATGGTGAATTATTCCCACCTAAAAATTTAATGTGGATAGAGTCGCTACACGCATTTCACTTTCGACTCCCCAAGTGCCCCAAGTGCAGTAATTACTATGCTAACTTGGAGTTTTCACTGCTGAAGTTTCAAATCAGCTTTTAATGGTATTCTATGATGGTTTACAAGCCCTCGCGATAACTTTTAGTATACAAAGTAATTTTCCCCAGACCGAGATTAAATATTTTTATTATTATTTTAAATAATGCGTTTTAAAGAAGCCACCGTTTCAATCTGGTTAAATTATTTAATTTTTTTTATGCTAAAGTCTAGTAATTTTATTTATCCTGTAAATGTTATAAATACAATAAATAAAAACGTCTCGGCTCTTCACATGAAATGTTCGCTATCGGAATAAAAAGTGATTCTTTAACCCCTTGGTGTGTGATGTACTATTTTTTAAACCTAAAACTACTTTATCAAATTAAAAAAATTATTTTATGAAGCTTTACACCTACACAACTTAAAATTTGTATTTTTTTAAATAATATATACAGTAAAGTTGTGATAGTTCCAAGTTTTTCTGAAAAAGATGACAATAAAATCAAAATTTTCGTACCTTTTCGACCCTACAATAAAGCCACACTCAACGTTATCTTTTGTCTAACCCCTGTTGAAAGCGAAGAGGCGAATGTTGACTCATATTTTAATAATGTGAAAATTTTTGAATCAATTTGTGATATTGATTGATTACGTTCGTCCTTTACTATTATTATAGTGCACAATCCATGAATACCATAAGCATGACGAGCTTTCTATTAAGTTGTTACAATGCCGAAAATGCAATGTAATGATTTACAACAACTAATTTACACATCAGCAAATTTTACAATAATCGTTCGAGGACGATAGGTTCCTTATAAATCGAAAATTTTATTTTTTATCTTTTACCTTAAAAGATTAAATTATGGCACAGCTTTGAACTTCCTGTAATAATAAAATGTGGTTTTATTGATGAGGGTCAATGAATTGAAGAAAATGAGCTTTATGTGGGTAATGTTGAGGAAGGCTTGAGACATCTTCAATTTATAGCACTGCAGTGTATTCATTCAAATGGTTTCGACTCAGATTTTATATCTCATAAAAAAATTTGTAAGGCATTTTTTCATGGCAATCTTTTAATGTCCTTCTTTGCCTGCTTTTCTAATTGAAAGCTGTAAATTTCAAATTATTACACTTTTATTGTTTAAATAATTAGGTAAAGTAAACCGCCTAACACCCCGGTTAAGTAAATGGAATGTTTTATTTTGCACATAACTTTTATTGGGGTAATCAAATTACCCACGTAATTATACAGTAAAACGCATAAATTTGGCGGTATTAAAAGGTATGGTTTTATTATGTGTCGACAATTAGTTCCGCCTAGCTACACTTAAAAGTTATGCAGCACTAGCTTTTCTTTTTTTGCAAAAAGAAATGTGTCGCTCGAATACGTGATACTTTTGTTACACCTAAATCCGACGCTGTACCATTGATTCGCTGTACACATAAGAAAGCTTGAATAATATTGATTTAAAAACCAATAGAAAATTTATTTTTGTACAAAATTGAATTTGCATGTAAATATTGTTTCTCGTGGCCTTCGTTTTATTACCTTTTAACATAATAAGATGTAGATATCACATTCAAATCAGATTTTTGCGAAAATTTGTTTGGGAAGTAGTTGATTGCATTTTTTTAAATATATTTTCTATTGTTCTTTTTATTTAGGAGAAACGCTAAAATATTAATCGAATTTTTCCAGACATTCGTAACGGAACACATAGTTTACTTTCGCATCCCTTGACATTGAGTGCGTGACTTATTTTCCCACTAGGTCCCACTCTTGGGACCTATCAACCATATCATCTAACATCAGCGTCACCTGCTACGTACGCCTAAGTTTTATGATTAATTATGGTGAAAATTCATTCTTTTTAATTCGAATACATAAATACTCGTTACAATCAATTTTATATTAGACGGCGCTGCATTTTTTCTACGCCCCACGATGAGATTATACAAAAATTTACGAACGGAATTCAAAATGAGAATTTGTTCAAGTTGCTTCCATTTTTTGAGTGATTTACGAGACATGGAATTTCCGCTACCTAGTCGAGTGCTTTCTAGTGCACTAATTGCTGGTCTTAGGTATTCCTGCAGTTTCCCTTTTCCTCATTCGGAGTCTCAATCACAATTGCGCGATTAATTATTATTTTACGTCATAATTTTATTTGGCACTTTTATTTCATCTCTTATTTACATTTGCGAAACGAAAATTGTGTTTTTATGGTTACTTGAGTAGTACTTATTTCGCTATTTAGAATATCTACCTTAAAATTTGCGAAATTAAAAGCGTACTTAAAATAATCTTGCAACTTCCTTGGAAAATTTAACTCGCGTTTCTTTGATCAAATTTTAAATTGTAATTAAAACCTTAATGGTGCTTTTATTTTTTTTAATTTGTCAACTATTTTAAATATTACGTTTAATTTAAAAATAATTGCAAGTTCATTGTTCAATTAATTGCTTTTTGATTGGAAATTTCCATACGTTAATCAATTATTTACTGTTGTGATTGCTATATTATGTGCTATGCTAATTCAATAATAATTTTATTACTACTTCAAGCTCGGGCTACTCGTGCGGTTAAACTGGACACTTCCGGAACAACCGACGCAGTTCCCTTGTTAAGCGGAAGAAGTGTAACTCACTGAACTTAAATGGAATGACATCATTCCTTGACATTATAAAATGTGTTACAATTATTGCAATTCACTACACATGGAGGTACTTCGGTGGTATAATTATTGTAGAATGAAAAAATTAGAAAATATTAACAGCGAGTGTTCGGGAAATGCGAAATTATTCTTAAAATTTAATTTTCTTAGATTTAGGTTTTCTTATTTGTAAAATTTGAATATGTAAAAGTTAGTTTTGGTTGGATGATTAGGCTTGGAAAACGATTAAATCAAAGTAATTGATAGATGATCGTGTTTTGACCGCTTTTTATCTTGAGATATCTATAAGATAGCTATCTATCAGATAAAGTACAGAAGTAATCATTTAAATTTGTTTGTTTTATTGCTGTTTGATTGGTTACTGGTTATAGCAATCGAGGTAAACGAAAATGATTAATAAATTTGTATAATTATTATATTGAAATTAAAACTGCTGGCACATGGTTTGCTGGGTTAATGCGATGGCCAACGTCCGAATGTTAACAAGATAACCATAAACGTTAAAATTTTATACTTTTAAAATAAAATAATAAATTTAGAGATTTGGACAATAGAAAATTTAATAATCAGCAGAATATAAATATCAAGATTAGTTTACAATAAACCAGTCAATGAGCTTAAATGCTTATCGTAAATAAAGTATTATCAATAAAAATTCTCATAATTATACAAAGAAATTACTGTTATCTCTAATTCTTAAGCTTCTATACAGCTACTCTTTTGGTTTGAATAGTTGTATTAGGTTATCATGTAATCACAACAAGATAATTTTCACGTGGACATATTAAGATTGTAAGCTTTTTACTATGGCTTGGCTAAAGCCAAGATGGTGTACCAAGAATTATGTAATAATTAATCAGATGGTTTCCCGCTGATTTACTCATAGCCTACTGATTGATCTTGGGCTTAGCCCACAGCAATATATTATCTGACGCGAATAGAATTCGAACCACAGTTTCTCGCTTCTTAGGACCCAGTTGTATAACAAAGGTAATCTTTGGCTCACAGTGATCCGTGGATCAAGTTCGGTGATTGGTTGGTTATTAAATTGTCAACCAGTATAAAATGCTTAACTCTTACTAGAACCAGACTGCGAGTGTTCGAATTGATGGCAATGAAACGGAAGAGATTTCCATCCACGAAAGGACTAAGACAGGGTTGCATTCGTTCAGCCTTGGTATTTAATTTATATTCGGAAAAGAATGATCTGTAATGGAATATCTATCTGTGAATTTATTTTGCATACACAAAGTTTCAGATTCAACTGATGTGTACTTTGTTATATCAAATCAATTTTTATAAGCTTTAAAATATAATTACGATGTTTGAGTAACAATTACTCAAAATACAAAATATTTAAAATATACCAACAAAATTTTAAGAAAATTGATTGTGAGAAACAATAATTGTATTTGAAAACTAATTCTTTCGTCGACAGTTTCAAGTGTAGAAAACTGTCAAGGTCTAAAGAAAACTTTGCAAAGCACAACTTGGATAAGCTGAAAAAATTATTGAAGTGACGTGCAAAGTCCATCTAAAGTGCAAAATATTTTTTTAACGCATTTACGGATAATTCTTGGACACTCTGTATTGCAGTACACGAAATAAAAATAAAAATGGTAGACATAATGAATACCATTTTTTGAGCATTTTATTTTCGTAAGCACGAGCTTTGTGACTCTCCAATTCTTTATTATGAGAATCCCCAGTGACACAATTTTGTGCTATCAGTAGACAATCTTAAATCAACACAAATACGACATTTTTTATGAAATCATAAATAAAGCTCTCGTTTTTATTAGCATTTTTATTACGCTAGGTAGTAAAATCAAACTTAATCATTTTATTAAATTCGAATGAAAAGTGAAAATTTAATTTAGAAAATTGTAAATTTTTATTAACATAAATTTTAATTGATGTTGCTCAAGTATCACTCAATTATAAATTATGGGTACGGTTTGGGACAATGGGATAAAGATAACGTTTATTATACACCCTTTATAAAACGTTCCACTTGCGTAAACTTTTGGTTAAGCATTAAAGATTACATTAGTACAACAAAATTAAATCCTTGTTTACACCTCCATAATCTGAATAGGATATTAGAAAATAAACCAAATTATGTAATTGCTTTCCTATGAAGTAAAAATGAGAATTTTCTAAAACAATTTATTAACTTGTTCGTTTTAGGAAAATAAATTAAGAATGCAACTTAAAAACTAGGAAATCAAAACTTTACTTCGTAATACAACGCTTTTCTTGTATTTTTATTACATTTTGTGTAACAAAAAAAATTTACACTTGCAAATTTACTTAGGTACGAGTTTATTTTTATACTGTCAAAACCTTATTATCGAATGTGCAATTATGTATAACTACAAAGTAAAATCCCGCCAGTTGCCGAGTTAAAATTTAAATCAAATTTGATACATTTTCCATATAACTAATCAAAAAGTTTCTTGCATTTACACTGTAAGTACGTCAGTTAAATTAGTAATATTCCCTGTAGTACGTCCTTTGAAAATGGTACTTGTATATTACGTCTCTTGCTTTATGACTTTATGGTATCTCCTCCCATTTCCTATACATATATAGTTAATATCGACGCACTTTAACAAAGTGGAGGAAATATTAACTAACTGAAGATCTCTTCATATTAATTCGGAACACAGAAGACGCAACGACAACTTCGTACTTGAAAGATAAATTTTCAGAAACCGCAGGCAGATCTTTTCATAACATAATCTTTTACGAATTTCATATAAAATTTATTAAAAAATAAATTCCCGATCTTTTTGCTTGTGCTTGAGATTTTTGTTTAAATTAATTTCCTGCATCCCATTACATATACAACAAACTTGCCCAGAGGCATCCAAACCACTTCTTTTAGTGCTACCCTCCATTAGCCAGGTTATATCTGATTTGCTTTCCACACCACCGAAAATTAAATAATATTTGATTTTTTACTTCGCCGTAATTTCCTACGCGATCGCAAGAAAGTCAAATTAGACTCTTCTCGTGCCTAGAACTCGGGCGATTTAAAGATTTTAATTAAATTTTATCTATTCTAACCTAAACGTGACCGATAAAGTACACTGCCAGTTTAAGGTAATCTAGGAGTAAAATTTTTATACGGACCATACCCACTTCTACCTATCGTAAAATTATTAAAAATTGAACAAAAATCTATGACCACTGTGCTTTTCCTTACCGAATTAATCTTGAACAAAGAACGAAATATTAAAAAATTTTCATATTTCTTTGCTTATTTCTACTTTACTTGAAGACAATTCAAATCTCAAATTCAATTTTAAACTGTTCCGTTTATGTAATAATTTATTGCCATTTAACTTTACGTAATATTAAATATTTGTATTATTAATACCTAGCTGTGTTTTGAACATCTTGATCAAACTCAAATGCATTTAGACATTCGGGGTCCGCCCGCGCGACCGACCGGTGACAATCTATTAACCAATCAGATGAATCATTTAGTTTATAGCTTTTGACCAAAAAAGTCACAAAATGCATACAAATATAATATAACTGGGAGAGGATACCCTGCTTCGCCCGGGATTTCTTCTCGATGGGAAGACTTGCTTCCCGCTGCTCAAGTGTTTCAGAACTGTTTTCAGTCTTGATTCCTATTGATCGAGTGTTTCAGAAGGGTTTCTATGCTTGCTGCCCGTTACTAGTCTGTTTCTGAAGCTCGTAATGTTTTTTTCTTTCGTGCTCGAGGTATAGAGCGATCAATCGCTTATCGTTTGGGTGGCATAAATAATTAGACAGCGATAGTTGTGTCGATCGATTAATGTGGTTGATTGTTACAATTTATAACGTTGTAACTATATGTATAAACAGTGTAGGTACTGAATGTGAATGCACAAACATAAAATTAGGTATTGGGAATAGAAATTTTATTAACACATTGATACGCGTCCGCAATTCTCCGCTTTTTTTAATTATTTACAATTTTACTTTTCGGCCCCGTTTTTACCGGAAATCATCCACAGGATGCTAAAGAGAACAGAGTAACTGTGCAAAATTTGGTTAAGATTGGTCAAACGGTCTAGGAGTCTATAGGGAACATACACACCCATACTTCCATTTAGATATAGAAATGCATTATCTAGTTCTGACTAAACTCAAATTTTCAAAGTCAAATTTTAAATAAATTTCTCAAACTCAAAATTTTAATAGTAATTTGGAAATCGAAAAAACTCCAGCTCAACCTAATAGCGCTTCTACAAATTATAAAAACGTGGCAAGGCTGAAACATGTACTAAACAGTTTCAGAACGCTCGAAAGAACAATCAAGTTAATTACAGAAAGGCAAATAAATGGAATAATGAAGGTCCACGACATTACCTATATAATTTTCAAAATTATCCCAATCAAGCACCTCAGCTAAGCTTTACTCAAAATTTATACATTCATCATACCAGATTTGATAAAAATTTACCTGGAACATATCAGTTGTAAAAGCAAAACTGGAACAGGTGTGAAAATGTTAATAACAATGCCGAAACATCAAAAAAGGAGAAATGGATCTTCTCGCAAAAACCTAAATAACGATAATTCCAAAAAACATTAGCTCCAGTTAAACAAGAAAAACATGAAAATTTCATTGCAGGTCTGCGTGATATAGCTGGTAAAACAAAAGCACACCAAAATTTTATTGTTCCCAGACATACTGAAAAGCAAATGGAATGCTCCGCACTTCACAATAACGACAAAACTGATTCTAGTTTAAATGGAGATAGTTTGAGAGTAATTGCCGATGAGGACATTGAAAGTAACAACTTCATATATAAGGAATTGGAACTTCTCTTATGTTTAAATTCGGAAAACTGTCAAAATACAAATAGTACCAATAGCAACGAAACTTTAGAAGAGATGGAAAATCGGCTTAGAATACTTGTCGACAATTGTTAATAAACAACTTTTTGTGATTAGTAAATTGAATTTTCAAACAATATTTGACAAAATGTATAATAATAAAAAATGTATTTAAAATATATTTTTGTTTATGAGATAAACTGTGATTGGTCGGTTTATATATTAGTGACGCGTTATAACCTAAAAATTCCAGTCTACAATTCTTCAATTGAAAGTGAAGATCTTTTAATTAGTGAATGCGGTGATGATAATTTTCAAAAATTGATATTAATGACGAAACGTTTGAAGAATTGGAGAAAATCTAAGAACTTGCGAAATGCGGAGGCTTATGCTACTATTTAATAAACAGTAGTACCTCCTCTGGCAGTTTTGATACGTGCAGAATTTGTTGTGCTTTACTTGTGCTCTTCCATCTTTTGGAATTACCATTGGATATTACTTTTTTGATTTTTATACTTCTCAGATATTTGCATATGTAACTTATGTCACAGACGATACTACACTTGAATTGTATATAACTAAATTGCAAATACGTGCAGCCTGAAGGCCGCACTTTTATTATAATATGTGGATTTAAGACAAATAAACAGAAAAACAGAACCAATTTTGGATATTATAATATCTATGTAAAAATTATTATCTTTTTAAAACAAATTAATCGATTAAATTGGCTAGTCCAGGCTCTGATTTAAACACGTTTCAGTCTTGTCTACGAGTTCTTTAAATGTTGTAATCTAAATTTACTCTTAACTGATGTTAAACAGCAACTCTATTTGTCTCAATTATATACTTGCAGGATTAAGGACTTTTTTCTTTGTGTTCATTAGTATTACACAATTGTTTAGAAAATTGCACGAGAAAATTTACCAACTGGAAAATATTGAAGAAAATTTAGCAAATAACTACGTTACACGAAAATTATTTGACGAACCTTAAAGCAAATAAGAAAAACGTAATCGTTTTCATACGGAAACCTATTGTTAATTTTAAAAATTGTAAAAACCAAAACTTAGATAAAAGCACGGTTAGCTCAATTAATTAAACGTCTAATTACTTATAAGTAAGTGTTGCCATCTACATTTTGGGCATCGTAAAGTCATTTAGAATTTTGTCCAGTCTCTGTGGAGCTATAAATTTATTTGGTCTATGCTAACACAATAGAAAAGCCGATTTGAAATTCATCGAAGGCGAACGCAGAAGGAAGGTATGGCGAAACATACAGAGTGTTCAATAAAACTCGCACGCAGACGTTGTTATGAAGTTTCGTTAGGTTGATTGACCGGCTCCCGCTGTTCTACGACTACATTAAGTTTGCTTTTATGTAGTTGTGTGATTGGTTTTTCTGCTGAAAATGTGTAATTCCCGGATGGATAATTTTTTGAAAAACAAATTGTTATTTGTATGTAATCGGAGAAAGGCATAATTAAAATTTCATCATTTGGTGGACATGAGTTTATTTAACGAATACCAACTGCTGTACTTATGCTAGTGCGGAATCATAACGCACCCTAGTTTTATGTAGCCCCAAGTCTTAATTGGCATTAGTATCAGTGCGGATTAGTGTCCCGTGGGGTTGTGTTGACCCTAAAGCCCCTCGAGATCTGTCAGAATTAATACAAACC
Organism: Lycocerus yunnanus; assembly: GCA_036346125.1. Taxonomy (NCBI): domain Eukaryota; kingdom Metazoa; phylum Arthropoda; class Insecta; order Coleoptera; family Cantharidae; genus Lycocerus; species Lycocerus yunnanus. Next base: position 772,256 of record JARFIX010000094.1, read on the forward strand.
CTGTCTCATCTCTGTTGTTTACAGCATTGATTTAATATCGGTAAATGGTTCGTATTTGATATTTGATGCTGTTGGCGCACTTGTATAAATGATATATAGCTCGTTTGGTTCCTGCATTTGACGTCACTTTAATAAGAATTAGGTTTTGATTTGTGTGTTTAGTATGGCCCAGAAATAAATATTTTTGCAAAAAAATAGTCGACTCGATTTTTTACGATCGCTGATTGATTCAATATATTTTTATTTATGTTTGTGCATCAAAAACAGAACCATAACTTCAATATTATCAACATACTTTATTTATAACTTATACTTTTTCTTTTCTTTATCCTAAAGTGAATTATTTTTGTTTTCGTTGCAGATAACCAGTTCGTATGCGACTGTCGATTGGCGTGGATGCATATTTTACGAAACGAAACAAAGAATCAAATAATTCGCGATACATTGAACGAGCTAACGTGCCACTTGGAAATAGACGAAGATCAACTTCCAGCGGCTTCCTTGTTCTCGACGAAATCTGAAGCTGTCGACAACACTTTACTCGACGACGAAGATCCTTCTCTTAATCCACTTAGCGCAGGACATGGTGAGAGCGAATATTTGTACTACGAGGACGACGATTATCAGCAACAACAAAGTTTGCAAAATCAAGTAACAATTTCCCAACCGGAAGATCCAACGTTGAGGCACTTATTTCAAATACCACTCGCCGATCTACCGTGTGTACAAGAATCAAAAGCTCCGACTCAAACACCGAGACATTTTATTAACACCCCCGCTTACGCCGAAATTAATTCTCGATGTTCTACCATTAGCGTTTCTGTTACTTGGTTATTATGTACGACCGGAATACTAATTCGTTTAACGTAAATTTCACGTAAGTAGATTTAGATGTTTTATTAATTTTTTTATTGCAGTCGCCTTTATTCTAAATAAATATTTTTAAATTACGGGAAACGATTGAACATCCTAGATTTAAGAAAAGAACATTTTTATAAGAATGAAAGTTGGCACATTTAAATGAGTACGCTCAGTTGACAACAGATGTTAAGGACAGTTCTTGGAGGATTAGATTTAGAGCTTTGAAGAACCCTTTAAGGACTGCCTTTAGTATACATAATAATGGTGGCGTACAAAAACGCAATGCTCACTTAACTGTATTCTACTGAACATACTCGGTGCTATGTAATGTGAAAAGTTATAATTAGATAGTTTAATTTTTTTTATCAACCGTCCTATACAACTGCGCCTAAATTTGTAATTTAAAAAAACAAATAATAATTGTTGGCTCAGAAAAGTACTTATCCAAATGTTACTCAATCGTTACAATCGTCAAACGCACAAAGCCTATTAATTATTATTGCAATGCAACTCCTCGACGTTGACTCGGTCGTCATGCCAAAGAATTTGCTACAGCCGCATCGATAAAAAATGGGCCGAGCTTTTTCGTTGCGTTGTGCGTGTGAAACGTTGTACCTTTTGAAGATGGCATTAAGCGATAAAACGCGCAAAGATTAATGCGCAAGTAAATTTATTATTAGGAATTATTTAAATTATTAAATATAGAAGTGATAGCTTATACTTTTGACCAAATTTACTTTATCTTGGAGCTTATTTTTTATTCTTTTAGCAGCTATTCGGAGTCATTCTAATTCGGCCCCCGAAAGTGTTAACCTTTCGGCATCTCGATTAGAATGGATCCGCAAACGTGTACCATAATGTTGATAAGAAAACAATGAATGTTTTTAATTTTGACGGCGAAGAACAATTAACTATTATTATTGTTTCATTATTTAAAAATGCTAGCTCAAAAAAGCGATAAACCCGTTTGTAAATTATTACACATCAGACGTCTATCGATTATTTTCGTAAAAACGCGCACTTCTTTTTAGAATGCGTTAGTATGAACTTTTTGTAAATTATATATTTGTACTTTAACGTTCCAATCCCGGCCCTGCTCAGTATTTGCAAATAAGCGTTTCAAAAAATGATCGGTAGACGATGACCGTTTGAATCCAAATATTTTTACCTTTCTGCACAATTGCATATCAATAACTGTACGCATAACATTTTATGTTAATTAATTGATTAAAAGTGTAAATAAATGTTTAATTATTGTATTTCATGGCTGTTATTAAGTCTGCATTGCAATTTAAAAATAGTAATATTAGTGTACGTACCCACAATTCTCTCTATTTATGGACAGAATAGTCTAACTAAGAGTTGAAATTTTGTAAAATATCGAAATTATGGATTAGATTATAAGTGTATTTTTAAAATATTACATGACTTTTGTCTGTAAACTGCACTATAATATACATAACTTACGTCTTCACGATATTTTTATAATATTGTAAAAGCTTATGTTCTTTTGTGTAATTACCTAAAATTAATATAACTAAGATGTGATTAATGTGTTAATTACAATTACTTTAATAAACCTAAGAGTTTAGACGAATTTGACACCATTTTATTAAAGTATCCTCATACCACGTATTACCCCGCTCCCCTTTTGTGCGACTAGCAAATACATATTTGTTAGTTTTGCAAAAATGGAGCTATACGTACTAACCTTAATTGTGATTAACTCGTTTTAATAAAATAAATCTCTCTATGTTTAAAAAATTCTATTTATGTAAATTATTTTGAAATGTTTATTTTTCGTAGGCTCATTGTAATTTTTTTGAAGTGTTTTATAATAAAATGTAACGGTTACCTCCCACTCTAATTGTTTTATTTTTTCCTAATGATAAACACCTTCGTTGCGTAAGAATTTACATGTTGTCGCGAATATGATTTAATTGTTTTTTATTTGAATATTGTTTAATTTTCAATGTCGCTTTAAAAATATCACATGCTTACAACTATATTATTTGATCGTTTTATTACTTTTTTACTTACATCAGCATTTGTTAAGCATTACTCTTTTATTGATTTCAATTAACTGATAACGGCTATCAAGTTACACTCCGTTACCGTAACAAGTTTTAATGGAATGATCGATTTTAATTAAACGCTTATTTTTGTTCTCGGAATTTTTCAAAATTAATTGCCTAAAATGTGTAAAGATACTTTGATTTTGGCGTCAGAAAGAAAATAGGTTCCACCGAAGGAGGAAACTGCGGCAAGCACTAGCTAGCGGTAGGTCGTGGATTTTAAAGTTCAATAGTTTTAAAAAATTAAAAACTAAAATCAAATGTAACTAAGTACATATAATGAAGTCAACAAATGGTTTAACTTTTTAGCGATTTCAGACTGGTCCTGTTGAGAAACAAAAAAATTAATATCACCAAGCTGAATTTTTTATATACTAAAAGAAGCAAGGAAAAGGTTTTTCCGCAATATCTCGTAATCTAGTAATCCTACGATAAAAATTGATTTATAATAAACTAAAGTAAATTAAATTCTCTATAAAAAGGTTCTATACATTTTTTTCGTATATCGGGGGTTTTTGCATAATTGCGCGTGGAAAGTAACCCCAGCATTCGGAACGTCACGCGACCGCTGTCAATATCGTATATCATTTTTTTTATTCGCTCTATATTTGAACCTCGAAACTATATTTTTATGCACAAATTATTAATGCATTATATAGACTATTGCACGCGTATGTACACAGTTACCTATGAACCAATAGAAAATTCGGAATAACTCAAATGTCAAAATTAGAACCAATCCCATGGCTAATTAAACGATAAGTTTGCACAAGTGCACTTATCGATAAGTTTATAAATTTTCTTATTACTTATGCAATAGTTAGACAAAATATGTGCATAGCAGTGTTCATCGATAATTCTGCTAAATATGCACTCCAGCTTATTTCTTGAGAAAATTTGCCCTCCGCTTCGCGTCGTGCAAATTTTCGTCGTAATAACTGTCGCATTTTAGCCAGAATTATCGGCAACTTGCTATGCTTAATACATTACTATTGATAATCTTTCCAAGTGATAAATTTTCACTGGCTCTCAATATATAAATGCTCTACTAAATTATTCTATTCGAAAAACTGTAATCGCTATTATTGTGAATCAAGAAAAGTTACAGAGGACCCAATTTATCGGTTTCACGACGTTCTCAACAATTAGGCCTTCACAATGACCACATGGCGAATTTTACGGAAGGATTTAGCTCTAAAGCCTTATAAGATACAACTGGTACAAGAATTAAAGCCAGCAGATCATTCTCAACGTCTTAGATTTGCTGATTGGATCATTGAACGTGGTGCTTGTTTTTCAGAAAAAATCATCTTTTCGGACGAAGCACATTTTCACTTAAACGGGTATGTTAACAAGCAAAATTGTCGAATTTGGGCTTCTGAAAATCCAAAAGCAGTTGTTGAACAACCACTACATCCATCTCGTGTCACTGTATGGTGTGGTTTATGGGTAGGGGCATCATTATTTTTTCGAAAATGAGGCTGGTGCTTTCGTTACTGTCAATGGAGTTCGCTATAGGGATATGGTAACCAATTTTTATGGCCTATTTTGGATGATATGGGTGTGGAAGACTTGTGGTTTCAACAGGATGGAGCTACGTGCCATACAGCGCGAGAAACAATCCAACTATTGAAAACTAAATTTAACGGGCGTTTAATTTCGCGAAAAGGTGACGTCAACTGGCCAGCAAGATCCTGTGATTTAACGCCATTGGACTTCTTTTGTGGGGCTATGTGAAAGATAATGTTTACGCGAATAATCCACAAACAATTTCAGAACTAAAACAAATATCGAAGCCGTCATCCGAGAAATAAGTTCGCAATTATGCAAAATGTATTCGAAAATTTTGTTAAAAGAATCGACGTCTGCAAACGTAGTCGTGGAGGACATTTACCGGATATTGTTTTCCATTCATAAATGTTCAAGCCCCTACAACATATTTCAGTAGAGAATTAGAAAATTTTCATACAAAATATGTGTTTCTTTTAAAATTTAAAAACAAACCCCTGATTGGTAGACCCTTTATATCATTTTTTATTCGCTCTATATTTGAACCTCGAAACTATATTTTTATGCACAAATTATTAATGCATTATATAGATAATCTTTCCAAGTGATAAATTTTCACTGGCTCTCAATATAAAATGATCAACTAAATTATTCTATTCGAAAAAACTGTAATCGCTATTATTGTGAATCAAGAAAAGTTACAACTGATCTGGATTTTATTAGAACATTTCAGACGTAGTATATGACACGAGATTAAAATATAAAAATCTCAATATTCTGTGGGTCCACCTTCCAGCCAGATATAATCAATGCAGAATTGAAGTTTGACGTCGAAGTCAACAATATTTGATTTAAGCTGCATACTTTTTCTAACTATGCCCATTTTGAACTCACTCAAAGAAAATATATAGTGTAGAGAATTCCCTTTCTACTAGCTGCCGTTTGCTGAAAAGCTGGTGAGTGAAGTTTTTCGATTTTACGTTTTTCATTGTTTGTCATTGACGCTGAGGATTATTTGTAAGTTGACAAATATTGCTGTTACAATTTCAGTGACTTGTTACGTTTGTGTTTGCTTAAGGCAAGCCTAGGCACATAGAAATCCAAGCTAGACCGACAAAAAGACGGTGTCATAATTTACCTATTTAGAGATACTTGCAAGGTCTCCCAGAGCTCTAGGTGGGCGCTTTTTTGTTTTCTAGCAAACTCACAGTCACTGTAATCCCTCCAACGTAAGAGTCAGGATTCTGATCCTTACGGCTCCCGGTAGTACCTATTTCTTAAGAGGAATTTAGAGTGGAACCCCGACCAACTTGCTTAGTGGTTCTTATGATGTCCTTTGTGTAGCATGGAATTTCCAGTGGTTGTGCTTTACCTTCTCTCTTTCCCTCCATCTCTTTACATTCTGCCGTAAGTTTTTCAGTTTATTAAATCTTCTGTATTACGATTTGTTACCTCTACTTGTAAATAATAAAAATAAAATCATAAAATAGCTGCATGAAAGGTCACCTTTGTTCGCTAACGCACTTTACAAAAATTTAAGATGCAAAAAAGATTATCTTTTGACCGCGGTTCACATCGTCAAACTCTAAATGAAGGAAAAATACAGCAATACAATTTTATTTTCTACAGGTATTTTATGGTACTAGGTTATAAGAATTTATCTGTCTAAGAGATTATATCTATGTACCTATGTACATTAATATTATTTTTGGTGACCCTCTGTCCGTAAAATGTACAGTTTAGAAAAGCGAGCAAGGATAAATCGGTTTAAACTTACACTTCCACTTTTAAAAGTAAGCAGTAATCATCTTTCCTTTTGTAATTGGTCCAAGTACTTCACACGCCCTCTTGTTGATCAAAAACTTTTGAAGAGAGTGCATGTAACTACTAACAACACTCTAAGACAAGGTGAGTGCAGGAACGCCATAATCGATATAAGGTACAGCTATTACAAGTTAAGTTACTGCAAATTATTGTGTAAATAAGTAGAAGTAACAACCAAGTTTACGGAGTCAATTTCTTCACATAACTGCAACTGGTCCTTCATCCACGTACAGAAGCAAATTTCGGTAGCCATATAAAAACGATGTTCAAGTCCCGAACACGATTTTCATTGTGTGATAATAAGTTTCCAATGTTAGTAAATATTGTCCACCCTTCCTTTGATCGTAATTTAAGAAGAGAAGAAAGAGAATAAAAAAAAATAATTTCATGAAAATATTAATTTCCTTATTAGATCAGATCTGCGTGTCGTTTTTTGTTGGATTTTCCAGGGGACTTCCGAACCTTCATGCGGTGGAAAACAAGATTTTCTTTGTCCGAAATAGAATTTCCATTTGTCGTAGTCGGTACATCTTTTTTCCACACTTTTCCATTCAATCGGATGCTGGGAGTGATCCAACCATCATTTGAGAAAAATTACAAATTTTCGTGAGACGAAGCCATCGTCTAAAATTTGCGTTAGGAAATATATTGGCAGTAGATAATAATAATTATATTAAGGTAGGTATTTCTTATAAACCTTGATCAAGTAAACTTCTCAGGACTGGGTAAGTCAATTATTTCAATTTTTTTATTCATCACGCCATTAATTGCTTGATGCATTTGCCGTTCAGTTAGAACCCTACGTTCTTAACTATTTTTTTTAGTAGTTTTGTAAAGCCCTACAACAAAACGAATATAATTATTATAATTTTCTATGGCAAATATGAATTTACATAAAGCGGATACTACCTAAAAAAGAGAAAATGGTTATGAAATATGAAAACTCCGCAAACAATAAAAAAAATTGTAATTTTTTTCTGTATTTTCAAGATATTGTGTCTGATCATAATCTTTTATATTTTTACTGCCCTCGCATACCATAACTAATCAATAGCACAAAGGTTATTAACGTTCTTTTAAACAATTGTTTTCCCACTTTATTAAACATACCAACTTCCTGAAACACTCTGTGTGGGCGAAAAAATAATAAAATTGTTTATTCCTTTGCAAAAGCAAGAATCAGTGCGAAGGGTCAACCGCTACAGGAAATCGTGTACAATTAACTTCACACTTCACGTACTTCATCATAATTCTCAATACTTCTTAGTACTTCATATAATTCAGCAGTAATTCACGGGACTTCACATACTTCGCCAGTAATTCTCCGTATTTCATCAATAATTCACGGTACTTCACCTAATTCATCGATCTTCATAATATTTCACGTACTTCATCGGTATTTTAGAGACTTAACAAGATTCCAAAATAGGAGAACTGGAGGGTGCTCCACATCCCCCCACACCCCCCGGATCGAGTAGTTTATTTTTTATCAGAAGTAAACTGAAGATTTCCCGTTGCAGAAGCAATGGAAGGTGTTCTACACCCCCCAGATCTCCCGGATTAAGTTGTTTATTTTTTACTTTGTTGCAGAGATCTGCCTCCCACGAGGTACGAAATTAATAACTCCCAAGTTCATAATTAATTGTCAGATTACGAATTAAACACATTTACTTGGCCATAGCTAATTTTAATAAACTTGAGATATGCTTAAATACTATTTAATTTACTTTTAATAAAAATAAATTATTTAAACCGGGGGGTCTGGGGGGTGTGGAACACCCTCCAGTGCCTCTCTAACGGGAGATCTTTAGTTTACTTCTGATAAAAAGTAAACTACTCGGTCTGGGGGTTCTGCATGTTCTGCAATGTTCTTCATTCCAAAATTGAGTAGTTTATTTTTATCACATGTAAACTGAAGATTTCCCATTGCAGAGGCATTGCAAGGTGTTCTACGTCCCCCCCTCTCCCCGATCCCCCGGATCAAGTAGTTTATTTTTTATCAGAAGTAAACTGAAGATATCCCGTTGCAGAGATCTACCTCCCAGGGAGTATGGAATTTATAATTATGCAGTTTATGATTAATTGTCAGATTATAAATTAAACACATTTACTTGGCCATAGCTAATTTTAAAAACTGGGGATATGCTTAAATATTTAATTCACTTTTAATAAAAATAATTATTATTTAGATCGCGGTGTCTGGGGGGTGTGAAACACCCTCCGGTGCCTCTGCAATGAGAGATCTTCAGTTTACTTCTAATAAAAAATAAACTACTCAATCCGGGGGGTCTGGGAGGTGTGGAACATCTTCCACTGTCCAAGTATGGAGAGATCTACAGTTTACTTCTGATAAAAATAAACTAATTAATCCGGGGGGGGTTTGGGAGGTGTGGAAAACTCTTCAGTACCCAAATATTTCAATGCAGGCAAACATATTGAAGGTTTCAAAATTTAGTATAAACTTTTCGCTACCGTATCAGTTTTCTAAAAAAATTATGACATATTCTTGGGTGATTATTGAGATTATTTTCAAAATCGAGAGAGTGGAGCTAGCAGGTCTCCAGCCCCCCTCTAACTAATTTTCTAAATAATTCAAAAACAAAAAAAGGTCTAACCGAAAATAAAGAATGCACAATAGATTTAGATTTTTTTGAATTAAAAATTCGCAATGGAAGGGGGCCGATGATATGCACCTTATCCAATCCCATCCAATCAGACCGCAACGAAATAACCAAACACACAACTAAACAAAAACAAATCAAACACCTCATTGGTAATTTTGTCAATTTAACTTGAATGCATTTTAAGTAATAGATAGCTATAGTTGAAGAAATCGGGCATAAGAAGTTTAATTTATTGTATTATTACATTTTGGAGCCGTCTCTGTAAAACCGGAACAAGTGCGTTATTTTCACTTCAATGTAATTAATTAATCACGACGAAATAATGAATTACCAAAGATTTTTATTGAGCTACCAAACCTCCATGATATTCAAACAAATGAGCTAAAAAATATTACAAAATTGTCTAAAGAAATCGAAGTTTAATTTAATTAATTGATTATGACCGCCAACGGTCTATTCAACGTTTAAGATAAAAAAATGTTAATAAAATCTACTGATGTAAGTTAATTTGCAATCAAATAATTATTATGGATTACACGTGTCTTATCTATAATACACATTGACCGTAGCGCATGCGCATAAGCTAGGTTCAACTTTATGTAATTCACCAAAAATTTACTAACTTCATGATACTTTACTTGTACTTTAATATACTTAACACGTATTTTACCTACTTTACACGTACTTCATGTATTTTACCAGTACTTCTTGTTTTTCACTAGTACTTTACGTATTTCACAAGTACTTCATGTACTTCACGTGAGATGTCGTGTACTTCATGAGATGTGTACAAAAAACTTCCCTAGCGGTTAGCCCCTCGAATCAGTGCTAGGGAGAACAAGATTTTTTAAAGAAGTATTTCTCGTGATAGAACAAAACTTTTCGTTTCTATTAATGGTTTCTATTGCATCGGCGGACATTTTACCAAGGCGTTATTATAATTTCCAACACTATTTCCAAGGTGGCGTTCAGTGAAATAGTGTAAACTAATGTAATATAATATACTAGAATGCTGCATCGGTAAGTGTCTTTCCGAGCGCTACACTTTGCATATCAGAGTGCAAAAAAACACCACTGTTATAAGATTATTTGGTCAGCAAAGATAGAACAAATATTTGTAAGTTACGTATGAAGAAAACCATGACTATATAATAACTAGGCCAAATTATTGGCCAAGTACTCCTTGCAGTTTAATAGCAATATACCAGAGGAGAGGATGTAACAATAACCTAAGGTATACATTAAGTTAAATATGAAGAAATGTACCTACCGCTAATATGAGCTCATATACTGCATTTTATAGCACATTTTCTGCAGAATTTTTAAAGAAAATATACTCAGTCCTGATTATGGTTTATTTTAATTTTTTTTAAATTTATGTATTAAGGAATAAACAATTTCACAACATTTAATGTAATTACAATTAAATTTACAATGCATAGTACTCTACAGCGTGACTTCTATCCATGATATAATCGGCATAATCTGGCTATTCGTGACGTAATCCCCATTAACTTCACTTACGAACCACTCTAAATGACTTTTGCAATTCTGTTGTGAAATGTGATCATTTCATACACGTTACATGGCATTGAAAGCGGCTTGTTTTCTGCACGTACGATTACTCATGTTATTTGATCATATTTCGTAATCTTATCTTTCGCGAGACGACTTTATCTGCACATTTCAACACTACTGGCGAGTTATTTTCATTTCAGCTTTATACAGATTGCGTAAATTTTGTTAAAATATTCGTTATTTACCGAATTTCAGATTTGCAAAAATAGTGTGTTACACGTACTTCAATAGTTGTTATTTCGGTTGATTTTGACTCGCCCTTCGGGCTCGTCAGCAAAATCAACCTCGAATGAAATGTAGCCTATTTAAGTACTAGTATCGAAAATAACTATTTTTATATCGTAATAAATTGTACATCTTAGTATTTGTTTACATACAAAGTATATAATATACTTACAAAGTATACTATTATATATTTAGAATTAGAAACATTCCGGGATTCAAATTAGGATACTAAATTACCAGTCTGCGTACTAACTTACAGTTATAATTAAATAGCTAATTTAACGTGGAATCCTAACCACGACATAACTGCAAACCCTCGTAGATCAATTGACACAAAAATACATGGTAGGTACATATGTACTTTTATTATTTTGTTATACGGCTCTATAACACTATAATTTTTGAAACCTCAAAATTCCGAACAACAATAAACTTTTCCAATTAATGCAAGTAAACTTGCATAATTTGTAGTAGTTGTTCCAAAAGTAGCTTAAATTTCAATTAAAGCAAGTTACCACCTCGTTAGCTGAAAGAGAAGATTTTTTTAAGTTGAGATGATGTTTGAATTGAAATATGATGCAACGGTGTATGCTTGTTTAGTTTATGTTTATACCATATTATTATTTTATTTGTTACTTCTGTATTCTCGAGATATAAAAGAAAATTTGTCCTTTCGTGGCATGCATGAATAGATTAGCGACATTTTATATTTTAGCAATTACGATGCACGGAAATGAAATCCTGAAATGAAAAATTTATTGTGGAAATATGCATAATATAAATTGTGTCCTTTGAAAACTTGGAACAAAACTATTCAAGTTCATATCATCTACTCGTAGGTAGGAAAAACCTCGAAAATTTGAATATACTTTATAATAATGCAAAAGTAAGCAATTGTAAAATTTGACGGATTTTGTTCTCAACCTTTAAGTATATGAATGTTATTTTTTTGCATTTTTGTTCAAATTAACAAATCACTAATTAATTACACACATAATATATGTGTAGATAAATAGATCCAGTGATTTGGTAAGTCTCTCGAGTTCAAAGCACAACGATGAGGGTATAGGTAAAGCGATAAGGGTTATTCACAATTAACAGTACCCATCATATTATTAATGTGCATTTAATGTAATAATATGCGAGTAACGCAAAATAACAAATTATTTTATTTAAAATAATTATACAATTACATAATATTATTATAATAATAATAATTAATATAATATTGTTCTAAGCGACAACCATTATTTTATTTTAAATCCGAACTAACCAAGATATAAAACACTGTATACAAAAATAATTAAAAAAGCAATGTAAAAATGCTCCCTGAGCAAACTTACTTCTCTTTGGGGAATACGACAACCACAAGTTTAAAATCCGAAAATGTACACATGACCTTTAGTAGACCCACGTGAGGGATTCGGGAGTATTCAATCAAATACTTACGGCCAATATAAAATAATTATAAATTATAACAAATTTGATATTGGCATTTAAAATTGAAATTAAGAATGTATTCTTATACTACATGTTGATGTGGTGCAAACTAACCCCAATTGCTTTGGAGTCAATTGTGTCAATTGTGTTAATTAGATATCAAATAATCAATAAAGCAGTAAATTTCAGTGGTTGATCGGCAGAATCTCTTCCTTTCTTGGGGTGAAGAATCTTCGATTTTTAGATTCTTCGAAGGATCTCAACTCAACTTAAATTGCTAACTGCACTGCGAAAAAATACACTGCTTAAAATAATATAATACTTCTGTGACACAATCAATCAGACTGGTATTTTCAAAGAAAAACGTAAAGTTAACTCTGAAAGTAAGTCAAAAGGCAATATAACAGGATTTAAGAAATGAAACTTCTGCAGAAAAATTACTAAAAACTCTGAAAGATTAGTCATGTAATTTGTTATAACCGTAATTGTACTGCAGTCTCGTGTTCAAGAAATCAGGATGTGTTTGTAGCCTTTGCCAAAGTTTTTGGTATCTCTTTTGTTATTCATATGGAAAACTCTCTTTTCTATGCCGTTCTTTACTGCGATAGTCGTAATAAACCTCGACATTGTAAGAATTTAATTATTTGTTTGTTTCTTTTTGTATTATATAGGTATAATGAATTATGTATAATTGATTAATTTATTACTTATTTTAAGAATAAATTTAACGATTTTCAATTTCAATTAAATTTTATTAAAACACATAATAAATTATATAAGTAAAAATTTATATTATAACCTAATTTTCATTTAACCAGATAAGCCTAGGTAAAAGTGAAAAATCCCTTGATTTCAGCTCTGTCTGATTTTGTTTCGGTTTTAAGTTTTGGTTTTATATTAATTTAAAAATGATTTACCCACATAAATTATTATTGATAATAATAATTTAAGCATAGGTACATAGCGTTTTTTTATCTTTTAGGACCCACTCCAATCTGCTAATTACGTTTTAAAAAATTTTAAATAATTTTCGTAGAATAAATATTTTTAAAATATGCATGCTATTTAAGAATTTCTGTGTAACGTGATGACCGATGAGTGTTCGTTGACGAAATAAGTCCAATTAAATGATTCATTTCACTGTTTATTTCGTTTATATTAGGCAGCTAGAAAGAATCCAAAATTGTTTAAACAATTTTTATCAACTAATTTCTCATGATGAATGATAAATATTAATAGTACCTATCGATATTTTGAAATCCACAAAAATTGTATTCGACATTTTTCATAAAATTTCAAATATGTAGTAAAATTTCATACCAACACGATGAAAATTTTGATCGATTTAATTTTCATCCAATCGACAAAAGTAGTCGATTACTTTTCCATTTCTATAGTTTTTTCTCTAAACTTCTCTATTTTTCAATGATTTAGGAATATATTTATTTAGAAGAAAGAAAGTTTTTCCACAAATCGAAGAATCTTAGATGTACATAAGTTTCTTTTACAACCGCAGTGAAAATAACTTTATAAAATGACCTTCTCATATGCACAGTGCATAAAAATGATTACTTTACGCACTAGTGCCTAAACATTAATTTATCGGCTAAGAATAAGTGTCAATTTGCACGAAATATCTATATATTGCGTTAATGCAACGTTGTCTCTTCACTTCACACCTCGTACGTACAGGACTCTTAATTCGTAACTTGTTGTAAAAATAACTATTTAATATTTTTATACTATATTTAAAGTCAATTTTACAGGCGCCGTATGGCCCTATGAAGTACTTTTCAACCCCACTGTTAGTTACTCCAAAAGCTAGCTTATCTGATGCGGATTTTGAAAGTGCTAGCCTTACAATTACAAAAGAAAATGTAGAATTTTCTTGTGTTGTTTTGTAAGAACATTGAACTGAAAGCGGTTAATTAAAAACAGTCTACCCATATTGACTACTTCACCGATTTTTAATTAAATCTGCTTTTACAAAAACTGAGTTTAAAGTGGTTTCTACAGTAAGAAACAAGTTTTTATGCAATTTTATTTATTTTCATACATTTTTTTGCTTTTTTTACCTTTTTAAATTACGAAAACGTTTAATTCGGGAATTGGAACGTTTAAAATTTCACAGTTGCAATCAAAATTAAGACTGACCTTAATGACTAAGTCTAAATGTCTAAAAGCTGTTAAAAAAAATACTTAGAGTAGTTTCGGACTAGAAAATTATTGCAGACCATTAAATATGACTTAAATGTACTCGTGTTTACACTTTTTAGTAATTTGAATAAAATTGGGGTACGTAAACAATGCTTTGTAAAAATTAAAACGTTTCGCTTCTGAATTTTGTAATATGTATGTGGAAGATTATAAGCATGCAATTCTGATTTCGTTTGTTCTTTTTGAAACCTCACCTGAAAAACTTAATTTTAAACGTGTTAAATAATAATTAGCATTGTCTCCTTGAATTAAGATTAATTTAATGTTTTGTTTGTTAATACCTAATATAATATATACGTGTTATCCCACTATCTACGCGTCCACCTCCCTTTTGATGTATACTTTTATTTGAACACTTTGTGCATAATTTAGTATTAGCCAGGACACCAAAACGCGATGGCAGTCGTTCCAGTTTTAGATTCAATAATGCAACCCCGACGTCGGGATATTATTACGGTTATGAGTTTTCAAGTACTTATGGTGGTGCTTTTTGGAATATTCGTACGATATGGTTCCACGACCGACGATTCCATCTATCCCAGTAAGTGACAAAAATTGCAAACCTTCCCAAACTTAGAGTTTCCAAAACGCAGTAGTACTAACATTTTTCTTTGGGAGCGGTTAGACTTTAGACGGGGCGAAAAAAATAAACCTCAGTTTTGCAATTCATTAAAAACAATTTAGTAATTCAAGTGCACATTAAACAATCGGTAATTAAATTAAAAATGTGAGAGCGATACGTTTGTTGTTCCGAAAAATTCTTTATTTTTTCATGTCAAATTTGTGATAAGATGCTCCCGAACATGAAATTTTATCAACACTTAATTATTAGCACAAGTGCTTTGAATATTGTTCGTTTATTATCTCTTAATGAGTTGTTAGATAATAAATTAAAAGTTTTATTGATTTACCGCAAAATTAGCAATGAAAAAATGACCTCCAAATATTAAGATGGTCTACGAATACCATAGTTAATTTTGGATTAGCTTTCGAATCGAATTAACTTAATTAGTAATTAATAGATCGGTGATTATGTAAGCTTAAATCCACATGTTGTCCTTGCGGTTTTCTAGCCGTTGTTTTGTTTTGGAATATTTCTGAGCTAAATTGAAAGTTGAAGTTTTATTAAAAATATTTTCTGCTTGTAAAACAGACAATCTTTTATTGTTATCGCATTCTAATTATATTATTTAAAAAAAAATTTCAACTAAAAGGTTTCTACCATAGACGAACTGGCCACTCGCAGAATGTGGAAAATTCATCAACAAATTTCCGGTCTTCTTAAAATTGCGTTTTAATTTAATTCGTTTCTCTAATATGGAATATTTCAGTATGCATTAGACAAAACAATAAGCAAATGTGCTTTGCATTTTTATAAATTACGGGAACAACATTTCGCTAAATAATTTCGTAAAAAAATCATCTGCGATATTTGTGATTTTATGTTTGCCTGCAAACATTTTTAATCAGTTTTGACCTCGGATTCTACTTACCAATAATTTATTATCTCCATAATTTTTGGGATATACAGGGTCTTAAATTCGAGTTGGTAAATTCAAACCATTGAAAAATAATTTTCTTCAAAGTAATTTTTTTAGTTTCGATATTCAAATAGTCATAGGTCCAAAACTATTGATTTTTACTGTAAATGATTTAAGTAACGTGGAACATCTATAAACTAGATTGTAACCATTTCAGTGTTTAGAGTTATTGATTAAACTAAGTAAAAATAAGAAATTCAAGTTTTATTTCCTGTAATTTAATGAAGAAACTCACAACTCTTTACAAGAAATTAAAATACCCCCTCGCCCTTTTGTATGTCGTTAATTTCGTCCGCAAGCTCTGAAATATGCCTTAAAAATTTGAAACTGCAAAATTCTGTTTACAAAACCCGAGCTTGAACTTATCGTACAAGAGAAATTTACTACTCGCTTTTTGGAAAATCAGTGGCAGATTGTTGAGCGAGCTTGAAGGTCGAGCAGCCACACCCAGCTAGTAATAAATAAATTATTCTGCTTTGTCGTACAGGAAAATTTTAGCTTTTAGACCCCAGAGTTGCTAAATCGAGATGGGGAATGTAACTGTAACCCTGTTTTATTGTTTATAGTAGAAATCCTCAATGCACGAGGATCGACAGCTTTAAACCACGGAAATGGCCATAAGAAAGTTAGATCGAATAGGCCAATGACCGCTTCTTATCATTCTTATCATTAGTAAATAAATTATTATATTGACCAAGCGTAACTATTTGCAAAAACGTTTTTAATTTTAATTTTCAAAGTATACTTTAAAATGCAACGACCCCAATTTTATTATAATATTTGTATTATATTTTTATTACTTGAGATTATAATCTACTAAAATGTTTTAAAATTTTTTGCATGCTAAATTATCGAATGAGTGCATATTATGTACAATGAAGGTTTAATATTACATAACATTTTTTATTAAACAAACAGCAATACTAATTAGCAAGCCAATACTTATTGATACCTTTATTATGTATACGTCATCGAACAATAACAATAGAGCAAATAAAAATTTAAACTCGAGTTAATCGTATGCAAACAAGTAGATATATAATATAGTATGGGTTCGAACCAGGATCCGCCCGTTGGGTGGTGGGTTACCCTGAATGTAAAACAATGCCCACGTTTTAAATTTAAAATATTTTTTAATTTGAAACAGAATATTATTTTAGACGTCACAATTTATAATTGACATCAGTATGCTTGTAGATCTAATTTATTTTAATTTAGCGTACATAATTTGACAGAAAGTCAATATAAATTGTTCCCGCATTACTTATGTATGTATAAAAATAACAAAAATAAAAGGAAATATATGTCACATTTTTAACAATAAAATGGGGGAAGTAATATTTTGTTTTGTACTACTCAACACAAATTGAATTAGAATTTCTGTATATTTATACAGGCTAAACTTAAAGGATATAGCGTCGAATCCTAAAAATTGGGCAAAAATATTTAAAAATTCCTATGTATAATACGACGGGGTATCACAAAATATCTGAATTTTTAAGTTTTACTTATTTTCGAACATCCCAGCACATCATACGCTAGAAAAATCGATTGCAATTTCAAGTTACCTTCAACGCTAGAAAAATATGATTAATGTTTAATGAATTTGCTCATACCTGAAGTACGATTGATTTTACATAATTACGTTATTTTTCTAATATTTGACTCGTGAACTGAAGTTATCGATAATGGTTATTAAAACGAAAGCATAGTAATGATAGTAACCAAAAAAATTGTTTACTTCATTTTAAGACTGTATCAAATATTTATCCTTTTTATTAAGATACAATCAGCTTTTGAATGAATAATTAACCAACAAACAACGAAAAAAATTAATTGTCATTTTTTTTGTATCTGCTTTTATTGTTTTTTTCTTTTGGCCTTGACTTCTCAATTGGTCAGACTTTTGAACTCCAGGGTACGTTAGGGTTCCTATTTAAAACCTAGGTAAACCTAACACCCTTTCAGAAACAAAAACGAAATGTACCATAATCTTTGGTTGGGATGCTGAATTTACTTCAAGCACAACGTCACACGTAAAATGGCTTTTCGACACTATGAATTCTTAAATAGTACATCACGTGACCAGCTGTTATGTACAACAACTTGTTATGTACAACAACTGTTATGTACAACTTGTACAACAAACACAATCCCACAAACAGCAGGCAAAGCTACAATAACCTTAGAAAATTATTCAATCACAAACTAGAAATACTCAAGAAGCAGATGAACATGCAACAGATCATACAGTCAAACAATACTCCAAAAACTACCTGGACGATAATCAATAAGGAACTGGGCAAGAAAAAAGAACTCCACAAAGACATAACGCTTAAAGCCAACGATTTCTCCAAATACTTCAAAAATGCAACCAATAGTTTAAACGAGAAAATTCCAAAAGTAACCACAAGCCCATTGCAACATTTAAATTCAACTTTTCCAAGAACAGAAACATCCATATTCTTACACGATGTTACCGAGGCCGAAATAGAAAACGCAATATCGCAACTAAAAAATTCACCATCGTACGACATCTACAACTTAAACATAAAAATTATAAAATTCATCTATCAAGACATACTACCGGTACTATGTCACATTCTGAACACGTGCATGATACAAGGAATCTTTCCGGACACTCTCAAGATATCAAGAATTATTCCAATATACAAAAAGGGAAATAAAATGAAGCAGCCAATTACAGACCAATATCAATACTACCCATATTTTCAAAAATATTTGAAAAATTACTATGCGATCGTTTTCTGGACTTTTACACAAAAGGAAACTCTAACAAAACAGCAATTTGGATATCAAAAGGAAAAAGCACGATAGACGCAATTAGATATCTCACAACTCAAGTGTACGAGAAACTAGAAAACAAACAAAATGTCAAATTGTTTTTGCGATTTAACGAAAGCTTTTGATATGATGGACCATAAGATATTCCTCAATAAAATCCAACACTACGGATTCAGGGGAATTGCTTATGATCTAATAAAATCATACCTCAGCAGCAGGACGCAAGCAGTATCATGGAACGAACAATTAAGCAATGAAGAACCTGTAACATGTGGTATTCCGCAAGGCAGCATTTTAGGACCGCTCTTCTTCGTCGTGTATATAAACGATCTTCCAGGAATTATGGAATGCCCGACAATTCTATACGCGGATGACACAGCCATCATAGAAGAAAGCGACACGCAATCCAACAAACACAAGGAGACCGCAGCAAAATGGTTTACATCAAACAGATTATTGATGAATGATAATAAAACTTACGAGATAACTTTCACAACCAACAGAACCGATAAAAATCAGCAAAACACAGCAAAATACCTAGGCATAACACTGGACAGCTACCTCACCTGGAACGACCATACAACAAATCTAATGAGCTCACTAGGCACAGCTCTATATGCAATACGTAGAATAAAGGCAACCATTGGAAAAGAAGCTGCAAAACTTGTATATTTCTCGATGTTTCATGCCAAAATGGTGTACGGTCTTCAGATTTGGGGGCACTCGGCACACCTGAACCGAATCTTTATAATGCAAAAAAGCCATACGAGAATTAGAAGGATCGCCTTGCAGAACACACTGCAAACCATTGTTTAAGTCTCTCAAAATCATGACCTTGCCCTCCGCATACGTATACGCCTCCATAGTGCATATTAAGACTGACAGTACAACACATACCACAGCTACTCATTCCTACGAAACAAGACGAAGGAACCAATTGCAGACAAAACGACTTCGACTCAAATGTAGCGAAGGCGACAACCTAGGCATTAAGTTGTATAACAAGCTGCCAGAAGAAATCAAGAGCCTTCCCTTAGTGCAGTTCAAACGGAAAACAAAAGAATTCCTGACGGAAAAGGCACTATACGAAGTCTCCGAATTTCTGTGTCAATAAGTTGAGATGAAAACCAGCACATGCTGATCTCCACTTTTTTAAGTTATTTTATTATTCCGAATTTATTGTAATGCTAACTATAACTTAATAAAGATTATTATTATTATTATTATTATTATGGCGTTGTTCGAAAAATTTAAGTTCCTCTCCTAGTAGGTAAAAAATAGCTGAGTATTTATCTATTTCTAGTATGTATAGCGCTAGCCAAGAGGAGGCATTTAGTGTCTGTGAGAATGTCAGTTCAAACAGAATTATTTGCTTTACCTAAGCGATATTAATTATCTTTTCCAGGACCGGTTTAATCTGTTAGTAAGCGCGTAGGCCCTAGATATGTTCAGTTTTGAAGGCTACCTACCATGCGCATTAGATTATATCGATTTTTTTACTTAGAAAAATTATTTTCCCTAATTAACTACTACGTTAAATTTACTGACCGTATATTTACGAACATCAATAAAAATCGCAAAGTCAGTCATACTGTTTAGCTAGATACCCTACATTGTGATTTTATTTTCCTAATGTAACCTTGCAATAATACAACAAGGCTTTCCGCGCAGAAAAGAAAACAAACGAAATCGACAAGATAAAGGGTACCTACATATCAATCAAACACAAGATAATGGATGTCGTTTGATCAAATTGATAATTTGATCAAATTAGTTCTAACACAAATATGTACGTTGTCGTAATCTTACGCACACATTCGTGTGGTCATTATTATGCAATGTGCATACCAAGTAAATAATCATAACAAATTACATAAATAAATAACATTTAATTATGTAACATATTGCTGTTTCAATTTTTTTGTTCGATAACATCAAAAAGTGTAGATTGAAAAATTTCAAGTTCATATCGATAGATATAGGAAGCAAGATAAAAAGGTAAATTTATTTTACCCTATTAAGGGTAAGGATCTTATCACTCATCACCATCTCTACGCCTTACACGTAACTTTAGGCGCGTAATTCAAAATTCAAATTTATACATTATTACACCTACTTTTATATTACCGAAATAATTAATGGCAACGTTCACTTCAGATTTTTTAATTAAATGTTTAATCATGTTTAACTTAATTATTGTATTTTTTACAAAAATTAATATTTTTTATCAGTTTATTTTGATATGGATGCCAAATTTGCCTTATTTTTTATTTTAATTCGTGCCGTGGCTGCTCTAAGATTTAATTTGCTCAAGTCGGTAAGCGACTAAATGAAAAAAAATTATTTGCTGTTAATTAATTGCACACCTACCCAAATCGTTATTTTTCGTATATAAAACGTGATCCTGACGCCTAAAAATAATTTTTGTAATTTTTAAATTGTCGTGTTTCCCGCATTGTTAACTTTTTCAAGTGTTCCGATTGTCGTGAATTTTTATTGTTTACGTGCATGCAATTGAATTTACTTTGATTATATATTCAATAATTGGTTCTAATGGCGATGCAAAATAAATACCTATAGTATACTAATAGTAAATGGGCATACCTAAGTATTAGCTATATTATTTATTTATCAGAAGAAACAAATCAATAAGCAATATATATTCTTAACGAAGTTATCTGATGAAAGGACAAATTTAAATCAGAAAATTGGCATATTTGAATTTTAAATTTAGTTATCGGCTAAAAATAAAAAAAGAGCTTGTAACCTTTTGCGCTCACTTTTGTTCTCTTGTTTGTTCTCCCGTGTATGTTTAATAGTAGATGAAGATATATTCGAAAGCTCATATTTTTAACAAATCCTTACAAAGTGTGTTCAGTTGGTTGAGAGCGTGTGTGTGCTTCGTTGTACGCTAATCTTGAAAGCTCTGAATTATTTGAAATTTGAACGCAATATCGCAAATATTATATTGTATATTAGAGGAGAGTGCTTATCTAAGTGCTTAATTAAATTTGTCAGATACAGAATTCTGTTAAAATGTATAACACGATTATGCCTTTCAAAATAATATCGAATCATGATGCCGATGCTCCTACCAGCAGCTATCTAATAAAAAATAAACCTAAAATACAAAACATTGAACGGTGTCGATCTGCTCTTGTGTTGGTGTATACCCAGTTGATTTTGTTAATTATCTTCGTCTTGCTCACCCAATATTCACCTGAAGCGGATGCTAGCGATCCACACAATTCAATTCCCCCCGTTTTTGGAGGCGTCGATCCGGATTCCAACACCATTTACAGATATCTTACAAGTTAGTGTTAATTTTTATTTTTATAATAATTTTAATTTTGAGCTTACTTCGCCACTGTCCTACTGTAAGAAACGGCGGAAAATGTTCTGCACAATATTTTTTAACGCCGACCTGTTTTGTTAAATAAGACTAATTATTACCGCCAGTTTTTCAAAGAAAGACGGAATGCTTTTTTACAATTTCTAATACTGATGTACAAATTAAAAATAACTATGAAAACCTTTGTAGCATAGCGCCTTAGGTGATTTTTTTAAGTTGTAAGTTAAACGCAATGAACAAAGAAAGTTTTAAATTAAAATTGATTTCTTTAGATCTCATACCTGGCATCAAAAGTACCGTAAGCTATCTAGTGCTTATAATCTTCTTCTACCCCCAACATTCTAAAATGTTCAAATAAAGACTTTGGTATCGTCGCTTTCACTAAAAATAAAAATTAATCGTCAGAAAAGAAACTGCTTTTAATATTTATAGATAAAATAGAAAAACTATTCTGTTAATCACAAAAGACTGAATATAACTTTAATTGAATTAATTAATAATAACGAATCTAATTTTACTTAATAATCAAGTAATCACTCGGTGTATTACGAGAAGACCAGTTTATGAGGCTCTGTTATGATGGGGAACGTTGAAGGTGTAATATTTAAAGCTTTTCTTTCAATCAGCACTTCCAGTAATGGCGTGCTCAGCTGCTGAGGTGAAAATGGCAGGTTCGGGCTTAGTAACGCTGCTTAACGTCGTATAACAAATACTGCAACCAACAGCACACAAATTCGCAGTATCTAACATTAGTAGCTCCAAATCGGCAATACCCTGTAAATTCTCATGCTATAGTTTACATTTAGCTATTTAGTATATTCCACAATAATATGCAGGGAGGGAACAGAAGCACGATCTGCATTTAGACAAATAATTATTTATTATTCAAAAAATGATAACAATGATGGCAGTTATTCAAGTGGCCATCCCGGCCCTGTATTTTAACACCAACCGGTACATTTATTATTATCAAAGCTTGTATTTCACATCCAAGCGTTTTAAAATAACTTTTTCAAGTCGCACCCCATCGTTTTTACCCTTAAAATTTAATTACGAATACCTAATTTTTATCTTTCTGGTTCAGTCGGAAAAGCGTTTCCGTTACTATAAGAAAACACTTTTATTTCATTACAAATGCACTTTTCAATTCGCAAAGCGACTAACAAGCTTATAGTAGGGGAAACTGCGCCGAACGAAAAAATATATTTTGAAAAATATTAAATTATTGTTTTCATTTGAAGTGCTTTCATTTACTGCACCGAACACTAAACAAAATGCAAATTTTGAACTAATAAATCGTTTTATATTTACATTTTAGCTTGCGTAATAAGTGAACTGAATAACGAAATTTTTAGGTTGGTTATTGTTTCCATTTTCCTCTGCGAACCCACCAAAACATCCTAAATATTTTATCGTTTGTTTACGAATAAGGCTCACCATGTAAATTCTTCAAACCGCCACTACTCTTCATCGTCTACCACAGCACAGCCTTAGAAACTTTATAATTATGAAAAGTTGGAATCTCAAATTGGTTGACCAAACTTTTAACTTTTAATCAATTTCTTTTACATATATAATATCCAGTAGATGAACTATGCAGCTTCTGTCCCATTTAGTTGAATAACTGTTACTAATTTGTGATTTTATTTGATTAAAATTGGATTCCATTAGTCACAATTTACTTTAAATTACGATTTTCATCTTAGTTAAACTGAAAATTTGTGGATTTGTCATGATTTTTCAAGAAAACGTTGAAAACGAATGAGGCAGACATCTCATAGTCTATCTACTAAATCTGGCGTTTTTAGAATTTATATTATGTCGTTGCATAAGCGAAAATTTATCATTACTTCTAATGTTTTAAAAGCGATTGTTACATTCCTAAAAGCAAACTGCTGTAAAATTTAGTTATTGTCTCTTCAGGTTATGAACCTGAAACGAATTAATTGCACAAGCAATTTTTATTATTTTATGTAAATACTCGCAACATTATAACTTTACAGTAAAACATAGAACAAATTAGCATAAATAATTCAAATTGGATTTATTATCATGATGTCACGTTCCCAATTTTAGGGTCTAAACGAAGTTGTATAATAATTCTAGGGAAGTTATTAAATTAACATGATCTATCATAAGAATAATGAGTTTTGATTTGAACTTTCTTTGTTTGAAATTTTCATTATTATAATACAAACACCTACCCGATATTTTCATAAATTTCGCAGTTTAATTTTTGTTAACCTTTTTCCAAAAAAATTTGAATAAGAATGATTAATTGTTTAAACAATTAGAATTACGTTTTCGTTATCTAACAAAAAATGTGCATTACGTGATATTAAATTTTAATAAATTATTCTAATTGTTTTACATTTGTGTAATTATACCTCGTGCATAGGTTTAACTAAAAATGCAAAACGCTTTTATTTATAAAAACTATAGCCATTATTGTAACAACCATAACTCATTAATTGCTTCTGTGATGTAAATAAAGATAAGGATAAATAATGCCTGGGTTCGTAAAAAAGCAAACAAAAGGTAATTAAGCAAATTTTAATAATTATTATTGCGCATGATTTGCTATGTAAAGCATTTTACCAAATTACTATAATAGATACTTTTTCGCTTATTACATTTAGATATTTAAAAATATCTAAAAAAAAAGAGGGAGAAAATCCAATATTATTAGATTCCGTATGTACAGCAGCACAAAAAAAACAATGCAATAGATAAGATAGGACAACACGACGAAATAGTATATTAATAGCGAGGCGGAAAGCAAGTCATTACTAACTGAGGTCTGTTCTGCTGACCGACGGCGAAGCCGGAGGTCAGCAATTGGCCGAAGTTAGTAATGACGCTTACGCCGAAGCATGTATACTATTTTATTCGCAATCGTGAAGTTGGGGTTGGTTTAATGGAAATAATGCGTTTTCAAATTTATATTAAGTTATGTCATATTTGACATTTGTATCAGCGCCTCTACTTTTAATAGCTCATATCACGTTAGTGATAATTATTTTAGTAGGCGTCAAAGCAAAAATTACCGTGCGTTTTTTTTGACAATAATTAGTATTATTGTTTTGTCGCTTTGTGATTATGAGTGAATTATCTTGTACTCCACCAGAGCTTCGAGAAGTTGCAGAAAATGCAGTAGGTGATTTGTTACCCAACAAAAGTAAGGCAAGGTATGAAAAGCCTACAAAGCTTACATGGATTGGCGTTACAATAAACAAGCACGGAATAATTCAGAAAGTGTGGTGCTTGCTTATTTTAGTGAATTGTCGAAAGACAAAAAACCTTCTACGTTAACTCTACGGGCAACTTATTCAATGCTACGAACAACATTCAATATTAAAGATAATACAGATATTTCAAAATTTGCGAAATTGAGAGCTTTTTTGAAGAAGCAAAATGTTGGGTTCAAGCCAAAAAATCAGGTGTTTTACATAAAACTGAAATTGATAGATTTTTAAGTGATGCGCCTATAGAATTTCTTCTACAAAAGGTAAAATTATAAATTTTGTACTCACATACAATGAACATAATTGTTTAAACTTTCTAGGTTGCTTTAATAATCGGCGTTAGCGGTGCATGCCGAAGTGATGAGTTGTATAAAATGAAAATAGAAGATGTAAACTTTTTAGAAAATAAAATAAGTATCCACATTCGTGATACAAAACCTATCATTCTCGATCATTCTTAATAACGCGCCCGGAATGGATTGTAATTGTTAAAGAATACGTAAATCTTCGGAAGAAAACTTGTAAACATTAGTTACTCTTAAGTAATCTTCTTATATTTTCAATAATTTTCAAAATTGCATAATATTCCATAATAAAATTATTTAAACTTTCTAGGTTGGTTTTATGATAAGCTAGGCTAATCTAGGTTGCACTTCTGGTGTCATGTAGCAAATAAAGTGTGACGGTGTAGCCAATCGTCAGAAGACTTCTACGGTTCCAAACTGCGAACCCTGACTGTAACAAATAAATTTTAACAAGAAAATGAGAAAGTATTATAGGACTTACCATAAATAAGTATTCAAATGTCACAATATGTACTTATACATCAATAATTTGAACGATAAAATGCCAGGAATTGTTAACAAAACTTTTCGATGTCGAAGCTTAAACTTATCGGATTATCCAAATATTTTTTAAACTAGCAACAAATAAATCTTAGCGAAAATTTAAAAAAGGGCTATCACTTGCAATAAGCAATTATTCTAATTAAAATGTTTTATAATTTGCACGCCCAATTATGATTTCTAATTATTGTTATAACCTAACTATATTTGACATTTGTATCAGCGGCTTATATCACGTTAAAACCACGCCCATTTGTTCATTACTGACCGCCACGTGATATAACGAGTGAATAATTTTCATTACACACCGGTTGATATTAGTAGTTAACAATATGCCACTTCAAACTTTTTAAAAGTCGGGAAACGGCAATTACCGACCGATTGCGAATAAAATAATATTACAATCACCAGTAAGTAGTCGTCTTAAACTTGGAATGGGCGATAGATAGAATGTTGAAAAAATTATTCATTATAGTTACATGCAGTTTTACTTTTAGGGGTTAAAATATCGCGTTCGTGCAACGTATTAATCTTCATTGTCTTCAAGCACTGCACCTTCTCTAATTACCTCACTAGAGACCTCCACCAACTCTCTAGTTTGTCTAAAACATACATTACGTATACTTGTAGCGTTTACACGTTTAGTAGCGTAAAGTATTCTTTACCGTATTAAATGCAGAAAAGCATACTTTATCGCATTGCACTGAAATAATATATTACTTATCAAGCAATAATCAAGGTTTCTAAGTAAATACACAAGTTCGTCAAAGAATTATAAACAATTTATTCAAAACTTAAAACTGAAAAGCTCAAAAATATCCTAAAATATGAAATAAATTTCTAAACACAAAAAATAAAGATTATACTACATTTGAGGTTTATAAAAATATTGGTCAAATCGTATAAGTACAAGCTAAGTCCTCGCGTCAAAACTTCTCTGCGCTCGAAAGCTTGCATTCTAGCGCCCATCGTCCTTTTTCTTGTTTCAATTTTTAAATTCTTTTTATTAAAGTATTTTTGACTCACGGATTTTAAAATTGTTTCATTTATAAAAGATCTTGGAGAAATTTATAAATTATTGAACGTTCTGAACGATTGAGTTTGTTAGCTTAAAAATGTCTTGGTGATTAAAATTCGCTGAGATGAAAAACGCGATTTTTATTTGGCACTCACTTAGAAGTTCTTCTGTATTAAATTACAAAAAACGTATTAGATTTAGGTACCTACCCTAAGATTATTGAATGTCGTAAGCTACATGCACACTTGATAACAAGATTTTCAATTTCTGAGCCTTCAAATATGCGAAATTATAAAATAAGTGTGGAAAGAGCAGGAAAAGCATTTTTACTTTTTTAGGCCTCTTATGCTACATACATAATAAGCAAATACTATATTTTAAAATTGTATCAAAAACCTGAACAAGCCTCTAAATTACTTGTCCTGTTTCTTTTTATTGCGATAAATTATTATTTGGACTAACGAATAGGCAGATAGTATTAAAAGTAAACTAACTTTTTGCATAATATATTATTCTTCCCTAAGAGTAAAGTCCTTAGGTTTTAAGAAAATTTAATTTTTTGTGCATCCCCATCCTTTTTACGAGTGGTATAGTTTGCACGTCATTAAAAAATTTTGCTTGAAGGAACTTCAACAGAAATGCACTTAAGTTTTGGAGTATAATGTGCATTATAATGGTGAGGTAAGTATTTTTGTCGGTAAAAGCCTAATTAAATTAGATTAATCGTTAAATTTAATTAAAATAGCGAAAATATTATGTTAGCATGATAATCATCCTTATCGATAAATTTGCAAATCGTACTTTTTGTTTATACATGCATTAAGCCGAATAACAACATTTTAATAAAATTATTATGGCTACACCAAAACAAAGATACCTACTACGACTACTCCGTTGCTATAAAAGGTTAATAAACCATAATCTGTTATAATCAATTTGATGGGTGCGTAGATATCTACGAGCTTTTATAAAATTAATTCGTTTAAAATATGAAGTCGATTTATAACTGAAATCATATTGTGTTTGACATAGTTTCATAAATAGCATTGGTATTTTAAATGAAAGGCATTAATAACGACGTCAATAATAATAATATCATCAAATATATTATTGCATATTAATTATTTTCCATATGCCAGGGTTACTTTTGACCCTTAAATCGCGCGGCGATCATGCGTACTCAAACTATTTGATTTAACCCTCCGCGAGCACCGCACCACGATTAAATTAGCCCAAATTGCATACCAAACAATAAACGGTAATAAAAATGTTTGTGTTGCAAATTGCTTTATAGATTTCATCCTGTAATTTAAATTACACGCCGGCTAATCTGTCATAATATGCATTTAGCGTTTAACCTTGAATAAATCCAATTCAAGTTTAATTTCCAAGCAAATAAATTCAAATGAGTACATTTTACTTAAAAACTAACTCACTCTTCCTCTCTTGGTATCTTTTATTATTTCATTCAATTTCGTGACAAAGTGTGTGGAAGTATTTTTGGGGTGCCTTGAATTTAAACGACTTTTCACTTTAAACTACACAGTTTATAAGAGCTTTCCTTTCCCTTTCTTTCTTAAAGCTACACGATTGTCGAAATTAATAATAAAGTTTTTTTTTAGTGTTTCAAGATGTGCACGTTATGATATTTGTTGGATTTGGATTTTTAATGACTTTTCTCAAGCGATACGGATACAGCGCGGTGGGTTTTAATTTTCTCTTGGCGGGGTTAATGATTCAATGGGCAATTTTGTGTCACGGATTTTATCATCTTGACGATAACGCTAAAATTACTTTAAGTATTACAAGGTACAATAAAACTTAATTGTACGTAAAAATATTTTTTAATTAATTTTTATTCCAGCCTCCTGAAAGCGGATATTGCCGCAGCAGCTGTGTTAATCTCAATGGGCGCAGTATTAGGACAAACTTCTTATGTGCAACTTTTGGTTATGGGATTTATTGAAATTGCTGTTTTTGCTTCCAATTTCTATTTGGGAACTGAAGTCTTTAAAGTATGTATTACCAAACTAAAAGACGTATTGAAATTTTTAAAATTTCACCTACCAACATTAAACCTTTATTGTATATCGAAAACAATATTCAATTTAGCGGTGTTGATGTAGGAAACACACTTTACTCGTTTACTCGATACCTTTTATTTAATATAAACAGGTGGCAGATGCTGGAGGTTCAATATTTGTACACGTTATGGGAGCCTACTTTGGTCTTGGAGTAAGTTACGTGCTGTGTCGAAATAAAAAAGGATCACAAGTTCAAAATTCGTTAGAAGGTTCCAGTTATACGTCGGATTTATTTGCAATGATTGGTAAGTTTCTGGTAAACACTTTCTTATTTCTAAAACGCTTCTAAGGTACTACGATAATAACTGCCTTTGACATATTATACAGTGCGTGACGAACATAGTAAACGGCAACAGACACAAATTGGTCATCAGAAAAATATTTTTCACCGCTTCATAGACTACAAATAACATTTTTTAATATACATAGATATCAAATTTTAAAAATAAAAGCTGATATAATAATAAATTAAAACTCAAAAGTTTTAATTATTTAAACAAAAATTTAATCCACTTGAATCTGAAATTTTTGAAAATTTTCACCAGGCGATAGTTGAGCTCTAGTAAATAGTAACTGAAATTATATGGATACTACTTGAAACCCTTCTACAAAAAATGAGCAAAAGTGGTTAGTTTCCATAATTTCGTGTAATGTCCCTAATGTCTGCACTTAGGAAGTTGAAATGCTTCTCATATAAAGGTTTCTGGATACAAGATAATGATATAAAATATCTAAAACCTTTAAAAAAGACTCATTATTGCACTAACTAAATATTAATTTGCAATTAGCGACGTACATGAAGGATTAACGGTTTGGCATGACGAAATAACGCGCCTACATAGATTACCGAGATTCTCACTGTTTCTAACATCTTTTTTGGTTTTTTATGCTTCTCCATGAGTTACCAGGTTGAAATTTGGCATGTAGATTCTTGAAAATCCGATTTATTAGTTTTCAAAATAGTTACTTAAGGTCGATGTCAAAATAAAGCTCAAAGTTTGTTTGTTTGGCTGTTTCGTAGAGATATCACAAACAATATCGACATTTTCCATAAAGGTTCTACTGATTAATGAAGCTTTTTTCATATTTAATTTCCCTATGCAAAAAATTATTGGCGTTTCGCTGATCTAATCTTACAGATTAAGCCTGTAGATAATTTTTGCTTAACTGTAAATCTAATCAAATCCATTCTAGAACACTCATCGCTACGGTTTTCCATATATAATACTAAAATTAATACAAAATTTTGTAGTGCTTAAAATGATGAACAAGTCTTTCCGTTGCTACCTCTTAGCGTTTACGAAATTCTCGTCCTGATCCTGGACACACTGTACAATACTACAAAAAGGAGTTTTTAAATATTTTTTAAATTTAAGCTTTATACCATAAAAGCTCGAGTCTGCTCGATACACTCACTTATTCCTTTTGCTAATACTACGACTTATCATTTTTTCATTTTCGACACGCATAAATGCTTTTAATGTATCAAATGTAAAAGTCTACGTCTCTTTTTCAATTCCTTTGATCCAATTTTATCTCCTTATTTTTTTAAACCGACTCGACGCAAAGTTTTAAATTTCCAATTATTGGAAGAAACCATAATCTGCGAATACATTTTTTTTTGTTTCCTCACGTTGCACTTACTCACAGTAAATTAAGTTCCGTTTGTGTTCCACGTCAAATTTAAAAAAATTAATTTCCAAATTGCCAATTTTACGTGAAAGTCTTTGAAATTATTAAAAAGTACACGTGAATTTAAATATTTTATTAATACCAAATTATCTCATTGTATCGTTCGACTTCGCGATTTCAAAGAAATATTTCACTAATTAAAATTTTCCGAAAATGTTTAAATCTCTTATTCAAATTTTATTATACAGACACAGTTAATTAAAGTAATATTTCATATTTCTATAGCAAAAATTTAAAATTAAAGGAAAATATTATTTCTCAAATATGCTACGAAATGATTAATTTTGACACTTTTATCCTTTTAATCAACAAACATCAAAGAGAATGTTGAAATATTTACTATAAAACTTAAAATCTATCAACCTGGGAGATTAGAAAAATTTTACGTCAAACCGAAGTCGATTAATCGCAAAAAAACATTCACTGAAAAAGTGAAAACTTCAATAGCTAGGGTAAAACTACGTTTTTAGCCTCATATTGATAATCGTCTTAAATAATTTCATCCAATTTTGAAAGTTTGATATCAAAGAGAAATCTATAAAAAGTTAATTTTGCAGTTTAGAAGTCAAAGCTTGCTGTTTGTCTATCATAAACTAATTAGCGAGTGACTTCCTCATCATAATTATTTAATATAGTAATCATAAGAATATTAATGTTGAGCTTTCAATTTTGAATCTCACGCCCTTGCTTTACAAAATTGTTTCATTGCTAATTTTAATTTTGAAATGCAATATTTTAGGAACAATATTTTTGTGGATGTTCTGGCCAAGTTTTAACGCAGGAGAACTCGTCAACGATGAACGTCACAGAGCAATAATTAACACTTACTTGTCGTTAGCTTCGTGCTGCGTGACGGCTTTTGCATTTTCTGCAATGCTGACACCAAACCATAAGTTCGACATGGTTCACATTCAAAATTCAACCTTAGCTGGAGGCGTAGCTATTGGATCTGCCGCAAACATGATGGTTCAACCCTACGGAGCTATCGTTGTCGGCGTTATTGCTGGAGCACTATCCGTTTCTGGATACTCAATTTTAACCGTAAGTTCGGCGCTTGTTTGTGAAGAAAAACTTGACGTATTTTCTTTCAGCCATTAATCGATAAACATCTGAATCTTCACGATACCTGGGGGTACATAATTTGCATGGTATGCCGGGAGTTTTGGCTGGTTTGATTAGTTCCTTGATGGCTGGTTTGGCAACAAAAGATCAATACCACAGTGAACTATACAAGGTGTTTCCTGCCATGGCACCGCTGACGCTTGCAGAAGACGACGAAAATTTTACGAACCTGGATTGAACAGAACTGCCAGTGCACAAGCTGGATTTCAGCTAATTGGATTGGCCGTAACTTTGGCCATTGCCGCTATATCGGGAATGATAACAGGTAAGCATATTTTCCTATTGGTTCTTATTTCAAATATTGCAAAAATTAAACATTGTTTTATGAATAACCAAAAATAGGTGCACTCATTAGTGGAGAGTTTACTTCGCCGGTAGGCACAAAATTATTCTACAACGACGAATTGTTTTGGAGTACTCCAGATTCGACAGATGTTACTCAAATTATACAGGAAGTGACGTTTGGCCCTATTTTTAAAGTACAACAACCAATAACTCATAAAGATAAACAACTATCACTTCGCTCTGCGGTATTAAGTAGTAAAAATTAGTTGTAGCCATTTTCTAGTCTTTGCAACATTGTATAACACCACTAGTTGCTTGAAGTTATAGTGGAATATAGTATAAAAGTTTACTCCTTTTCCTTAAAATGTAGATTTCCATTTGTTGGTGACCCAAAGAAATGTTGCAATATAGTAAACGACAGTTGAATGCATACGAGCATTTACATTTCCATCACTAGTGCGTAAATATAATCACTTTACGCACTAGTAGGAAAATATATATTTAATTATTAGAAACACTGTCCTGGAATTTTTAAGCTTAATAAGCTCTTTAATAGACTTTTTTTAAATATAAATGAAAGTGACCTTATTGCAGCCAAATACTTAAAAGCACCCCGTATAATTTTTCCATTACAGAAGAATCTATATCCATTTCGTGCAATTTGCATAAAAGGCATGCCAGCTTTGTTAATACTCTCACTCAAATTCGTTTCTTTTTCTTATTTTGTCCCTTTATTTGGGGTTAGGCATCCTAATAAGACAACATTAATTTAAAAAGTAATGGCTTACTAGATGAAATTTTTAAAAGAAATGGGCAGACGTCGTTAAAGCGACAACGTTCCGTTTTTTATGAAAAAATGTAAAAAATTACAATATTAATTGGGATTATTAAAATGCAAAAAGTATTTTATGTACACCGTCGTCAAATTAAAGCAACTTTTATTATAATATCACAGGAACAAAATTTCACGTTAAAAGATATTGTTGGGATTAATCTCTTTTGTATTCATGAGAGTAGGTTACACTGTTAAAATAATAAGGTCAGGATGGCAAAAAAGGTTTAATTATTTCAATGTCAAATTATTTAACCGTTATTAGTTTTAACATTTTCACGGTTGAAATGATAAAATAATTGATATCCAAATTTCAACTCAACCCAATTTTCCATATTATTTATTGCTAGGCGGGTGATATATCAAAAATCTGTTATATGCAGATAAAAATAAATCAAAATGGAAATTTATTAAACAAATTCAAATTTTTAGATTTTTTTAAGTTCGTAAAAACGGAAATATGGTTAATTTTGTATGTTTGCCTAAAATATTATCTTGAAAAATGTAATACTAATGTTTTTACTGTTTATTTATATCGTCGCTGTTTGTGTTTATCATTCAGCCTGAACAAGCCCTCACTACTTCTTCCCAAATATGTAAACGATCCATATCACCATTTTAAATTGAATCCATTGCATTTTTAATAAAAATGCTTTCAAAAACAAATAAACATGCTTTTGATTTTGCGAAATACAGGGTGGTCTAACTTTGAGTTTTACCAATAACGAAACGACTTTTGTTTTAATGATATAGATTAAGGCGGGAAGGATACGACGTAAATTACCTCGAATAATATAACCTGCTTTGAACGAATTTGCATAAACAAGTTAAAACTTCGGTTTTCTATTGATAATGAAAGATATAAAGCTATAAATCTTTCTAACGGACCTCTTTTTTTGATTAACATCTCGAAAATTGATTCAAATCTGTTTTCTGCTCGTAAACGACCACCCCAACTAACACGCTAAAAATTAACTTTAATCTTGGGAAAATTCGTCATTTACTTCAAAGTTTTTCATGTTCGCTTTATAGAAATAAAAATAAAGATATGGATTGCGGTGCTTTGTATAAAATACACCAAACGAAGATGTAATCTTCACATTTTTGTAGTTTAAGCGGCCCTTTTACTTCTTTTACATTTATCAACCCTCGAAATCTACGGAAAGAAAAATCTTATTTATTGTAAATACTTAATATAAGTTTTGCTTTTCAATTATTTGCACATTTTCCTGCTTTATTTTATTATTAGCTCAAGATAAATGACAATATATTTGAAATGGAAGACAAAATTCAATTCCACCTTAAATTGAAAAAGATAAAATATTGAAAAATTGTTAAAACATTATTAAATCGCAAGGAATCAAAATATCGACTACGAAGAATAACCTCATGCATTTATTTATAACCACGTCGTATAATAAAAAAAACAAAATAAGACGGTGAAAATTTAAAATTGTTTTCCTTTTTTTTCGTCGATTTTTTAAAAGCGATTTTAATTTACTCGTCGCGAGCCGAAAAATTGTTCCTTAATCTGGATTCAAACCCTATGGCGTACTGGTCATGAATACGCGCGCCACGATACAACTGCACGCCACTTTTACAATAACTATTCCAGGATCGCCGCCGCAGGCTCCCAACATAGTAACATAACTTTTTCTAATTAACTTTTAATTAATAAATTAAAACGTTATTCTAAAATTTTCAATCTCTTTTGTTTATTTAGTACTAGAAACTTTTAGCTCAACATTGTCGTTAGACGTTAGTATTAGTTTGATGTTTAGATGCTTAATTGAATTTTATTATAGTGGAGGATATTATTGATTTTTAATTTTTAGGATTCGTTATCAGAAGTCCGCTGATGACCACGATCGACGCTCAAAATCGTTATAGCGACTCCCTCTTCTGGCACTTACCCGAAGAAGAGGAATCGATACCGGAGGTTACAGTAGGTCCTTCGGTGATTAGTTCAAACAGTATGAAGCCAGATAACGCTGGCGTAGTAATTTAGTCGAATTAACCTTGAACATTTTTGTTATGTTCGTGATTGTATATTTATTAATGATTCTATTTTTATGTTAAGTTTGTTAACAGATGATATATACATATTTTTTAATTGGGTAAGTTTTATTTTAATATTATCAAGGTTAATGTTGTTTATTGTAATTTTGTCTTTATTACTCAATTTTGTATGTGTAAATAAAATAAATTTATTATATTAATAAAATTAATGTCTAGATTCCAACAAAATTATTGGTTTTATAAGAAAAACGATAAAAATGTAGTATATGAAATTTACCGCCCATTGACATTGACACCTTCATGTTCTGACGGATCAATATTCTACACAAATTAGACAAACTAAGTATATATACTAGTATATAAATAATTTACCTACAAGTTTCCTGAATACAGAAATCTGTAACTGTTCCGAATGGCATCCTTCATGTTATTACAAAGAGGACAGTGCGATACTTGATATTTGTCCATTTGAAACACCCCACAAGGGTGTGCCTAAATTGAGTTTCGCATGTTTGATAATTATGCATCTATAGGCATCCAATCTCAGATTTAACGTATACGTAGTTTCGGAGTTATGGATTTTTTGCAATTTCTCTTTAGCTACCAATTGAGCTAATTCTAAGATGATTTGCTAAAAAATGAGGTAGTTTCTCCTTGCCTTCCCATAATATATTATGTACTATATTCAGACCACTGCTTTGGGTTCTAATGCGTTGCATTTGAATTTGCCAATTTTCAAAATAATTATTTTCTTGGGGTCTTTTCGAGTATAATGACAATTTATTGAAAGACATCAATAATATTAATTGGAAAGAAAGTTATCGCATTTATATTAATGCTTTAAAATTAAATTGCATAAATCAAGGATGAACTGTAGACACATATTTTTGACTCGCTGGCTGTAAGCCAGGTAAGCGCAAATTATATAATTCAAATGTTGTGTATACACGGATTGTGTGAATCCAAATAAATTTTTCTATAAGCACTTCCTTATAATCAAATGAGGAGACACGTCCCCCCACCATCAAAAATCAACTGTTTCTGAAATTGACCGACGGAATATTGGGTATTCTTATTTTCCACTATAGCGACACAAGTAACAAAGGATAGTAAATTAGCAACTGCGGAATATTCCAAAAATAGTTCAAATAATATATCAACAACATAAAGTGAAATACTATTACCAGGGGGTATAGAATACCCCTCCAGGATATGTGATCATTTCCGAGAAAACTATAATAATGCAATCTTATAAAGGTTCTGCAACGATATTGGAACACAGAGAGGTATTGCATGTCCCCAGATCACCTGGTCTATGCAATTCATTTTTATCATAAGTAAATTGAAGATTTCAGCATATATGATTGACTGTTGTGATATGGTTATGGGTGATCAGGATACAAAAAGATATTATATTATCAAGTGACGAAAATACTCCTAAAACAGTTCAAATAGTTTGAGAAATTTATCTATACAACATAAAATAAAATACCGGAGATATGAATCCCCTACAATTTATAAAGTGTTTTGTTTATACTTACCCTTTAAAATTTATTATAAATTTCTATTCTTAGAAATCTATTTTAAATAAGAAGGCGCTGCGATATATCACTTAGCATATTAACCTAACTAATCATATTTTTTAAATATTTATTAAACACTCAACCAGTTTCATGCCGTAAATTACATCTTTGGGACAAATTTTTATTTAATATAAAAGTTAGTATTATGTTTGTTACAATAGCCTAAGAGAAATTGCGATCAAACCGCAGCTTTTCTGGATTTCTCATCTTTGATAAGTTTGCGTATTTCGTACGAATCCCTAGTAAATAAAGAATAAAAAAATTGTAAACATTAATTTCGGTTCTTAATTTTGCGATTGTAAATGCAGATTTACAGTATTCTTACACCTTTTCGAGATTAGTTTTGGCTCAGGGATGTCTTCTTTTTTGTTAGCTTTAAAAAAGTAAAACAAAACATGGCATATTATAATATATCTTTGTACAATGTTGACATGTACCTACAATAATTTATGCCTTGGCTCGAAACGTTAGCAAACTTTAATAATAATTTACAGTGACTGTAAAATCGATATAATTTTATTTCGTATCCCCACTGTTCCCTTAAGAACGTCAGTGTAATATGTCGTCTAAAAGCAAAAATAAAATTGATTACGAAACCGAACAAACAAAAACTTAAATTGAATTTTAAATTATTAATGCAATAATTCTATAGACAATTAGAGACAATTACAATAAACGGTCGCCTATCGACTGGCCTACACTAATAATTATCTTCGGCCAAAAACCTGCGAAAGAATGTTTTATTTTGTTAAATTTGAAATAAAATATTTTTATCACAGCACAGGGCTATACATTCGCAAATTTTATTACCTATATAGATTTGTATGCAGGAAATTATCATTTGCTTAATTTGAATAAGTGATTCAATTTCAGTAATTTCCATATTATTATTATACTACATGTGTACATAGAAATTACGATGCACGGAAGTTTTTGTATCTATCTATCGATTTGTACCCTACATTTAAAGTGATTTATTCCTCGAAGTGCGGCCTTCAGGCCGCACTACTTGCAAATCTAGTATTATATTTAAAAAATTAAAAGAAACTTATTTCATGTTTTAATTTAAAGAAACTTTGAGAATTTTTGCTTAAATATATTTGTTATTCTTTTAAATTTAAAATTATCATTTTATGTAATTACAACTTCTTATTTTTTTTTATACTTACGTGTATTCTATTATAGGTAATTTGTATGTTGATAAAATTCCTGGTAAAATTCATAAAACCTCAAAATCGAGATTTTCTATTTAAATGATATTTTCAAATTGCGGTGAGGCCCCAAGTTTGTTTGTCAAATTGTTTAGTGTAAATTGAAAATGTAGATATAATATTCTAAATGGAATGGAGGGGGTTGCCAACATCAATTTGCATTATTTGTTTCAATATAACACCTAATATAATTTCGTTTAATTATATTTTGTAATATTATGTATTCAGACCTCGTTACCTTTATTTTTTAATTTACTTCGTAAACATTTTAATTAAAAATTAATGAACCCAACTCATTTTCAAGAACCTAACTTGTGACTCAAATCTAAATACGGCATTTTTAATAACGAATTTACTGTAGAAATAACTTGCCTGTTTAAAAACCCATTACATTTTTCAGGAAATGCTCGAGAAAACCGCAAAAACCAAAAATCGTGACGAAATTGTGAAGTTCATGTTTAACATGCTTTAAAAGACGTAATCATAATATTTTCATGAATATAAAAGTTTCCAGTGGAAAATTGCAATTTTTAATTATATTCGATATGATTAACACGAAAGCTTCAATTTATTTTTTAATTAAAATTGTTGATATTGCATCTACTACAAAGTAGACAACTTTTATCACAAATGTATACTTGTATTCTATAAATATTTAGAGAATGCTCATCTTTCAATTTGAAAAATTCCGATATACAGCGGCGTAACAGCTGGAATATTCCGAGTGCTAAAAAAACACAGGCCCTCAAATTCAAAGGACTCGTTGCCCGTGTTGAAAATTAGATACATTTAGAGTTTTTGGAGAAAAGGTATTTTAAAACATACTGAACAGCTGTGTTTCTTTTGTTTTGAAATTAAGTTTTTTAATTAAAATTTTACCGTGAGTTGCATTGCGGTGTTATAATCCAATGTTTTTATGCTTTTGTTCCTAATTTATTTATGCACACTTTGCTTTATCCATAAAACTTTTATTTTTAGTCGATTTGTAAATGTTGCCTTCATTCATTCTTTAATATTTTTATTCCAATTTAATACCCTTCCAATTATAATTTCAGCTTCTTTATTTTATCAATTTAACTCGGTCACTTAATTTGTTTCGCGAAAAAATACCTTTTTGAAATCTCTTCAATTCGCCAAATGCATTTTGAGCCAGCACGTAGTGATGGTTGCTATGGGACTGCTTTTCTTTGAAATTTTGGGTGTTAAACTGTTGTAAACTTCAACTTGCCAACCTGGCAAATCAACACTTTTCGCTTTGTGTTTTTAATTTAAATCTTGTTTTGTTTAACTTTTATTGAATTCGCTGTTTAATTTTAGTGATCACAAATTTAAAATTAAATTAAATTAACAATTTGATTTTCTCATGG
Source organism: Lycocerus yunnanus (assembly GCA_036346125.1). NCBI lineage: Eukaryota > Metazoa > Arthropoda > Insecta > Coleoptera > Cantharidae > Lycocerus > Lycocerus yunnanus. The sequence continues at coordinate 811,610 of JARFIX010000094.1, forward strand.
CAAAACAAATTCATTTAGAATTTGTAAATTACCGCCATATTTTAAATTGTCTCTAGTAATGTACGGTGTATCTACAACGTAGCGAAATTGAGAAAAGCTTAACTATTCCACCGTTAGTTTACTCTTCTCTATCTCATAGGAGCTGATTATATACTTAATTAAATACCTGTATGAAATTGACACACGACATTGGCTAAACTTGAATTAACCTGTCACGTACTGGGGCTATCTAAAATCATTAGTCGTTTTATTTAACTGTTCAATTTACATTTTGATGTCGTTTGCTATCGATTAAAATTATAAAATTAGTTTCAACTTTTCAAATGTGTGTGCAATGAAAACGACTGATTTAATCAATATTTTTACTAATCGATTCACATGGTAAACGATAGTATTGTAATCAACTAAACGAAAAGTTTTGATTGGCATTTTTTTAATATGTGTAATCCCATTTGAACGATTCACGGAGAGAATCTCGTTAATCTATTCTTGCGCTCCATTTAATTGCAATTCACAAATTAATTGTTCTTATTCCATTTTTGATATTTCTTACCGTTTTCGATGAGTTTTTAAAGTAAGTTTAACAAATTTATTGGACAAAACTTTAAGGTCCCCATTTCGACAATTTTCTGGACGGTTTGAGATTGGTCTTCCATGTGTTCTATTTATTTTTTCTGTTGTTGTCAGGTCAGTTGGGAGACCGATTCGAAAACACCGTTTTCGTTGCCCTTCCTCCGAGTTGAGCCATCAAGCAATCGTAAAAAGCAAAACTTACTAAATTGCTTTTTCTTTAGGTACAGAGGGATAAGAATTAATTAAGTATTGGAAAATTTGCAAAATTTAATTAAACAATAATAACACCAGTTTTATTAAAAATGTTTAATACAAATATTCAACATGTTTACAAAAATTATTTTTTATTACACAAATATAATTTGATATGCAAATGAACACCAATTTTTGTAATGCATTTCGCATAAATTACCTAATTTTATGGACTAGGAACAACGTATCCATCGAGCTTACCAACCACAATCATATAAAAAGTACTTTTTTTCTACCTTAAGGCAAACATTTTAGAATCACATTTTGGCAATTGCAAATTGGACCAATAACAATATGTTTAATTTTTTTTAAATTCAAACAAAATTATTTTTACATTTTGGCAATACAAAAATAGAATTTAAATATATTAATTATAAAAGAGTAAAAATAATCGTATTTTGGCATTTTTATAACAGCTTAATATATTTTAATATACAGAGAAAATCACATACACGAATTGCCCTATATAAAATTTCAATATTTTAATATTCATGTATGTACATACTTATGCTATTAAATATTCAACATTTTCCAATGAGCAGTCCGATAGTGTGTATACAAAATTCGGTAATTGATAATTATGCGTTTCGAAATAGATAAGGAAGAAGTTGCCTAATTATATGGATTTTCGCATCATCCAGGCGGAAAACACGGGTTTCGCGCATTGTTCCCGGAAAGCCACTAATTTAAGGAAACCAACATCAGCAATGGAATCCCAACTTTCGTGATGTTCTTTTTATGAAATTAGCTTTGATTAGCTCCAATTACATAAATATCTACCGCACGCTTTAATAACAAAAACGAGATTACGATCAATGTGAAAGAACTTGTAATAGCCCTAAATTGCACCACCAATGGCAAAAATGATATTATTTTTATTATTCTCAACAATTAACCTACAATACAACCAACCAATCGTGTTCCAACAATACGAGTTTAAACACGGCAATAAAAATATTTTACAATCCTTTGTTATGCAGTTGCACTTTTCATATACCAAAATGAACTGCAATATTTCTCAAAGCATTTAACTTCGAGCGTATCTCGTTTTTTAATAAATGCAAGAAGAAAATACGTGCGCCTCTGGTCGAAACTTCCAAAAAGACTTTCGATCTAATCCTTAAAAAAATCCCTAATTGACGCGATGTATTAAAACTAAATAAAAATAATTTTCTCCTTTGGAAAAATCCACTTACCCGAAATATAACTAATGACTTCAATCATATCACATTTAGTTCTGTTAAAAAAAATTAAAATGCTAAAAACTAATGGTAACTATTGCTAGACAATTTGCTTTGGGGTTGATATGAAGATAAGAGCGAAGCAGGAGGATCAGACTCTTGAGAATATAAACTAATGTCGTCCTGCGAGGTCCTCCAATGTATGGTGGAATTTTTACTCAACGGTACAGTCAGAGCTGGAGGATTGTAAACTCTTTCTTTAGAATTCATCCTGTACTCTTCGCCTTCCGAACTGTGATAAAATGACACCAATCTAAAGTTTTGGCCAACGTTTGGTTCTAACTTATCCACTATATCGGCAAAGAGGGGCCGTTGATTAGGCCTCCACTTCCAACACGCACTCATAATTTCGTACAACAAGTCAGGACATTCGGGCGGCCTTTGCAAAGTGCCCTTAGCTATAACGTATTGTAGCACCTGTTCATTCGCCAAACCTTGATATGGCTGTTCGGCAAAAGTCGCCATTTCCCATAAAACCACTCCATAACTCCAAACATCCGAATCAGTCGTAAAGACACCATCGGCTAAACTTTCCGGCGACATCCACCGAACAGGCATCAAGCCTCTGGTTTCCTTCCTATAGTAATCAGTCTCATAAATATCTCTAGTCATTCCAAAGTCTCCAATTTTCACGGTATGATCATCCGCGACCATGCAGTTTCTAGCCGCCAAATCTCTATGTACAAATTTTTTGGCGGCAAGGTACATCATCCCGTCGGCTATCTCGGCCGACATCCTGTACATTTCGGCACACGTTATACTCGTGGAAGAATCGCGCGATTTTCTCAAGAACGACTTCAAATCGCCCCTGGCCATGAGTTCCATGACCACCAATGGCGGCTGCCCTTTCGATACGACACCCAAAAGCTTAACTACGTGATGAGCACAACTAAACGATTTCATTATCGACGCCTCGTTTAAAAACACAATCCGTTCTTGCACATTAGACCTTTCGTTGACAGTTTTTAACGCACAAGGTAGATTTTGCGACTTAATCAACCCACTATACACCATACCAAAAGTACCTTGCCCTAACTCCTTCGAAACCAACACATCGTCCCGTTCCATTTCCCACTCGTCTTCCACGTAAAGCGGTCCCGCATAATCCGGATTAATATTTGTGATCAAGTGAAAATCGTTTAGTTTATGTTTCGGCTTATAACAGAAATATACCGCCACTCCGATTAAAATTAACAGAATCACACATACGGATGGAATAACGATAACGGCTAACGATGAGCCATGGTCATTAGCAATAATAAAATCGACGAAACTCGTAAAATTTCCCGAACCGGCTAACGAAATTGCTTTAACTCGTAATAAGTATCCTCCAGGATAGAGGCCGCTTAACTTAAATTTGAAGCCGTCAGTTTGAAACTGCATTTGGGTGATGCATTCCTTCAGAGTTTGAGAGTGCTCAAGTCGGATCGTTTGTACTCTATTTCGTACGATACGATCATTGCGTTTGGATCTTTTGGTTGTTGCCATTCGATGTGAACTACTGCATTGGTTACATCGACACTGGGCGCCAGTGGAATATCGTCGGCAAATTCGCTTTTCAACGTTCTTTGCGATACAACAGCTGGTGTGCTGCAGAGCTTGTGGTTACAGGCTTGGAGTAAAAACGTGTACATGGTAAAATGGCGCAACGATTTTATGGAATACGTGGTCAAGGTTATGTTTTCTATTGTTTCTATTATGACGTTGTTGATTTTGGAGTAAGAATCCGTTGCTTGAGGAGTGTATAAGCTGTTGCATAAATCGTCAAAGGTTAGTTTCTTTTCTTTTGTGCAGTTGCAGGAATCGTTAGCAGTCGAATTAGACCAAATATCGCTTGGAGGTAATTCGACGATGGTTTTCGAATAGGGAATGAAAGGCGCATAACAATAATTTCTTTGGGATATGTACTGAAAATCGTCGGTTTGGGAGTAAGCAACTATTCTGTAATGGTTTAAAATTCCGTTAGGAAATTCTGGAGGTTTCCACGTTAGCGTCACGGTGCTGTCGTTAGTTGAAGAAGCTTTTACGTCTATTGGAAGAGAAGGAAATCGGCCAACGTTCTAAAATGCTTAATGTGGGTTTGACCACCGGAAGATGATTGAAAGTTAGTATAAATTTCGATGTAATATGCATACTGGGTGAACGGTTTCAAGTTGATTACTTGCTCATAATTGCTGGAAACGAAGTTACTATTCCATCCGTTAATATCACATGTATCGTGTTCGTCATAAATGCTAATATTTCCTGTGGGATCCTCGATATGGTAAAAAACGTAACCAATAACTTGCGATTCTTCTTCTTGGTTGCTTAAATTTTCCCATTCTAAGGTAATGTTTGTGGAGGTTAAGTTGAGGATGGTAATATTTAGGTCGATATAATTGCACGCAGTTTCATCTCCATTGGAATAAGGAGATACGTCATTTTTTGTGTAAGTGTTATTCAACCCAGTCAATTTGGCAAATTGTTCGATTTCTTCCAAGCAAAGTTGTGGATTTCCGTGGAAGGAAATTGTACCACTTCTTATTTTCACATTGAAGTTGTCCCAATCCCACAACTTTTGTAAATTCGGATTTTCAAAAACTACAAAGGAGTATCTCGAGTTTTCCAGAAAACTCCCGTTGATTACCTTCAAATTTTTGAGAAATTCCAACGATGTGAGCGCATTGGAACGAATAATTTTAAGGTTACCTTCTATTTCTTCAATCATGCCCAAGTTTTCTTCCAATTCGTTTACCATACTTTTCGAGTGTCCCCTAATTATAAGCGATTTTCTTATGTGGGTGCATCCACGAAGCTTTTGGGCTTCGGCTCTATTGCTGACGTCGATGCCGTCGCACTCTTTTTTGCACCTATCGCCGCAAAACACGCACCAGCCGTCTTCTGGTGCGACCCGTTCGTATTCTTTCGGGCATACGTTGATGCATTGTCGTTGGAAAATCCAATAGGATCCGTTCGACATGGAACGACATTCTTGTTCCGTCACGCAGGTGCCCAAGAGATCATGGACTACTCTGAAACAAATGCTAAATTAAAATTTAGAATGCAGAAGAAACTTAATATTTTATTAATTCTGCTATACCTTTGGGCGTACAGATGTCTCCGCATTTGATTAATGACATGACAAGTTTATCAGAGAGAAAATTAACATTGGAAAATTGCGGTGATATTTTACCAAAGATGGATCGAATTATACAAATCAAAATATGTTGCAAATGAGTTACGAAGAAAAACTTTCATTAAATTTCAAGTAAGAACGGGGAGGTCTAAAGACGTTCGATAATCGTCGATCGTTCAAATGAAAAGTAACACCCAAGAATGAAAGTGAAAGCTCATAAGTTATTTGGTAAATTTAATTTAATTGGAAATGTAACCGGAAGCAGAACTCGTCACTGAAATAAAAATATCTTATCAGAACGCTGATCCCTTTGTAATCAAATCTTATTAAACTTTAGTAATTACTTAACCCGTGCTGTTTATTTAAAATCAATCTGTATTTACTTCATCTTGGGTAATTATCATAATTGCGCTGAGAGAAAATCTCAATTTTCCACCCTTCGGAGTCAGTTTCAAATTTTTTATTAAACGAAGTTGAAACATTAAAGGAAATAAAATAAAATTTGCTGCCGAGTGCAATTATATATGGGGATCGTTCTTCCGAATAAAATAAATAACAAAATCAATTTTTCTATCATAAATATTGAGAAAAAAATTATTTTTTGAGTAAAAATACATCCCGCCCTAAAATTCCATCAGAATTTTGTCTTTCAAATTTGAAATATCATTAAAAGAAATATTTTGACCCTGACCTGGCTCAAATATTAAATGAAAAAATCTTTTTATAAAAGCGTGTTTGGTTTTTTTTATCAGTTTCATCTTGACAGAAGCGTGGTTGTTCGTTTTCGATAACTTCAATCATTTTTTCTAAAAAGTTTCAAGTATTATTATTTAATTTTTTTATTGTAGCTATTGGCACCTTATTATAAATATTTGTTACTACCTGCTTATTTATAATAAAAAGTTGGTATAATCGCAATTAAATTCTAATTATGCAAGTATGTACTATAGCTACTTCGGTAAAGTGTAAACTACTAATATGTATAATTGAATATATTACAATTACATACATATGTCTAATAGCAGCCTAATTAAAAGCAACACGTAGAGGATTAATTAATTGGTGAATCCATAATTAGCTATAGTGGAGTTCAATAATAATGCGCGTGAATTGATTAACGAGCAATGAAACTGTTGGTCAGAAATATTACTCATTAATTACTCCTAACGAAATTGAATTATTATCCAAACAATCACAAATTCATAATTTACTAAAGTTTTTTTTTGCTTGATGATAACGGCATCCAACTTTAAATAAAAGTATCTCGAAATCGTCCAGAAACCTTTCACATAACATATCCAAAACTTAATACGAAGCAACAGCTAGTGTTCATAGCATAGGGCATAATCAGATAATCCTCAAATACTATTCTCGAACTGAACTACCGTTTAAATTTAGATAATTACTGTGAAATGTGCATGTGAAAGATTTAATGTAAGCTAGGGTTCAAAGTTCGAAAACCATTTTTTTCGCACATCACCTCGCTAAAAGGTAATAAAATCGTACTTATTGTTAGGACAAGTGGAAACGCATCTTTCGTCATTTTTGTAGGTCCTGCAGGCATGGCAATCGTAAGACGTGGTTCCATCACATCCTATACATTCCGGATGGCAGTTCGTGTTCACCTCTTGGCAATGTTCTTGATTCCAACAGTTACCTGTAATCAGAAAATAATAAATTAATTAAGCTCTAAGTAACATGGAACTAATGCCAAAAGCTAAATTAATTAGTTTGTATCATCAAATTCTAAGGTTGAATTCTCTCGTGAGCAACATTATTGATATCGATAAAAGCGTTGTCCTTGCGGAAGATTAAAAATTGTAAAATTGCGTTCCTCAACAATCCCCGAAATAAATTTTGGCAAAAAAAAATTCAAATAAAACCTAATTTTACATTAAAAAATATGTCAGTCAAAATGGTCGCCTTGAAATTTATCGATATTTAGCGCAATTATCGCCAGTAATTTACTTATTTACGGTGAAAGTTGTAATTATTTAAATTTTGTTGACTACTTCAAATGGCAACTCAATAATATGAAATAATTTGCTATTTAATATGGCATTTTAACGATAAAATCATGCATATTTTCAAATTACTTTTACAAAATCTCTACTCGAAAAATTTTAGAAATTCTTCTCTATTAATTTTTTTACAAGCAATGAAAGATCGAAAAAAATTCCTACCATTGCAATGGTTTGGGCATCCTTTACAGTCGTTTTCGTTTATATTAAAAGTATGAAGTTCACCGCCAATTTTTGACCAATCAAGTGTATGAACATAACAAAGGTGACTACAACGTTCTATTCGGGTCGCTCCTCTTGTTATTTGCTTTAAACTATGAAGACCGATCTGCAATAAAACAAAAAATTTAGAAAATTCAGTTTTTGAAAAGAACCAAAATTCGGCGGTTAAAATTTGGAAAATCGTGAAATAAATTACTATCGCAAGTCGGACCGTGTTATTTTAATTACGCTGCACAATTTGGTGTTATGGAAATTTTTATAAAATGATTGTGCACTTTATGTAAAAAACAAATGTTAATACGGTAATTTCAAGTATAGTCAAGGTGCAAAATACATGTTATTGTTAAAAATATGTTGTTACGTAACTTGTTATGAACTTGATATTTAGTTAATAGCAAATAATTCTATAGTCGTCTCAAAACAAACTAATTTAAATTTTGTTGACGACTAAAAATATTAAAGCTAATTATAAATAATGTTAGCATTGTAATAAATAATACTGTTTCAACGTGGGGTACATCAGTAAACAGTTATTTGGGCGGATGCGTTCATTCGGATTTACTTTGTGGATTGGCCACTCGGCAAATCCATTCCGTGCGAAGAGCTTAATTTTTTTTTGTGAGTGTACCTATGCGACACTGCCGGAATTGTTTAATCGCAAAAAGAAATTATAATGATGTCACATCTTCAAATACAACTACCTACGATTCATAACTTCGGTATTCTCTTCATTAGCATTTTTGCAATTCCATTCCACTGACCGCGTCCTTTAACCTGCCAAAATTGGCGACCTGCAAAGATCTGTTTCCGGTATGTTGACAGACTAAAAGTAAATTCCCGGGTTTTGTAAGCAGAGAATTTCTTTTATTTTGGTTGGCAAATTGTCAGATACTTTCGTGGTTTATTGTTTCAAATGCCATGTTTTACAAAGTAACAAGTAGCATATTTGTTAAGTCACTCGTTCGGTTTTACATGAACGTGTGTTTTGATCAATAATGTATACCAAACATCACCATTGATCGATGCCTTCGCGCTGGGTTTCGAAAAAAAATTTTCGGATTGTATTTTTAAAATTTAATTAGTTTACGTGATTGTTATCATTAGCACAGTGGAAAATTTTAATTAATCGTTGTTTTGCAAGTTTTTTTATCTTAAACTTGTTTCTTTGACCTTTCGATCTAAATAATATAAAAAAGTATTGAAATATTTAGCATTAACATTAGAAAAATGTAAAAAGAATTCCACCTTAATTTTGAATCGCATTGCAGTGGAAACCATTAAATCCTTTCGTTACAATACCACCTGATTTATTCGAAGAAAAATTCTTAAAATTGGGTGAGTATTTAAGAATTTTAATTAAAAGAATTAATTGTTTTCTTGATTTAAGCTTTTTTATACTCGGGCTATAAAATGCAAAGTAAGGCGGTAATACAGTCATTTAAAACAAATTTATTCAAATTATTTTGCGGTTTCCCACTTTTCCCCAGAAAAAGATCTGTTGACGACCGTCGTCTTATTATTTAATAAATGCGATTCGATTCTTCGTTGCCCTCCCGTCCCACATGCACACACAGCAGTTAAGGATATTATATTTTCTTTCTTCGATACGGAACTGAGGAGACGAGTACCACAAATAAATCATTGATAATATGGATGGACATGGATTTTATGTTTTGGCTGCTACAATTCATTTAAATCTGATTCTGAGATCATTTTTTGATATTTGCTTTGTGTTTTACGATGAATGTTGTGTTGGAAATATTAGTATTTATGCTTAGCACTGCTTGTAAATTGGGTGAATAGAAGTCTACACTCTACCGAGTCTGCTAATAAGCATATTCTGAGGAGGTACATATGTATGCCATGAAAACATAATAAGATAACAAACCTTATCGTTACTATTGCTTTGATAATCATACCAGAAGTGGGTAACTTCTGTGTTACACCTTCCTTTGGTGGTCATTGACATCAAACAGTACCGATATGGTATCTTAATCATAGTGTGGAACATAGGACGTCGTTGTATGTTCAAGAAACTTGACGTGATAAAAAATGTAATGATTTTATCAAAACATTTCAAACAAAAGTTTCATGTATGTACCTGTTGCAAAGTGTAACCTCAAATCTAAAATGTTTAAATATAATCGAAGCGATAAACTACTAACTTAGGAGAATAATTTTGAATGTGCGTTTCAGACAGATGCACAGAAATAAATGAATTTAAGCAACTTGAATATTGAATTACTAAAGTTGTGAGGCCTAAAGGCCACACTTGTGTGTGTTACAGATAAACACACAGATAAACAAATTTTTGAGAAAACTGAAGACTTTGGAATCTTGTATTATGTAGATTGCTCGGTTGAAATAGTTCCACTTTTACAATTTCAGGAAAATATTTATTTTACTTAACATTCCTCGTTAATTGTTCCTTTCGTACGCTTTATTACGTTAAATTTTTTTACCTTGCTTCATCACTTATTTATTATTTGCTTTCAACTTTTGTTTGTATTGTTAATTAATGTTTTCCACTTCGCAAGTCTTTACTCTATAGCTTCTTAACTCAAATTGTATCGCTATCCAATTATAAAGCACTGTACTTCTTTGTTGTTATTTTACATTTCAAATTAATTTACTGAAGCAATTTCTGAATGCAACCGACTGGTTGCAAATTTCCAGTCCAAGTGCCGTCTTTTACAAGTACATGACATCTCATGTGAAGTACATGACGTACTTCTGAAATACATAAAGTATTTGTGAAGTACTGGTAAAATACATGAATATGAAAATACATGAATAATACGTGTAAAGTAGGTGAAATACGTGTTAAGTATATTGAAGTACAAGTGAAGTATCATGAAGTTAGTAAATTTTTGGTGAATTACATCAAGTTGAACCTAGCTTATGCGCATGCGCTACGGTCAATGTGTATCATAGCTAAAACACGTGTATTCAATAATAATTATTTGATAGCAAATTAACTTACATCAATAGATTTTCTTAACATTTTTTTATCTTAAATGTTAAATGGACCTTTGGCGGTCATTATTTTACTAATTAAAAGTTTTGGTAGTTGCTAGTTTAATAGTAATCAATTAATTAAATTAAACTTAGATTTATTTAGTTAATTTTGTAATTTTTTTTAGCTCATTAGTTTGAATATCATAAAGGTTTGGTAGCTCAATAAAAAGCTTTGGCAGTTCATTATTTCGTCGTGATTACTTAATTACATTGAAGCGAAAATAACGCGCTTGTCCCGGTTTTACAGAGACGGCTCCAAAATGTAATAATACAATTTAAACTATCTTTTTATGCCCGATTTCTTCAACTATAGTTATCTATCAGTTAAAATACATTAAAGTTAAATTGACGAAATTGCCAATGAGGTGTTTGATTTGTTTTTGTTTTGTTGTGTGTTTGGTTATTTCGTTGTGGTCTGAGTGGATGGAATTGGATAAGACGCATATCATCAGCCCCCTTCCATTGTAAATTTTTAATTCAAAAAAGTCTCTTGTGCACTCTTTATTTTCGGTTGGACCTTTTTTGGTTTTGAATTATTTAGAAAATTAATTGGGGAAGGGACTGGAGACCTGCTAGCTCCACCCTCCCGATTTTAAAAATAATCTTAATAACCCCTTGTGTACGATTGTACATAATTAATTTTCGCTTTACCCTTTTTTGTTCCCAATATGTCATAATTTTTAGAAAACTAAAACGGTAGCGGAGAGTTTCTACTCAATTTTCAAACCTTTAATATGTTTGCTTGCATTGTAATATTTGGGTACTGAAGGGTGTTTCACACCCCCCCAGACCCTCCGGATTAATTAGTTCATTTTTTATTAGAAGTAAACTATAGATCTCCCATTGCAGAGGCACTGGAGGGTGTTCCACACCCCCCAGACCCCCCGGTTTAAATAATTTATTTTTATTAAAAGTAAATTAAATATTTAAGCATATCCCAAGTAAATGTGTTTAATTCATAATCTGACATTTAATCATAAACTGCATAATTATAGATTCCGTACCCCCTGGGAGGTAGATCTCTGCAACGGGTGATCTTCAGTTTACTTCTGATAAAAAGTAAAATACTCATTTAGATGGATCTGGGGGATGTGAAACACCTTCCAGTGTCTCTGCAACGGGAGATCTTCGATTTACTTTTGATAAAAAAAACTGCTCAATCCGGGGGGTCTGGGGGGTGTGGAACACCCTCCAGTGCACAAATTTTGGAAAGAAGAACATTGCAGAACCCCAAACCGAGTAGTTTACTTTTTATCAGAAGTAAACTGAAGATCTCCCGTTGCAGAGGAACTGGAGGGTGTTCCACACCTCTTAAACCCCCCGGTTTAAATAATTTATTTTTATTAAAAGTGAATTAAATATTTAAGCATAACTGAAATTTATTAAAATTAGCTATGGCCAAGTAAATGTGTTTAATTTGTAATCTGACAATTAATTATAAACTGCGTAATTATTAATTCTGTACTCCCTGGGAGGCAGATATCTGCTACGGGAGATATTCAGTTTACCTATGATAAAAAATAAACTACTTAATCCGGGGGGTCTGGGGGGTGTGGAACACCTTGCAGTGCATCTGCAGCAGAAAATCTTCAGTTTACTTCTAATAAAAAATAGACTACTCGATCCGGGGGTGTGGGGGTTGTGGAACACCCTCCAGTGCGCAAGTTTTGGAATCTCGGTCAGTCTCTGAAATACCGATGAAGTACGTGAAATACAATGAAGTATCGATAAATTAGGTGAAGTACCGTGAATTATTGATGAAGTACGGCAAATTACTGGTGAAGTACGTGAAGTCCCACTGCTGAAGCCTTACTGCTGAATTATATAAAATACGAAAAGGAATGGAAAATTATGATGAAGTACGTGAAGTGTGAAGTTAATTGTACACGATTTCCTTTAACGGTTGACCCCTCGCGTTTTACATTCAAAATTATACAAACAAAATATTTTTCCACACAAAATTTATAAAAACCTGCACGAAAAAAATAACATGACAATATATAACATTTCTTTTTTTGTGATTGCATAACTTTGCCAATCTACTATTATAATATATTATATTTCGGCACCCCGATCTCTTGGTACGTGAATGATTTGGAAACATTCTTATTAATTTAATGCCATAATCTAAAATGTTTTACTTTTGTTTACATTAGGTTGGAAATCGTAAATTCTTATGTTTAAGCGTATTGGATCAAATTTAAAATATTTTACTAATATACTAAAAAAGTACGAAAATTCCAAACAAATAATGTACCGTAAACCGGGGCTACTTTGCTCCACTTTTTGGCTCTTTTTGAACAAAATCATAATTGTTACGACAGTTGTCAGAGAGAAATGATCGGGAACGTTTTTAATCAACTAAAAACTATCTAAAGAACACGTTTAAGTACCTTAATGACCAGTTTACAATGTTTTCTATTTATTTTTATTTTCTGAAGTGGAGCAAAGTTACCCGGGGTTCGGGTAACTTTGCCCCACGTGGAAAAATAGATGATTTCTCATAGTAAAAATGAACTGGAGTAAAGTAACACACTTGATTTGAGTAGTACAACTCTTTAGAAGTGTATTCTTTCAATAAATGCATTTTGGGAAGAAAAACAAAATCATAGGTGGTATCTGTAGAAATGTCTATATTAAACCTCATGAAAAGAATACAAAACATGTTATTAAATCATGAATTATATTTGTTAAGAACATCAAAGGTTAGTTAATGTCATTTATAAGTTCTGGGATGCTGAACATGCCCTTTTGTTGATTTTTTGGCGGATTTATACTACCAACAATCTCTTCCCAAGAGTAATGGATTGAGTCCTTTTTTCTGGCCATTTCCCAAATTTTCCCTTTTGCAGTCTTAAACATAGCACTCACTACAGCACCTTCTTCATTCAGACTTTCAATGACGCCAGGATAGTATTCATCTTGATAAATCACGACAACGAAGGTGTCCACTTCCTTTATTGATTGAATGGTTGGTTTATTTGGTTCCTTGTTTTCTTTTGCCATCATTTCAATTTGTTTTCTACTGAACGATTCCCAGTCTTCATCTGAACTTTCATTGAGATTTAATTCCATTTCACTTAAAATGTCATCGCTGTCATCATAACATCTGCGGCTTTTCTTTCTGAGGGCTTCTTAATCTTAGATTTGACACTTTCATTAGAGGTTTTACTTGTGCTAGCGAGAGAAATCAGAGTGTTATCTAGCATTTCTTCATTGGACAGGCTTTTACCTGCTGGAAGTTGTACTTTCTTCCTTCTTGTAGGGTTTGTGGGCTTATCGCCTATTAGAGATTTGGTTGTTTGCACAAGCTCTAAAATGCTGAGCTCACAGCTGAGGGTTCAACTGCTTTTGGCCTATTCTGTCTAGTAGAGGCTGTATGTCACATGGAAGTATCCCAGTTTTTCTAAATCCGCTTTCAAGATTTTTTTTCATATTGGGCTCCAAGTCTTCCAGAAGTTTTTTAAGCAATGAGGGGACTTTTGTGGCTGGGGCAAAGTTACCTCATTTTCACCAGAAACCTAACCTATGAAACTAAAAAATTTATAAGTTGTGAAAAACACTTAATAGGTTGATCTTAGCAATGTAATTTTGTTAACAAATAGTTGTACTCCATAAATAAACACTTTTGCTTACCTTTAGATGTCTGCAAACGGGTTGAAAATACCACTTTTTTTAAAGTAAAATATCACCAAAATGTGACTCAACTTTACAAGCCATACAAATCAACTGTCCAATATGGCGGAATGGCTTGAAAATGATGTGTCACCCTCCTAGTGGTGCTACCTATCGAATAAACTCAAAACAAGGCGTTTGCAGTTCATTGGTTTGCTGTCATGTTGCGCGGCAACATTTTTCGTCTTTGGGGCAAAGTAACCACCTGTGGTGCAAAGTAGCCCGGTTTACGGTACTATATGAGGGTACTGCATTCTTACATCTGAGTGAACGACGCAAAATGCACCGTACGAATTTACTATTTTAATTTATTTGTCGATTTGAAGTTGAATTTGTGATAATTAAATCAAATACCTACGTCAATACTGCGATTACTTCGAGTTTAAAGCTCTAAAGAACGAGTAAATTTGTGCGTACTAGCAATGTACAAAATAAAAAACATAATAGGTATCTACGCCAAACCTTAGTAGATTTTATTTTAAACATTAGTGTTATAAGTGACTATTTATAGCACACTTATTCATAATATTCAATTTATAATTCTATGTTTGTTGTCAGTTGTACAAAAGGAATTTTAAAGTGAAGATATATAGTAAATAGTGCCATCTTTCGTCACATCTCTCCAGTACGCTTCTGACAAAAAGGAAATCATGTTTTGATTCGAATGAATTGTTTTGAAAATTCAAAATGTTTAAGAATATTCTATTGAATTATCAAAAACCTCTCAAAGCGATAATTTGCTTAATATGCAATTAAATGTGACGCGCATGAGTGGATCATACCTTTAGTTCCACCCTGTACGTCACTGTGAGAAGAAAGACTTTTTATTGCAGGTACTTCAATACAATGAAGAGAAGTTAATGGACAGATTGGTAAAACCGATAATAAATCTGAATAATGAATAATGCATGGCAAGCTGAGAGCTAAACATGGAACTGTTACTACTGCACATGTGAAGAATAAATTACGATTAAGGAATACAAATTTCAATTTATATACTAATTTTGTAATAAGAAAGTTTTATAATCGGCTGGTAAAAGTAAAAAGCAAAGTGGAAGAAAACGAGATTATTTAATTACAAACGGAAGAGCTCATCTAGAATAGTTGTGAAAAATACAATCATCGGTGGAATTCGAGTAAAAATTAAATAATAGAAAATAAGGTCGACGACTTTTCCACCACGTGTGTGGCAATTTATGAAAACTTCACCCATTCAGTCTACCACCGCAATGTTCGTCCATATTTGAGGTGATAATTAAATTAATTTACTGAAGTACAAAATGTGGGATGATAACCGGGCTTCGTTTAACGAAGATTTTCGATGTTCGGAAAATTCGTGAGCGAAACCCACTCATATAACGATGTTTGGTTAGTGTTTCTTGATGTAACGTTACGTGACCGACATGACTTATCATAACTTAATCAGTAGAGCATGAAATTTTAATTCAATTTAATCAATGCTGCTATAATACATGCTCGTACTATATTATAAGGTAAGACAGAATTTGGCTTATACGATCAAGATCAAGGTTGAATCTACTAATGCTTTCAATTACCCAATCTGATTGGGTCGATTTCATTCACAAAATTAAAAATATTTCTATTCGTGAAGTTTTAAAGATTTTTCTCCTTTAGCTTTCAATTGGCATACAATTTGAAATTAATGAAGAAACTGAGATTATTACGTCAGGAAAATACAATAAACCACTCGAGCAAATTTTTCTGTAAACTCTGGAATTTTTTATTAGAAAGGTCGAATTATTCATTTGTAATTTTTAAACATTCATCTTTACGCATTTTGTTACTGTTACGATGGCAACGACCTGATGTACTAAAATTTTAATGCAGTCCCTTCTACGGCGAAGGCCTTTAGCTATTTGAAAACATCAAAATGCATAATTTATTTTTTTTTTGAGTTGGATGAAAAAGTTTTAATTCGAAATGATTTCTTTAGTTCACAAAGTATTCAGTCTGAAAGAATACAATCCTGTAATGCTGAATGTTTCTGACACGAGTAAATAAATTGATAATTCTCACTAATATGCTGTAATTTTAAGCTTTTATGTGTTTACAATTTATTAAAAAATCAGATGCAGACACTAATGCCGACAGCTAATGAATTCAATTAAATTGTATTGCATTTATTGTTTATTAAATTACTTTGTTATAATTTCATTTAAAAATCACAAGCCAATAATTTATAATGTACTACAACTTTTCTGTTTATATAGTAAATATAGAACTAATTCTCCCCAATTTAGTTCTTGTAAGTTACACAATTTTTTTAGATTAAATATTGAATCGCATGTCTTTCTATTATTTACAAACCAATTCGTAAAAATAAGCTGAAAAAAATTATTTACTAAAATAATTTAACTATCGTAATTAATAAATCAGAACCCAATTGCTGCTTTTGCGATTAAACATAATAGATATTTGTGCAACTAGTAAAGAAACGTGAGTATTGTTTAGTTTTTTGAACGGAAGTCGGTATTATATTCAATCCACCCCTGTACCGTCTACAAAAATATACAGCAAAGCGAGATCAATTTAACTAAGGAAGGTTCAAATTTGTAATCGTAAATAAAATCTTTGGTATTCGAGAATGACGAAAACGTTCAAACCGGACGGAAGTTCAAAAGAAGATAAGTAGCAAATAGATAACTCGGTGTTTGTCTCGCGAAATCAAATTTTGGCTTTTTAGGTCAACTGATACGCTTTGACGTATTGCAATATTGAATTACTTCATCTTCGAAAACTCTTTGAAACTCAAGTATAACCCATGTCTGTTGCCAATCTCTAAATTGGAAAAGTATAAAAATCTAGTCTAAAATAATTTTTTTAAATTTTCCTGCTATCAGATTATTTTAAAAATCAACTGAGAAATACAAAAAATTTAGTTCGTTTCACAACCAGTTCTATTGTGACTTAATTTTTCATGTGCAACGGCAACTTGTTAAGCTAATTTATGGTTTTTTCTTGTTTAGGTCTGACGAGAAGATCGGCAAGAAGGAACGAACTCTCATGCATTAACCTGTTGGTAAGACACCTATCCATTTTTAAAATTGGCTACATCATATCCATTAAACATGAAAGTGGGAAATTTTTATGTTGATATCAAATTTTTATTAAAAAAAAAACATGAAATGAATGCTAATATCAAATTATGCCGGGGTCACTGAACGATTCAATTCGTATTGGTAATTGGTTTTAGTATCGATTTTGAATTACACACATTACACTTAAAATAATATTTTCGAATCGCAGTTACAGTTAATTTTTATTTCCTTCGAGAAAATTCTTTTTGAAATCATACGAATAAAAATTAATTGAAACGACATTTTCGCGTATCGATCATTTGTATAATAGGTTTTCAATAGTTATCTAATCTTGCAAGTGTACAACATTTCCCAAAAAATAATCGCAATTTCAACAGCGCACTTTTAAAACTGGCATTAGGTATTACCGTTATCTGCAATAATCAATTTATTAATAAATAATCTTCAATTCAAGGCCTTGATACGCACCATAAACAAAGTTTTATAGGTATTATCGCTTAATTTATTTTTGGAAACCGAATTTTTGTGTCAGTATGACGCCTAATATTTGTTTAAAAAAATTATCTAAGTTGTTTCAGTTTACATTACATAATTCGTTTTTCTTTTAAAATACAAACAAAATACGTTCTTTTTAAAACACAAAAAAAAAGAATCGACAATATGATTTATAAACAAATACCTAAAATAATTAGGTGGCAAGAAATCTACAGTTTATATTTTAGAGACCCCCTACAACGGTAATCCGCTTCCTAATTTTTTTTCAAAATATTTGTTGCTTTTATTTTCTCTATCAATTTACAACTTTGGTTGGCAGCAATTTTTATTATTATAACTGGATAACAGTATGTTAACAAGGCAATCGTAATTGAACCGTTAACTTCGACGAATTTGGGATATTGACTCATCAATGATATCTAAAAGATTGTAAAAATTAAATAGTGCTGTGTCATCAAAGGTGACCAAGTATTGAAATGTTACAAATTTGTGTATCGATACCAACAGAGCATGAATGGATCGATGTAATAAAGTGGAACGTATCTAACGTTAATGAGATGATTCGAGTTGATAAACTTCTTATCCAAAATGACCTGTGTTAGCAACAGTTAATTAAATTCATCCAAAAACTAAAAAGCCCCGAGGATCTTCTTAAAACAATGCACCCAAATATTAGAGGCTAACAGATAGAATTTAGTCTACCAATCCTCTTACAAATACGCAAAGTACAGTACACCCACGTATAACGCAACATGACTTAAAATAAATTCTAAATTTCAAATTTTATTCTTTGTTTCCGTGAAACCTTTCTAATAAATGCCCTTTTCATTAATTTATAACATTCGTATGTTCAAATTTTGTTACTGCATTTACAATAAATTAAAATTACTATTATTGTAATAAGAATTGTATACATAGATCGTGCGGCCTGAAGACCGCACTTGGGAGAGTAATTTCGAATTTACTTACAGACAGATAAACAGATATAATATGTTTCTTATCATATAATTTATTTGTTTCTTAAATTATTTTTATTATATTTCCTTCTTTGTAATCTTTTTCTTAAACTTATCCAGTCCAATACTGATATCATTAATCAATTATTTTTATCCTTCATGTTTAATGAAAACTTAACTAACACATCGTCGTAGGCCGAAGAATACATAACATACTCCAGTTTCAACTCAACACATTTTATAATATAGTAAATGTTATTCTACGAAAATTCACATCTAACGCAAACAAAGGTTTAACAAAATTCAAATTTTCTACATTAATTCACAAGATCGAAGTTTACCTATTCGATACATTACAAATAGCAATTTATGGACCCTTCAATTTTATAAGGACAGAAAAAAATTATTAAAATTTTCAAAGTTATAAACATTTTTAATTTTTTTACTTACAATCAATAGTAAAATTTTGTATTTCTCCATAATTTTTGTAAATGTAAATTTAATTTGTGGGTATCTAATTTGCCAATTTGCAAAGAACTGCTTATTGATATGCAAACCATGTCCAATTTTTGGACACACGTGGGCAATAATTTACCACCTTTACTTTACAAATTTTCTTTCTTAATCTAATATTTAATTTATTTATCTACTAACTATTTAATTTTCTCGAGTTTCACAATGAAGTTTAATTAGCTTATTAATAAACGTAGTTTCTTTACCTTAGTAGTAATATTATAGTTTTATTCTATAATTTTATTTTTTAATCATTAAACCATTACATCTATAAAAATAAGTCTGTAGTTCCAAATATTGCCAAAGCATGTAGTGTTAGGATAATATTGTAAGAAATTCACCAAATTACATTTTTACAAGCCACACTACATTACATAATATAAAAATATGATTTAATACTTAAGGGTTCAACTGTTTTAATTTCAAACTATCTAATATAAAAACTTGCCTATTGTGTAGTGATAAATTTGTTGTTTAATTGTGAGAAATTAACTCAAAAGCATTACACATCGTGGGACGTGATTGTTTTGATTTCAAATTATCTTCCTTTTCAGTAAAAAAAGGACAGTGCATCACGTTTAGTTTTGTTAACAAAAAGGTCTTCTTTCAAGTACAACAGCTTAACAAGTTTCTTTTGAACCTTCCCCAGTCTCTGTTTTTCTAATTTCCAGTATTCGACATAAAAGAAAATTAGTCTGTGCGTTTGCGCGAGCTCACACCTACCAAAATTCTATACATAGTACTTTTCACGAGATGGAAATAAAATGGAACAGAATCAAAAAGTCAAAAACAAATTAAAAATAATTTAGTCAATTAAATGAAGTTGAACTAATCTAAATTGCAGCCAAAAATTAAAAAAATTAAGTATGTTACATTAACATGTCTACTGCATCCCAAAGAGCAAAAACCGCGGTTTAAGTAATCAAGACGAACTTTTTAAATGAAAATTTATGATTCCGATCCTTCCCATTTGGGTTTATAAAATCGACTGTGAGTGAAAAAGTTTTTATAAGTCAATTTTGGTGTTCATATTATGAAACTTCGAAATTGTATTAAATCATAAAATATATGTTGTATTTATTATATTTTTCGACTTTTTGGTACAAAAACCTTCATTAGGTATTCCATCTTGTTTGCGAAATTTATTTGATGTCTATAAAACATCAATTCACTATTGACAGTTTAATAAGAATGTTGTGTCTGCAAGTTGACAAATATGCGTCATTAAGATGGGAAAACAAAAATATCGACAATTTTGATAAAATTGAACAGAATTTTTACCTTGAGAAAGTTATGGAAATTTTAAAATCTGTAGGTATTCTCAAAATATACAACTAACGTTTTCAAAACTTGGAAGGTTAACCACTGATATACAATTTCCTACTTTCATTCATCTTACCCTATATTTCGGAGAAAATCAATAACGCTCAGACTCAGATGCACTGCAACACTCGCTTCCAAATTTAGCCATCTGGTTCTCACGATACTTTGCCACATTCTCACAAAAGGTGCAAAATGGAACAAAAGTGTGGATATAATTTCGTTCCTTCCATAAAATAATAATCGATCGAGTCTAGAACTGCAATCAAATTCCGACTCTTGCAAAAGAAAGGCGTGGTCGAAATTAAAATTATTAAAACTTAGGAAAATAACTGACGTCAAGGAATCACTTTTCGGAATCCATTAGCAACGTTTTATGGAGATATTGTAAGGTAATGTTTGTTTACAAGCTGCTAACGTTACAAAAGTATTCCCACGTTCGCTTATCCAACAAATACTACATTTCTGTCAACAAAAAAATTGCAAAATAATTTCAGTTATTCTCTTGTTACTTTAATCATACGTGCATAATATTACATTGAAACCAAAACACGATTCTATAAAAATACATTTTACTCGGAAAAATAAAAATTGAAGACAAAGGAAACTTATCGCTTACAAAAGATATTTTCAAAGCCGATAGTTCCAACTTCAATTATTAAGGATGTCATAGACTTGAACACTAAATGGCACTTAAAATTATCATTTAATCTTAAAATTAATTGCGCCTACTTGATTTAACAGAATTCATTTTTAATTGAAGTTAGTGCTATCAGCCCTGCATTATGGTTTGCCGCTAATAATTTTTATTTAAGTAAGTACATACTACATTTTTAAGTTACGTTAAATCGCTGTAACTTTGTAAGTAGCAATAAATCGGAGCCATTTTTTATACCCGGTAATACATAAACTTTTGAGTTCTTTATGATACTAAATTTATCGCCGGACAATTTTCATAGCTCAACGTTAAATTGAGCGGACTACAATATGTATAATATCTATTATGCATCCATTTGTACGTTCAGCAATTTTTACTGTATTTTTATCTCGTGGAAAACATTTCTTTATAAATTTAAATTGTTTTAATAAGTTTTGCGTAGAAAAGAAAAATGAATTAGGAATTTTTAGAACTTTTTAACAATTACTTTGTGTCCCTACAGAACAGCTTATTTATAAGTTAAATGTTTTTAATATCCAGGCTGAATAAGAATTTCAGAAAGTTATAAAAAGATTTGTTGTTTTACAATTGGTTAGACGCATGAATGGATTAACAAGATTAAAAAAATACAACAAACCAAAAAAAAATTTAATAGAGATCAGACAGGCAGTTATAGACACTTTTCAAATGTTTATGAGTAATATTTTGAGTAAAATATTAAATATATTTCATAATTTAATAAAAAAACATTGTAAACACTTGATTTAATAAATAATAAAGATTTGAAATGGTGCTATGCAATGTTAAAACGGAAACTATAAGAAGAAACTTAAGGTATAAAATTTAATCAGTAAGAGTAGCAATTGGAAAAAAACTTGGAAAAGAAAACATTTAACCTTAAATTTATAAAGGATATTTGCATATCAACCTAAACTTGAACGGTAATATTTGCATATTTATAGTTTTAATTTTTCTATTTGTAGAAAATAATTAAAACAATTTATTTAAGATAAAATTTGGAAGCTTGGCATTTTTTAGCAAACCTCCAAGATAATCTGTCCCGAGGACTTTTCTCAAAAGGAAGTGTATTACGCCAGGCGTAGGAGAAAGAACATCGATGTTGGCATATGTATATACAGCTTAGAAGCTACTACTTACACTTAAAAGTATCGACAAGATACGAATACAAGTAGCTTATTTGTTTCTATCCTAAGAAAATTGTATACCTTGAGGAAACCTTTTTGAGATCATTCGCCAATTAAGGAACGCCACTGTGAAGGCAATGAAGTAATTTGTCTAGAAATCCCATCTCGTTTCAAAATCAAATATATTACACTAGTGTAGCACACCAACAGAGGTATCGTGGAATCGGAACCACAGCACAAGTAATTTAACAGCCGGAAAACCACCAGTTTGAGTCTCAACTATAACCGATACCTTAACGTTTTGGTTTTCAAAAAGTTCATCTATCAATGTTTATCTGCCTGACGTTAAGGAGAAAAGAGGCCACAAGTCGTTATTTATATTTGACAATCAAACTCGATTCTCCAAATTTCCTCGTTTCATTCTGTCGAAATAAGAATGCGCCCACAGCCTTCTTCCTATATCTTAAGATCTTTAGCTTTGGGTATTCCAATGGAATTTTGCAAAATTAACCTAAACAGAGGTCTTTGACACGATTTACTATACCGTTCATCTGGATAACATAATTTCACGCGTATTATTGCCCGATGGGCGGAACCAACAATAGTAACGAATATTTTATGCTAATTGAAATTCACCATGAATTAAAATATCATTTATTATTAATATCGATACAATCAATTGTATTTCATTCACGAGAAGGAATTTTTTTCTCATGACCCAGAAACAGAAATTAATATCGTATTTTTTTTCCGCAAACTCCAATGCACGTCGTCAATATTGATGCAACATGGATAAAAATTAATTTTTTTTTCTACAACTCGAGCCAACAGTTTTGTTTACCTTTTGGTGCGCGAAAAGCCAATCATGTTGGCGTGTGTGATTTAAAATGTGCGCGACTAGCACAAAAATTTAATTAAAACGTTTATGCTCAATGCCAAATTTTGGAGTTATTTTTGCATAAATTGGATAAATAAGAGTTTGTTTCGTATCTGTAGAACAACAAACAAAGCGTTAAGCAAGGTTATCTAGGTATTTGGGCCAAAGGTTCTCCTCTCATACAAATGAGTGGCGCCAGTGCGAGTGGAAGCGATTAATGTGCGTTCAATTCCAATTCTTGTTACGCGCGGTGCATGTATTTTTATTTACATAACAGGTATGAAAATCCAAGTAAATATTTGGTTAAAAATTTACCTCCTGTAAGTGCGGTACATCGTAGATTATGAAGGAATAATCGGTAATCAATGTCGTCCCTCGAATGACGGTCAAATTTGGAAAGAGTTTTCCTAAAGACGTTAGGCCTTTAACACGATAAAGCAGTAAGAAACCGCGAATTTCGGTTAGTTCGGGAAAGGTTAAGTTTTGATAATCGGAAATTTTTAATTTTTCCATAAACAAAATTTTTAAATATCCCGCGATCACCGTACAACCGCGCAAATTTTTTTCGAACTCCGTCACATAATGTAACACACTTACGTTGTCGCAGAATTTTGCATTAATTACATGTAAGCAGTAAAGACCACAAACTGCGATTATTAAGCATTGTCGTAGCATGACGAGTTTCGATTGTGGTCATGTAATTCCGCACGTCGCGTACATGCTAACGGCTTGAACTTAGATTCGATACTGAAACGCTGAACGCTTTCCGCGAGCGACTCTGATAATTTTCTAGGCTGTTCCGTCATATCACGTCCTTTTCATTTATTGAAACGTTCTAATTTTGCCTACGCTGGTCATTTCTAAACAACGCATTTTCTATTTGGGTCACCAACACTTTTTCTTGATAAAACTTGGAAGTCACAGATCATTCATTATCGCTCCGTTCCGTTCGTTTAAAAACGACTAAATTATTATTGGGCGAAGTTACGATTGCATTATGAAAGGTCAATGCCGTACAGTATCATTCTGACGCAAATGCTTCAATTTGTAATTATTTTCACTTTCATTATTATTATTCCAATAAAAGAATGCTATTTTTAAAAAAAATTTATAAAACGTCACGTCGATTGTTTACTTATGTATCTCAATGTTTGCTATTTATCAAACGGAAAGATTATTATATACATTGAATACAACAATTTTTTAATATTTTCCAGTTCGTAATCCGCTTTGTTGTTGAACTGATGGCGCTTAGCGCTCGACTTTTCAAATAAGCTTTTCGAGGAGACTGCGAAAGATTAAATTGCTTATCCGAAATTTAAACGCCAGTTCTTTGATAACTTTTGATGAACTTTCGATAACGTAATCATTGATCGCTTTAGAAGTTACAATGGGACTTGCACTTACTTGTACAGTACCGCTATGCTTTCGTATTCTCAATTCGAAAGTGATTGATTGATTCGTATTATATTGTTTTAATATAGACCAAGTTCAATTTAACTTGGCGAACCTCTTTTTACCTCAGCGAAATAAATTTATGGAGTTTTGGGCATTGATACACAATATTATGCAATATTTTTCTTGAGACTAGCCACAGCCCGTTATCCCTCCAATTGAATCAAAGCAACCTGCGCGCGTGGCATCTCATGAGGAAATATGTACAGTATGTGGGGGTCATGGAAGTTACCTTTTAGAACAATTGCACTTCAGTTTTAAAAAGTTATCTGTGGTGAGGTTTGAACCCCAAACCTTCAGCATCGCAAAACATAAAACATAGAGTTTGTCCCATGCTGTCTTGATTTATAACTCTGGATGAATCACTAGTAGTTATCCCCAATTAATAGAAGATCTATTGTTCAACGTAGAACCCATAGTTTGTTTGTAAGTACTCAAAAAAACTTAGGATTACTTGAAAATACCTGAAAATACATAAAAATAATTGGGAACACCTTGGAATTCTTAGAAATACCCGGTGAAAAAATTTTAGGAATAAAAGCATATTTCTCCTTAGGGACTTCCTAGCGAGATTTCATTTTGCAAAACAAACAAAAATAATAGGGAAAGACGTGCTCTTCTCTGATTACGATGGTGACGGGTAAAATAGACCAAAAATATGGGTAAAAGATGTGGATTTGTCGAAATCGCAAAATTTACTCAAAAAACCAGCGATAAAGTTAAAAAAATTTAAAGATTTACATTGTCATCTTTGTTTCATACGAATGTTCTTCCCTTTTTTTACACAAGTAAGTCGACAGGATTTACAGAGAAACTGTGCAAATGTAATTCAAATCAGCTTAAAAGCCTAAGAATGCATTGTGAACAAACAAACAAAAGCTGTAATTAAAAAAATATTTTCAATTTTCGTAATCATATAAGAATTTTGCTAAAATATTTTTCAAATTATTTGAAAGTATACTTGCTATTTTTTTAAATCGAAATGAGGGGGGGCCCACATACCATGCTATGTAATCTATGCGTATGTTTTACATTTTACTTTTTGACTAAATAAGAAAAAATACTTTAAAACAAATTTATTTTAATAGAGAAAATAATTGTTTTATTTAAGACTGCAGTAGTTTCCTAGCTTATGAAAGTTAAAGTTAAAATTTCTAAAAGAAAATTTTAAAAATTAAAGTATTTAGTGCGCTTACAACTGTCTACTAATAAATATATTGCCGCGTTTTTAAATTTAGCTTCATTGTTTGTTGTTACAAATTGTGGATATTTTGTATATGCGCGATTAATTTCGGCAAATTTTGATTTTAATAATAGTTCGGTGCAAAGAATTTCGAGCTGACGTATTATATTTCCAAGCTTGAAGAAAAGTTAATTAAAAATTAAAATAAAGTTTTTCTATTTGGATTAAATGGATTTAATTAATTATGAAGATAAATTTAAAGTGCTAATTATTTAATTAATACGAAACTTGACTTAAATTAAGGTAAATTTTTAGAAATTTTAAAATGTAGAGAGTAATAACTTAGAATACCAACAAGCGATCGATAATAGTGAGAATTAAAAAAGAGAAAACTGTCTTATTTCAAAATTAAAAATTGAATTTGAATAATTATTAAATTTTGGAATAACGGTGTGAATGTATTTGTAATACAAAGTGAATTTTAAAATGTTCCCTTAAGTGCGTCCTCCAGGCCGCATAGCTTTGCTCATCTATTATTTTTATAACATTATACCTTGTAACAGAAACCAAAACGAAGTGTCCCGGATCTTTTCTTCTACGTTCTCTCTGCAAACTGTAACTTATTGATCTATCAATAATTTAAGAGAGCTTAAGTTTGTTTGAATGTTTATTCGTTATAGATTAGTTCTTTGAGTAATAATGTAATGAAGATAGAGTTATTTATTGCGATGTCCGAAAACAACAAAAATTTGACATTGGTCAGGTTCAAGGGAAGGACGAAAGACCTTTTGATCGAAAGCGTCTACCACACACTTCCGGTTCCTAAGTTGATAATTAGCACCTGCAGCCTTTTACACCTTCGTTAATGTTTTGGTCTACAAATTCTGTAATTGGTAATTTATGCCAACTTAATTATTTTGTGTTGGAAAAAACATTGTATTTTTTTAAGTGATATTACCTATGCTATATTATATGTTGTAGGTACCCTCATTTAGATTCTTTATCTGTTTATTTACGTTATATTTATGTATAATTAGTAATTATTAAAACCGCGGCTAGAGTTAAAAACTCGAATTCGAAAGTTTAATATTTACAAAAAAAAATATTTCACTAGATAACATTAAAATAAGACCATTAAGGTGAGGTAGAACTCAATATTAAAGTTCACGAATTTTCCGTCAACATTCTGTTGACGGAACGTGCACTCAATGTAAGTATTGACATTTTTACTCGACGAACTCTCAGTTGAAATGAGAAGAACAACGAGAAACGAAACACCCTCTATCTCATGCTTATTCCTTATCTTTTAAATTAATTAGGTGGTTTAGAGAGCCCTTCAGTAATAAATATGTAGGAGCTATACATATTATACAGATGTTATTACGAGGAAAAATTTTAAAAAAATTAATATGCTGTACAGTAACTTCATTTATACAATACATTTTTACATTTTCTTGAATTTAACTTATTGAAAAAAGGAAAAATAAATTATTTTATTCACAAAATTCAAATTGAAACAAAAGAGATAGAGTTAACTTTTTTATTATCTGCATTTAAAAAAATTTATTAGTTCTATATCAGAGGATATTGTATTTAAATTCTAAACTTAAACAAACAATTTTTTAATAATGTTTTCCAAGTACAAGTACATACTACACTACAAATTAATATTACCTAACCGCTATACCTACACAACAATATTAATTATTATTTACTTTTATTTGTTATTCTTCATTAATGATTTTCTAATACCTAATTTGTTGATGTCAAATCCATTTATCATAATTATTATAAAGGCGTTGTTTTAAAGTAAATAATAATTTATTTCAGTCAATGTTCTTCGAGGAAGAAAAATGTGTTTATTTTATTAAATATTTTTTATTCTATTTTATAAGAAGAAATTTTAATTCACTTACTTATTATTAAATTTTACTTTATTATTATGGTTTTCCTCTGTTTCCATATTCGTTTTTCAAGAATCGATTAGCATGTTTTTAAAAAGGTAAATAACTATGAGCACATAATGGACTACGTACGTATTGTATGTAATGATAATGAACCTGTTTATTTCTTTATTTATTTATTTAATTGCGCTAACTAAGAAATAATTAATTATTCTAACAAAAATACCCAAATCGCGGTTTAATATAAAAACCAAAGAGTAAATACAAGGAAGTTCCGCTTAATATACATAAATAATTCATTGAATTTCAAATTAAAAACAATTTTAACACAAAAAATTAAAATGTAATTTATAATAACGACTAAATTTAATATTTACCCCAAAACAACGTTCTACAGTTGAACTTATTCTTGAAACTTGAAGTTATTAAATTTTGCAAAGCCACACTGAGCGCAGCGCTCTGGGCTACATAATCCAGTGTTGGACTTGGATTTATTTTTTAAGATCTTTTAAACCTGGGCCCTAGTTTTCTGGTTGAAGATGCAATGGGTGATAATGAAAATGTTTCTTGGTTTTTAGCAAGTAACTGCTTTAGGTTTTTACTCTATATTGACAATTGAACTTTTAATTGCCTCGACTACTATTATTGTATTATCAAAAATAAAAAATGGATTGTAATATTTTCGTGTATATAGTAGGAATAATATAACTTGGCGCCTACGTCATTGTGCATTGGTTATTAATCAAAAGCAGCTACACCGTTGTTTAGGTTAGCATATAACGTAGATGCCAAGTTAAAGCAATTTTACAGTTTCAACATCTTTTAATCATTATAATATCTTTAATAAGGAGAGACACAGAGAGTGATCCTTCTGTTTTTAAATTAAGTTGCTAATAATATTATGTTGATGTCATTTCTTAAGAATGAAAAACTTTTAAATAAAAAGAAATAAACATTGATAAACTTTCAATATCGTTATTGTTGATCACTTTAAAAGTTTACAATTGCACTTCAACTTTGTACAGAAAGCAAAGCGCTATGCTTTTGTAATCTCTAAACTGCAAAGTTAAACAATTCAAAAACGATAACTGATGGTTTTGTTTATGTTTTATTCAATTGTCTCAAAACCACCTTGACATGAATACGGTTAACAATAGTTAAAATTTAATTTAACTTGAGTGATTGTGCTATTCTGAATCTCCAACCCTTTTCAACGAACCAAAATCGAGTTAGCTTTGAGCTAATCGATAAATTTGATTCGAGGTTCTTGAATAATGAATTTTAGGAACATAGAAATTTTGAGCTAAAGTTTAAAGAAACCATTGGGTTCTTTGCAACTGTGTAGCTCGTTAAGTTTTTCGATGTAAGAAAAATTGAAATTAGACAATGAGGAAGCAAGCGCATGCATTTCAGTGTTTAGGTGACACGCAATAATTATTCAAGTCGATGCCAAACGCATTTCGGACAGCTTTAAAGTAAGCTCTTTGTTTGATAAAGTAATGTATTTTCTCATCTGCATCGTTGACTTTTAATCACTTAATGGATTTATTATTTACAAATTCTATTTTAAACGGTTTTTCCTTTCTATATTCTACAGTTTTATTATGGTTTTTAAAATAAATTGATGATTAAAATACGTTAACTTTACAGAGTTGAGCATTAACGTAGTTGTAGTTTAGCTATTGTAGCTACTCAATGAATGCGTTATTTTTTAATGACGTCTTGTCTATGTCAAATTATTATTTGAACTGCAATTTACTAAATAAATCCAAACCAATTTCTTGGGTTATATAAGAGATAACGTTTTGGTTACTGCAGAACATCCTGCGGTCGCTTCCGGGACAGATAATTTTTTTTAATTTCAAGTTTCTTTCGACATGTTGAAAGTATTATTAAAAATACGAATTAAATTTTATATAACAGAAGAATATCTTTTTCGCATTGTAAGTAATTTCTGCCAGGTATTGGTTATTTTACCTTGCAAGGGTGGTATTTTATTTCTTTTTCAATTAAGCAAATAAAAATATCTCAATTTTTTTTATTTCGCCTGAGTCGATTGATATTGTATAACACTGGTAACGACAAATCCATGGTGTCTGAATTTCATTATTCCCCTTAAGCCAAAATGCGCCATCTACAGTATATTTGTAATACCATTTTGTTTACAAAAAGTATTTAAATGTCGTAAGAATTATACACCAATACTTTTTGCTTGATTACGAAAATGTAATATAAAAGAAACGACTTAATAAATAATGAAAGCTTCATTGTAGTACCTACATAGTACAATTCTTTTTTAGACGCAATAAACACGCACATCGCTAGATATCACGTAATCTCTAAATTTTCAAAATTTGACATTTATTTTTGTTTTTCATACTTTTTTTTGTTATAGAATTCCAAATGGCGTCAATTAATTTTGTCATATTGACAGGTAAGTGATAATTCACTCTTAAAAGTTTGAGTAATCATTTAATAACTTGTGAATTTGTTCAGTCAGCGATAGCTGTTTCGCAAAAACTGCAGTGGACAAAAGTGGACCGAAACTGGTGGAATGCATCAAGAAGACTTTTCCGGACAGCAGCGTCTTGCACACCGAAATTCTTCCAGACGAAATGAGCCTAATAAAAGAATTTTTATGCATCTGGTCGAGTAAAAAATTGCGACGTGATATTTACAACTGGAGGAACAGGCTTTTCAGCCCGAGATGTAACTCCCGAGGCCACAAAATCTGTAATCGATAAGGAGGCACCCGGATTATCCTTTGCAATGATTTCGAAAAGTCTGCAAATTACGGAATTGGCGATGCTGAGTAGAAGTGTTTGTGGGATCAAACGTAAAACTCTCATCGTTAACTTACCTGGAAGTGTTAAAGCCGTTTCGGAATGTTTCGACATTATCAAAACTTCACTTCCTCATGCAGTCTCCTTATTGAAGGACAATTTAGCGTCAGTTAAACAAGTTCACGGCAAGCATACCGTTTTAAATTTGGAACCTAGCAAGGTGAATATTCATTCTTCCTTTTCGAGTATATTACATATACAGGAAGCATTCCTGGCTTGTCTCGGATGTTATTTCTAATATTCTGATTTAACTTTTTATTATTTCAAGGTAAAAATGAATCAAGTTGCCTTCCGATCACGCACATCACTTTATCCTATGCTAGAAGTTGAAGAAGCGAAAAACTTGATATTGCAATACTGCTTGACGAGCAAAGAATTTGAAGTGATCGATGTCTCCAAAAGTAAAGGTCGAGTGTTGTATGAAAATGTTAAATCTCAGGAGAACGTTCCGCCCTTTGATGCTTCCATAAAGGATGGTTATGCCGTAATCGCGGAGGATGGTGATGGAATTCGACGAGTTCGGGACGTGGTTGCAGCTGGAGATGCGGTGGGTAAATCTTGATAGCTAATCAAACAAAATTGTTGATATCATTTTAGCCTTTTGATAAACCAATGGTGTCCGGAGAAATTTTACGCATAAGTACTGGAGCGTGCATTCCCTCGGGGGCTAATGCCGTCGTTCAGGTGGAAGATACCGAATTAATTGAAGCGACCCCGGATGGATGCAAAGAAATTCGCGTTAAAATCAATTTAGCTCCAAAGGAAGGCCAAGATATAAGGTTGTTGTGATGTGTTGAAATAAATTTATTTCTGTTTTTTAATTTTAGACTTTGCGGAAGCGACATTCTCTCTGGTGCGCAGATTATGTCTGCAGGTGATTTCCTAACAGCCGCTCATGTCGGTGTTCTTGCCAGTGTGGGTGTTACAAAGCTAGCGGTTTACAAGTGAGTGACTGTTTTTGTTCTAATCCTTTTCGACGCGTGGAATTCCGGTACCATGAAATAAATTTAGGAAATGCTTTTAGAACTAAAAACGTAACAATATAAAATTGCGTAGTTGTAATGGGAATGAATTTACAAATCTTACGTGAAAAACTGAAAATGGTAACAATCTCTTAATTAACTGATTCGGTGTATTCGCGAATTTCTTCCGTTTTATAATCAAAATTTTTTCTAACGAGTTGCATTCAATTTTTACTGCGTTGTACCGTAAAAATTTAAATCTTATACATAGTATGTATGTACATAATATTTATCGACTAAACCGTAAACATAAAATTTTGCTCTAACTCAATTTTTTTGGAAGAAGCTTTGATTTGAATTGGTGTGATAGCTGGTTGAGTAGTGGAAATTCGAGGTTTGAAAGATTAACTGTGGGTTTGCCAATGCCTAGCGCCTTTGTTTGCGCTCACGCCTGAAATTTAAGCTTTATTAGCTTCTAAGTAGATAATATATAAAAAAAAAGTTTAACGAAAAAAAGTTCAAAGATAGGTACATCTTTTTCAATACGTATCCAAACCTTAACCCGAAACTATTCGGAAGCATCGCTTTTCGCATAGATATACATAAATACTCAGAAAACGAAAATGGTCAATCTTATGAGATTAATTATTATAAATCTCAAACTATCATCAGTGCAATATCAAAAGTGCAATTTCCGAAATTCTCTTATGTACATTATGTATTCCATGTATATTTTTAAGTATAAATCCTTGACGAATCGTTCCATATTTTATTTATAATGTTTTGGCTAAAACTAGACCATTTTCAAATTGGCTGAAGGTATTGATTTCCACTCTAGAAATTATATTTTATGGATACCTATATTATAATTTCAAAGATATAATTTAATTAATAATGTAATTAATCCCGGTTTTAATTAAAAAAAAAACAGAATTTCAATTTAACTTGTGAAAACTTTGAAAATTAATTTTAAACGTGAATATGAAAATCATACCTACATTACTTTAGTTTATTATTTGGAATCTAAGTTCTAAATTATAATTAATCAAAACTAAATCTTACCCTGAAAAGGACAAATAAAGAAGTATGAAACGACTATAAAATACCGCGCATTACATTGGACCGGATCGGTTTAAGAAGCTTCAGAATAATCTGATACAGTTCTGTCTTCAGTGAGTTAGCCGAAAATCCTGCTCTCTGATTGCTCCTCCGATTCGAATGATGCAATCAGAAAAGAATTGCCATTCATTTCAAACTAATGTAGTGCCTTCATCTAACCAGAGCAATTTTTTAATTTTGTTATTCAATTACATGTAAATGAGTTGTGCCAAAAAACTCACCGTGTCACAA
This sequence comes from Lycocerus yunnanus, assembly GCA_036346125.1. Taxonomy (NCBI): domain Eukaryota; kingdom Metazoa; phylum Arthropoda; class Insecta; order Coleoptera; family Cantharidae; genus Lycocerus; species Lycocerus yunnanus. The sequence continues at coordinate 844,447 of JARFIX010000094.1, forward strand.
TGGTAAAGGCCATCCTAATATTCGAATTTGTGGAATTATTATTAGGAGTGACAACGGTCAAAAGGACAAGGCATTTACATTTAAAATTGAGAATGTAATATAAAAGTTCAGCATAAATTTAGTAAACAAATTAATTAGTCGTTAAAATATTAAAAATCACCGAAGTAAATTAAATTAAAAGAGACAGCCACGCTTAGTGGCGAATACATTGACTACTAATTGAACTTTGCAACTTGGGAGTATTGCATGTTTTGTCTATTCATTCTGTATTTTTTTTTCGATTTTCGATTTTTTAGTCTCATTTTGATCTTCCTTTAAATATATTATTAATTAAAATTTTTTAAGGCGACCAAGTGTTGGAGTTTTATCAACTGGAAATGAACTGCAAGAACTCCACGAAGTTCTAAAGCCTGGTCATATTAGAGACAGCAATAAACTGACTCTTATGTCTCTATTGACTTCGTACGGATACGAACCAAGAGATTGTGGTATTGCAAAAGACAAGTAAGTGGATTATAATTTTTGAAGAAGAAACAAACTTGTTAAACTCATTTTAGCCCAGATTCTGTTAAGCAAGCTCTGATTAATGCATTATCAAACAATGACGTTGTTATCACGACAGGTGGTGTTTCGATGGGAGAATTTGACGTGATGAAGAGAGTTTTAGAAGACGATTTTCAAGCAAAAATTCATTTTGGTCGTGTAAATATGAAACCAGGGTATGGAAAGGTGCAAGGAGTTACAAAAGCGAAAAACTAATTTGCATAATATGTTTTCAGAAAACCCACAACTTTTGCGACTTGCGAGTTTGGAAATAAACCGAAAATAATATTTAGTTTACCTGGAAATCCTGTTTCAGCAATGGTAACTTGTATCATTTTTGCAATACCAGGATTAAGAAAGATGGAAAATAATTCTCAAGATTTATACTCGAAAATTATGGTTCCTTTGGTAAGATTTGATTTTTTATTAGCGTTTGCCGTTTAATTTAATTTATTTTTTAGGGAATCGATACCACTTTAGATTTTAGACCCGAGTATGCTCGAGTGGCCCTTCAAGGTATTCCTGGAGAGAATACACTTCAGGCTCTTCCAGTTGGCAACCAAATTAGTAGCAAATTAAATAGCTTTGTTGGTGCAAACGCTTTACTTTATTTTCCAGCAAAGACTGACGGAAAAAGTATTTGCAAAAAAGGTGAACTGCTGGAGGCAATTTTGCTACCTCAGTAGCAGCTTGTCGGAATTTTGTATTATTTTTCAATTTTATATTCATCTCTTTGCACAATAAAGTTTTATTATAATGGTCAACTAATTTATAAACCACAAACACAAAGTAAGAAAATAAAGAGAGAAATTACTTTTATGTTGTTAACAGCTTTTACGTTTCTGCAACCATCATTTTTAGAGACGAACTGGCATTAATTTAATTAAAACATTCAGATATAAATTTCTAGGTTAAAGGTTAGGTAAAAATGAAGTTAATTATTCTTTTGGTTTTATTTTTTTAACTTTAAAAATAGACTTTCCACCTCTAACTTCTTGTTATCTGTGAAATGCATGCACTTCATTTCTAGAACGATTTTCCTGACATATTACCTTGGTGAGGTCAAAATAGAGTTCTTACTTCATCTAGGTTTGAACTGGATACATCATCTGTATTAACAGTTAAGACATAATCTTTGGATTACTCCAATGTGCGTGTAACAGCCAATGAAGAAGTAAAATGTTTGGTCTAGAAGAGACCAGTTTAAGTTTGTTGAGCCATAGAACCGTCAACAGAATGTCAGCATGTAAAATTAGTTTTCTCTAGCTAGTAGGTGAAGTTTTTCTTAAAATAATTCTGCCAAAGATCATGCACAGTTTCTTTTGCTACCGAAAAGTGCTTTCTAAATTTGATGAAATTTTTCTGGTGACCCCAAAAGCAAATAATACCAACTTCAAGGTGTTTTAATATGATATAATATGATTTATTATATTATTTTTTTACACATGACACGCGATTTGTGTAATAAACCAGCATTCTTCTCAAACAGCATAATAAATTCAAAGAAGACTATAAATAATTGATACCATAGATTCAGCATTCATTATCAACATTTTATTCAGACTTCTCATTCCATTTGCTAAACATAATTCTTGCATATGTCGGCATCCTCTTATTCTACCATACTTCGGTTTTGAAAATAAAATTTTAGAAAAAGTGTTTTGGAATTTAATTTTACCAGGAACTGAACCTGATACTTTTACCCCAGCAGTCGAATGTACCACTAGGCTAGGTGGTAATTGACAACTTTTATTATTAATTTGTTAAGTGTTTCTTCTGTCTTCTCCCCCCTCCTCTCCTGTGTGTAGAGTGCATTTTACGTTTTTCTCAAAATTCCTTTTGTTTTATTTTGTTTATTTAAAATTGTTATGTACAACTAGCAACAATAATATCGAATATATTTACAAAATATATATCTTAAGGCATAATACGAGATGTTCACAAAATACTTTGCATTTGTAAAGAATGCATCAAATTGCTGGCATCCAGTATAGGATAATTCAAATATTTTAAAATAAGAATGGAAGAGTCGATTACACAATTTTCAGTAAGCACAATGGTTTGTTCCAAAAACCTTTTTGAACCAAGGTGTAGTTTTGTTGGGGAATCCCTGTGGTTATTGCTATATCGAAAACTTGTAATGATTGAGACGACAAAACCACTGGATAATATTCTGGAACACCACTTATATCCAAAGATATTTCGGAATCTGGACGACTAAAAACAAAATTATAATAGAACAAAGTCAAAACTGGAAAAACTTACTTTTTAATTTTCGGTGACGCAAACATTAAATCGGGCGATACATTTTGAGGATCAACATTGATGACGTGGATTCCATAAGGTGCAAGCTCTTGCCTTAAAGCGTTGTTTGCACCTTCGATTGCATATCTGGTGGCTGTGTAAGCAACCAAGCCTGGTTCCTTCCCAGCGGTGGAACCAAAGTTGATTATTCTTCCCTTCGTGCTGCGCAATAATCCTTGGAATATTTTGGCTATTCGCAGTACTCCGATAACGTTGGTTTTCAACATCGCATCCCAATATTCCACATCTTGCTGATCAAATCGACCCCTGCACAATAATCCACTGGTATTCAAAATGGCCCAAATCCCTGTACAAATAAAAATCTTTTAATATAACAAGTAATCCACATTTCAAATTATTTTCCTATACTTTCAAGCCAATTCTTGCTATCGGCTGGAAAGTACTTACTAATTGGCAGGGAAAATTAACTTAAAGTTCCAATATTTCCCGCAATGTCACATTGACGCCACACTAATGGCCATTGTTGCGACAATTTCGTAAATAAAAAATTAACAGTTTTACAAACAAGCAAACAAAAGGAGTGTGTCGATGTGCAGGAAGAGCAAGCTTTATCACCAGGAAGACAAATATTTTCACACTAAATTTTCGTGGTGAACAAAATTATCGGTTTGAATTTTTTGGGCGGGAGGTGCGGTTCCATTTGCTTTAGCGAAAATCGACTTCCTGAATCACTTTTTGTAGTAAATGCAATAAGAAAGTTAACGCGGCTGTAGAACTAATAAATAAAAACAAGGAAAATAAATTCGTGACTGGACATGTACCTTACGTATTAAGAACGTGTACGTGCGTGTTATGATTTAAAGTCCTTGTATTATAATAAAATTTGTTAACCTCATTAACTCGCTAAAAGAGCGAGCAGAAGGTTAACTTTGAAAAATACGCCTAAAATTTATATCAGTGCACTTTTGGGAAAATAAACAAAAACATTAACGAAAATTTAATGGTAACAAATCCGAAGGTTAATTAACTTTTGGATTGCTGGGTATTTCAGTTATGGAGCTTTTGCCCCATCGCAAACTTTCAGAGAAAAAATTTATTGAAAACTTAAAAAGTGAATGCAAGGCTTTTAAGGTAATTATTGGAATCTAATAGTAAAAGCAGCCCATTACGAAATCGTCGTAATTAAAATATTATCTAAAACACGTTTGTTATAATTTACAATAATTAACTCGGTTTTATTTTTAAATCGGTAGCAATTTTCTCACCGTCTTCTCCAGCAGGAAGATGAGCCCGTATAATATCGACTGCTTCGTGGGATAAATCTTCCCTGGTGACATCAAACGGTAAGGTGACTATTGAACCTTGCTTCCTGACTGTTAGACTTTCTCTATACTTTTGCCAAGCTCTGATTACTTTGGAAGATGTGGAATCGTTCAAGAGGCCTTCACGAAGACCGGCGAATACCCGAAAACCTCGATTGGCCAAGTGAATTGCAATCTGAAAAACAAGTTACACTTTTTCTAGGCCTCACAAAGTTTGATAACATTTTTTACCTGTAAACCGATTGCGTTATCGCACGACGTTATTAGAATGGGTTTTCCACCGCAAGCGATGTTGTCGTTAATTTCAGGACTGGAATTTGAACGAATCTTGCACAACAGATACAAGAGCAATGCTCCTGCAATGGAAAAAAGTGCAACCAGTTGTAGTGCTAAAAGCAGTGCCGTTTGTTCGTCCATTCTGATCTGAAAAAGAAACACGTTTAGTTTTTTTTTTTAATTTCCTCACAAGTAAAATTGCAATTTTTCAACCTTCAATTTGTTTACAATAAAGATAAAAAGTTGGCAATTTCCAATTGAATAAATAAAATTTAATTGATGATTGGTGTTCGCTTAATGCATAAATTAAATAACTTAATTTAGTTGTTCGGTCATGCTCCTTGCGGAAACAGGAAATTGGTTTTGTATAAAGTAAGTGTTTTCGTGAGTCTTGACACGTTTTGCTTTTTTTTCCGGGGACTGGAATATAAAGTTTTTAATTTTTACTAAAATGGAATGATTGTTTCCAAACTAATTCATTCTGAAGGTAACAGTCACTTAATACATAGCTTTCTTGTATTTCTGTTGAAAAATATTTTAATAAATCCCATATCATATTTGTTCAGCCATTAAGTGGTACTTATACCAAAGCCTGTTATTAAGAAGCAACAAGAAAACTGGTCTTAGGAGTGGCTTTGGTCTGGATAATCAATAGTCCAAATAATGAGTTAATATCAGTCGACAAAAAAAAACCTTGACGAAACTAACCTTTTGATAATATGGGCCTGGTCAAATTTTTTAAATTTCTCAAGTTTTAATTGACCAAACATTGAAATACTATTCATTTAGGCCCAAAATGTTATCAAACTAAGAAACCATTCTTGGTTCTTGAAAATTTTAATAATCATATTTTCTGAAAAATTCAAAATATGTCACTAAAACAATTCTTCCTCTCGTATTAGTTTGATTACGACCCTCAGAACTTCTACATGATTTCAAAATCCACAAATGTTTTAAACAATCTTGTTCTCAGAACTGTGCCCTAAGTATTCCACGCTAGCTAGCAATTACTAGCTGCATTCAGCTAACTAATGAATTACTATGGAACAAAATCGCCTGCGGCGCTTTTTGACTGATAACTACGACTTAAAAATATTTTATTGTGATTTTCTTGTTTGGTCTTAAATAATGTTCAATATTGTTTACCTTTTTCCGAAAGATAATGACTTTAGCTATTTTTCCGAATAGCTAAATCTCGTAATAATAGCGGAATATCCAATTTTGGTACCAGTGCGCTTCTGATAGAAAAACTAATAGAATTATGAACAATTAGAAAGTTTAATACAAATATTGAACATTTTCTAGTTTTCTTAGTATATCACAATTTTATGGCGTTATTTGACATGCCCCAATGCTTTCTGTTCCATATTGTTAACTCTGTGGTGTTAATTAACAATAAATTAATACATTAGACGGAAACTTCTGCAAATAGAAATTACGTTTTACAGTTTCGTAAGTTTGCTTGCATTTACGTTATGAATTAAAGAAATTTTGAAAATGAAAGCTTTCGTTAGATAAAATGTTGAAGATGTAACCTCTGTTTTCATTTTTAAAAAAAATATAATAAACTTTTGGTTAAGTTGCTTTAGCGTGCAAATCGTAACTGATGGTAAGTTACTTAGTTCGAATCTAACCTGAATATTTCTTCTTTAAATTGGGGACTCCATTAGAAAATCAAGCATATTTTGTTCTATAATCTAATGTTTAGGAAATACCACCCTAAACCTTCGCCTTCTAATCATCAAAATTTACAACAGCCAACTGCTACCACTCCAAACCGACATGGTTGCATCTTCATGCTTAGTACTCTAGGGTTCGAATACAGATTGAGTAACATTGTTTTCGCATATAATCTCGTCAAAAGCAAACTGACCAGAAATTATAGCTTTGATATTCTTGTGGTTTGTTATTAACACATTAATTCAATGTTAAACTGTGCTTAACTTTTTGTAATATCAAAAATAATTCTTGTGAGCTGCGTTAAACTGTAAATCAGATAATTTAGCCTTTGGGTGTTTTAAAGTAAAAAATGTTAATAATTAACACAAGCAGGCATTTTTACCACATAATTTGTTACCGTTATATCAAACTACATAATTTTGCATGTTATGAAATTATTTTTAGCGCTCCAGTTGTTAATATGGTTAGAAATGTATTTTATCAAGTAATTAATCAAAATTTGTGGCAAATATCAAAATACATATTGTGATCTTTGAACAATGATGCGGACTCTTAACAGAAATTTGATAGTCGTTTCTATGGATGACTGCTTTTTAGCACCAAACACCGTATCATTATTATGTTTCTTGTATACTCATACTCAAATAGGTAACCTCTATTCTCATAGATTGTACGGCTCAATTAGATTATTTTGGCGCTCTAATCTAATAAATATAGGTTTCTTTGAAAAAAGTTAATAGAAAAGAACTGTTGGTTGAGGTTAGGTTTACGTTGCGTTGGTCGAGGTAAAAAGTGGAAGTTACTACTAGAAAATCAAATTATTGCAAATTTTTTTTGTGAGAAAGTTTTGATAAAATACTTTACATTTAAGAAACCATATTTAACGCAAAAACGCCCGAGTCTCAGTGAAAACAACCATCTGTCAATAAAAAAGAAAATTAGAAAGTAAATTGGACAAATCTATATCACAAAATGTTTCATCGATTATTAACAAGTGACTTTTCTCAACTGTCAATTAAAGTAAATATTTTTAAAGTAAAATTTCCATAAACTAATTAGCTTGAGAATTCAAACTATGTCTATTATATAAGCATCGATTTATTCTTGAAAAAATCGTACACATATGAATATATTCATAAAGTGTAATATGATGAAATATTTATTACTAAAATTTAATTTTGTAATCCACCATCGCAAACGAAATAGGTAACCGTGACTTACTTATTTAAAATTAACAATCAGAACAAGTTTTGTATTGATAAAAATCCTGATAATTTGATTGTTTGTTTTGCATAAAAGGGAGATGGTTTTATCTTTGTTTGAGAACCTTGGTAGTGGAAAACCATCACTGGCTTACGTATTTTTTGAATTAGCTCGAAGAAGAATCGAAGATCGAATAAAAATATATTTTGCACGATGACGTTGTGGATACCAACAATACAAGTCAATGGACGAACGTTTTTATGGTCTTGGTAGCAACGCGATTTAATAAAACTTGGTGTTTCAGTAGACCAAAACTAATTACGCTTCTTCGTGTAGAATTACCTAAGAATTACTCATCTTTAGTTTAAAATTTTTATGTTTAGAGCTTAATTTACTTTCGCAATACTCGATCAAATTTTTTATTCACGCTCAAATTAATTATTATCAGTTTTGAATTGAATATTCCAACAACTAATACAAACACAATCTTTTACTATTGCAATCGAAAATTCTTGTGTCTCGATCTTTCCCCACTTCTGATAATCTTGGATTTTCAAGTCTACAGAAACCTCAACATACCGCAAATACTGACATATGAATATAGATTGTGATGTGTAATTGGAAAAGACCAAAAATGTAGATTTAAGAAAAAAATAAGAACTCACACTCTTCTGGCAATAAACAAATTTAACTGATAATGCATACTGCAGCAGGTAATAATTATTTCCCATAAGCGGTTTCTAGGAAAATATCACACTCACAAATAACATATCACCCATTAAAACTTATTACGGATCTGGAACAGATGAACCATCGAAACGTCTTTAAACTACTCCCAATGGAAGTTTCTCCTGAAAATGAATAGCTCGTCTATCAAATATCCAATAGAAGGATATCCAATAGACAGAAACTCCATTGCAATATCTGTGAATAAAAATAGGGAGGTAAAGGGCACCATGTCCAGACAAAATTCTACAGGTGGGTACTGATTATAGAACGAGGAATAACCAAGAAACTGGAAAGAGGTCCTTTCACACAAACAAAACAATTTGTGTTTGCAGCTCAGCTAGCAGACTCACTGACATAAGTTAAAATAACAAACTTAACATTTGTGGAATTCCAAATATTTTTAGTTATTAGCTTCATTCTCGACCAACATGCGGTCTGTTAATCAAAAAATTACAGTTAGCAATTAAAAAAATAAATTAATTTAAAATTCGCCTGTTCAAATATTAATTTAATATAAACTGTAAATATTTCATAAAACGGGAATTTGTGTTCAATTTCAAATTGCACGCATAAAAATTTTAACGAACACCTGTCGATTAAATGAAAGAAAATGCATACAGTTGGTGTTTGTTGCTTTGAGTGTAAATTTTCTTTATAACTTGAATTCCACACAGATTTTAAGATGGGGGGGGAATTCTAAATATCTCACTTGAAACCTAACTATTCGCCTGTTCATTCTCTTTGTTCAATGCTCAGTTTAAAAAACTTGATAAATAATTTTCAAAAAGTTCCAAAATATCTTTGTTATCAAGCAATTTAATTAACAATTTAAATTATGTATACCTACAAAATTTATAAATAAATTCATGACTACAGAATTAGGAAAACTTGTGGGTAGGATATGGAATAAATTTACAGTAAATTTAATATCATCAAAAACACCTGCTTACATTAAAATTTAATAATTTTTTTATGCATTTGTAATTGTTTGCGTCAATAACGAAAGCTGTTTTTGTGTTGTATTGGAGGAACTATTTAGCATTGTACCTATTATTATTAGGTAGGTATAGGTGAAATTGTCCAGTGGGTCAGTTAACTGACTTATGCAAAGAGAAACCTACGTTTCGCCTTTGCTCACAAGAATGTGTAATTACTGTTAAGTATGTATATACATATTAGTAAAAGTATTTCTAAATGGGTACTAACATATTTTTAATTACGAAATAATTCCTTTTCGATTTATGCACGTAGTTACGGAGATTGATAAATTAATCAAAGGTTAATATTGCATAACACAAAATTAAGTTGTTAACATGCTATTGTTATACACGAATATATTTTTAAAAAGTACCGTACGTGGTACCACCACTAGTGCTATATTTTCCAAAAAACTTTCATCTACTAATAATTAAAAAATTATCTACGCGGACCATCGATTCTCGAGTCTTCGGCACCACAACCTGCACAGGTAACGGTTTATGTAACGCTAGTTCAGAAAAATTAAATATAATATAACAAAAATTTAAACCCCAAATTATGGAGAAGTTCGATCCCGAATGAAGTATGAAACTTGTTCATATAACGACTACCAAAAAAAGTAAGGAATCCAACATAGATCCTTGACCTATTCAATGCTAAAGAAAGATCGTGCTAGAAATAGCATATCCACTTGCATCTGTAAGGAAAGAGAAAATCATCATCCGAATAATCCGAAGATCATGATTGTAGGCATAGTATTTCGGCAAGGAATCTCAATGAAATTTCAAGATTCACCAATCATATTTCTGAAAAATTTGGTCCACATTTTAGCAATGGCTCGTAATCTTCTTCCTCTTAAGTTAGGACTACGTCCTGTAATATCCAACAGTAACCTCAGCGAGGTACCGAAGCCTCTGCTAGTACTGTGAGCATATTATTTGTTTTAGATCTGAAGTAGCTTGCTAGTAAATAAAAAGAAAAGAACCTTACTCCCACGAAATAGAACCTAGTGCGGCATTGGATCGAGGGCATTCCATATTCAGATTTTGTTCAAGTTCGTGTAATTATTATTCCCATTTTGAACTAATGGAAAAACTACACTTGAAATAGTTTTAGAAACCGGGAGATATAGAGGTATCCCTGGTCACACTGCAACTATAAATGAAAAATATGCAATCATGAAACTTATGACTTCAATATCAAATCATCAATAGAAGATTTTTTTAGAACTACGCAAAACATGAATTACGAAACCAGCAAAAAGGACAATAAATCTTGCATGGTTTTGAAAAATAGAATTAATGGTATGGAATAGCAAATGTCATCAATCCAAAAAAAAACGATTTCATTACTCTTCATTATAATTTTTAAACATTTAATATTCTCTCTTCCAGTACTTGGACACTGGAGGGTATTCCATACCCGGTTTATTTTTACCGAATTAATGATTTCAGCATATTTTCTGCTTGGTCGTTGCTATGACAACGTGACTATTGTAACTAAATCAATGAATAATAGAAAATCTTTATAATAATAAGCTTTCCAGCAAGCGGCTGCAAGTGCAAATTAAACCAACACTCCTATGTGCTGTCTTCTAATGAGTCCCAAATGAGAATAATAATTAGAGATAGTTAACCTTCCTGCCAGATACAAGCAAATTGAATTTGCACAACAACGTCAAAGATAATTCCAATTCTGTATCGATTACATCTGGTTGGGTGGAAATAGAATAATAATATTTCCTTCTCCGGTTTGTGCAGTTTTCTTTTTTCAGTAGCAAATTAAATATGTTTGTATGATATATTGGAAGTTGCTTTAGCTAAAACGTGACATTTTTTAGTCACTATTATAATAAAATCAATGAATAATAGAAAATCTTCTGTTCATCAAGTTGAAAAACTTTAACCAGCAGACAATGCAGTATTGAAATTACATAAATGATAATAATTTTTATCTTCTCAGGGAGTGGAAAAAAAGATCTTTGTAAATCTCAAGACCCCCTGCAATCTAGCTTTCTATAAAACTGCTTGAATTGTCAAGTAGAGTTAACATAGCTTTTAAAAAATGTAAATTGCTATCATTGTAAATTTAAATATTGGTTTAAATGTCAACCTCACTAACAGCTAGCCTCGATATCACATTCTTAGCCTATCTCTATGATTTCCTCCTTTTGAACAAATTCAAACAGTTTTCGGGCCTCGATGCCTTTTTGGCGTTGCATATTGAAAAAGTCTGTTGGACTTGAGAAGTCATACAGCTAAACGTGGATTCCAAACCACGAAAACAGGCAATTTTTATACTGTCTGTTGTGGACAGGAACAGGGTTTTGGTTACATATAATGTTGCCTCAGACTAGCAGGTAGACATTAATTTGGTAAACAAGAAATGAACTTTCACAAACCGTTTGGGTTTTTGATATTTTTAGTGCACTATGTAAAGGTGGGTTTATGAATACACCGCAACGTATACATAAAACTCATTTTAGCAAATGAAAATCTTAGAATCTCAGCTTAACTGTTAAATTAATAATCTCATAAATTATTTCTTATCGCTGTATGTGTTAAATATTTTGTTTTCTAATTTGAAACTGCAAACCCTTCACCCTTTCAAATAAAAGTAGCTTGGAAGCTAATGTCTACAATATATTAGGTTATTTGCAATATTGTAAATATTCAAGCAAAAGCTATTTTACAATAAAAATTACCCCGTTAGCTGTAGTTTAAAGAAAATTATCAAAAATAGCTTCTTGTTTAGCTGCTGTTAAAAATAAATGACGTGCTTAACCCTATTCAGTGATAACATACATCTCACTCAACATTTTTAGCTACTTTTAGCTGTTACATTGCTAGAGGTACATTGTAAAAAATACACACCAAAGTTATAAATATGGATTTCTAGATCGGTTAACTGCATTCTAAAATGCCCAATTTCAGTATTTTGGTTTTCTAGCTAAATTAGCTTCTTAGTAATGAATAATTTTGTGCTTACAAGGCTAATCGAAGGCGGTTAAACATATTGAAATCAAGATCTCAATTTTATTCTGACCGTCTTCCTTTGGAAGACAATGACAAACCACCGTGAGAAATCGCCCAGAAAACTCTTCAAAAATAAAGTTTTAATTCCTCTTTAGGATCTAATCCTATATAATAAGAAGAAGGAAGCTAATGTTCAGCTAAAAAATAACTAAAACTGCTCGCATAAATTAATGTTATCAAATATAATGCAATTAATCGGTTAGTCAAAACTATGATTCATATATATTGGAATCTTGTAAGATTAAAACAGACCCCGATTGTTTCAATTTTAAAACAGTTTAAAAAATTTCTCTCATTTGATCTTGCTTAAATATTCAAAGTCAATACAATTGTCTCTTAATAGGAACAGGTCTTAACCTCACCATTAAATTAATGAATTGTAGGTGTATCGTAATGATTTTAACAATCAAAAATTTTCGTACGATCTTAAAAGTCCTTTAAAATTTTTATAAACCAAGAACAGCTTACTTTGAATGTTGTAAGAAATCCTGTGTAAAATATTAATAAACTCCTTAAGGACACTCAGGAGGGCATCCTTTAAAAAACCCTGCGCAATCACAATATCGTCAAAACAACACAAAAACTTCACTGAAAAACTAACTCTCGAATTCACCTTTATTTACATCTTCTAAAAATATTATGTACGCCTGCATGCGTAAACCGACTACGCCAGGAGTGGAGAACAAATGAAGGTAAAAATCATGACCGTTCGTATGACCAAGATCGTGGTTACTCGAAGTAGAAATAAACCAAGAAGCTAACAAATCAACTTCGAGTCTTCTCTCGGATTCCTACAATACTTTTGTAAACGATACACCTATGGACGACCTTGACCAGGTGTTGATTTGTAAAATTTTCAAGTTTTACACGTACAGGATGAATCCAAAAAGCGCTTCTGATACGTGGAACGACTTGAATTTGAAACTTTGATTGTTCCAAACTTTTTGGACTTGGAAGCTAGGTCAATTGACCACTAAAACGTGGTACCGTATTTTTTTAATAATTATTATAGAAATTATTTATATTAATCACCATTTTAAGTGCAGATGGTCTGTTGTTGCGTTGGTCATTTTGTAATGGCGCTCTGATTTAGTAAAAATTTATGTCGCTATAATTGCCTTTTTGATCTATTATATTACACGATCCAACAATGGAAGGTTTACATAATTAACCGCGTGTTTTATATAATTTATTAATTTATCCCATAATTTTTTTATTATACCGTAATAGACGATAATGGAGCGCTAAAGTGCTAAAAAATTTGTTTACGAGTAATTTGTATTTTATGGCCAATTGAAATGGTTTACTTATGAGATCTACAAAACAAAAGACATCGTGAGTGTATTCGTGTCCCCATGATTATAAAATTGTGACCCCTGCGTGACTCCTACAAATATTTACAAAATTTTGTTTGTGCATAGACGTGGAAACTTGTTCGTGGTATTCTAAAATTTTTTCGAGAAGGCTAAATGCATTTTCCTACTTCTACGCTTTGTAAATACTTAAATTACTACCTAGAGTATGTACAAATTATATAATATTCGTATATTTAAATTCGATGCCTTTCTAATAGTTGATTTAACGATTTTAGCAAGTAGGGCACTGCAATAAAAAACACCCGCCCCACATTTTGAATACCTCGAAGCAAATTTTAATTCTCTTGCTTTCAAGCCAACTGTTAAATTTTAATGGTCACTTGAAGATTTGTTTTTTTTTTTATAAAATTGTAATATAAAAGCAATTAAAGTAAATTTCAATTTAACATGTTGGGTACCATATTATAAACGTTTACACGATTTCTTTTCGATAAACATGTTGCTAAATTAACACTTTCTTTTCCAAACCAAAAATAAAACGAAAGTTGCGTTGTAAAATAAATTACCAGTAGAGTAAAAATTTAACAATCGCAATTAATAAGGACTAGAGAATGTCATTCGTTGGCACACACTGTATAATTAATATATTGGCAAAACAAATCTCTGCTACATTGGAGCCCCCGCGGGTAAAATCGTGGTCCTTTCGGTTTTTCTGAAGGGCGCTTTCGAGCTTCCAAAATTAAATTTTAATAATTATCTTTATTATTCGGTTAGGCTTGGCGTATGAATACCAATGAAGACGAAAAAAAATAATTAGAATAATAATGCAGTAGGTACGCAAATTTAATAGTATACATACATTACGTGATCCTGCTTTGTCATCTATGAAATGAAAGGAACGTTAAATTAGTTTGTGCATCACACCTCTGAAGATTAATTCCGTTTAAAATGTAAATCAAATTTTAAGTTTTCCATGCACGATTTTGTCAAGCTTAAATAATTTTTAAATCCAAAGCCCCATAAACTTAAAACCCATTTAACTGCATATTTGTACCACTTATGTTGTTGTATGAAGATTAAGCTAGGAATTCAAATAGCGGTAACATCTCCTATGGGTGCAGCCCGATAAATACTTCTCCAAGTTTTTATTTTTGAATTGACCGTTTACTGTAAAAGAACTGTTATTCAACTTCCACTGCTCGTTGGAACCACTGCAGAGACGATGATCCTACAATTTGAACACCTGTAATCAATTTTGATACGTTTGTAATGATATATTTTCGAAAGGATGTATTACTGTTAATGTGTAAATAATAATTACCCACCGAGTCGATAAATAAAAAAGTTTTCTTATTCTCGTGCTCAATTACAACTGCAATTAACAATTTATTAGTCGCGCGGCGAAAGACACAAAATAATCTAGCGTGACATAACAAAAGCATTTTAACTATTATTGCAGCTTTGATTACTAATAGTGTTAGCTTGTGATGGACTTCGATCTGGATCGAAAATTAAAATGGGTTATCAACAACTGCGCATATTCCTTGCTCACCAGGAAACGGATTAAAAATGATGTCAACCTGTCTTTACTTACCATTTAGCAAAATCACGTCCAATTCTACCCATCATTAGACTCCCTCCCCCTTTTAAATGCCGCTTATAGACGGCAGTAAAGCAAAATAATTATTGCTTTCATAAGTAAATGAAACTTTAAGTTTGATAATTCAATGACATGTAGTCTAGGTTTCATTACATTTAGAGAAAATGAAATTTTGTTAAATCAATAATTATGAAGTTAAAATGTTTTAATTAATTTAATTTCATTTTGCTTTCCCCTAAATTATGCCGAAACGAGAACTGCTTGCTCCAGGTGCTGGCCCTAGGTATAACTACTATATTATAATGCTTCAACATAATTTATAAACATAATTAACATTTAATTTTCTACCTCGCTATAACAAGCACTAAGAGATATTCCAGAATCTCGAACTCGCAAATACACTTTTCCCCATAGAAATGGCTTTACCAAACGAAAGAACAGAAAAATACAAGCTCTTTAAGGGTTATGCCTACTTAGAAATTGATTTTTCAAAAGTACATTTTCTTAAAGTATATAATGTTAGAAATGTCCCTACAAGTTTTGCGTCAATCTGTTGTTTTTACAAAGTTATATGACTTTGTGTAAGTAAAAATAACCTTTCTGCTTTAGTGTAAACTGCATATACAACTTTAAACGCGACTATCTCAGTACTACATGTTGAAAGTCGGTGATCAAGATATTTCAAAAACTAGTGAATAAATTTATTTAAAATTTTTATACTTTCTTTAGACATCCAAATCTAGTACTTAACGGGGGATTTTTCTTTTAGTGCGTATTTTTCATTTTATGTACAAAAGATATCGCTTTTTCTTACGAAAATCGATATTTTAACTTTGAACAGTTGCCATTTTGTCAAAATTCAATTTTTGAAATATGGCTCGTTAAGTACTAGATAAACTCGTATATTAACTAAATCTTTTGAATTTTTAATTTCAGATAACTTGGCTCCGTATAGCACTGATCACCGCAAAACACTTATTAAAAATAGGGTTGTCGAACAACGACCGTAACTTGAGTATTGTTTAATATTTTGTACAAAAAATTATGAGGTGATTTCTAAATAAAGCTCTTTTGATTATACTAATTGTTGTGCAGAAATATGTATACATTTTCCCAAAAAAATAATAAATGTTCGATTTTAATCGATCTTCTAAGTAGGCATAACCCTTAAGGTGAAGATCAATGTTGTCGGACTTGTCGGACGTAAAGCCACAATTTAATTTTAAAATTAATTTTTTCCATAAGAAATACATGGAAATGTATTATTCCGCAATATTACGTAATAATTTTATGCATTGTATTTACGGTGCGTGTACTGTAGGTGGGTCAACACCGACTTATTGCAATCGCTCCCTGCGATATTTTTAATGAGTAAAGAGTTTTTTAAAACGGCCTGTAGCGACCGAAGCGGATCGTAGCCTGCGAAAGGTCAGTTTTGATCGAGGGGTCAACCGCTACAGGATATCGTCTACAATTAACTTCACACTTCACGTACTTCGCCAGTAATTCTCCGTATTTCATCAATAATTCACGGTATTTCACCTAATTCACGATACTCCATAATATTTCACGTACTACATCAGTATTTTAGAGACTTACCGAGATTCCAAAATTGGAGAACTGGAGGGTGCTCCACATCCCCCACACCTCCCGGATCGAGTAGTTTATATTTTATCAGAAGTAAACTGAACAAGGGGTCAACCGCTAGAGGAAATCGTGTGCAATTAACTTGACACTTCACGTACTTCATCATAATTCTCCATACTTCTTTGTCCTTCATATAATTCAGCAGTAATTCATCAATACTTTTAGTATCAGAGACTTTCAATTTCTGAGACTTACAGAAATACCAAAATTTGAGCACTGGAGGGTGTTCCACACCCTCCAGACCCCCCGGATTGAGTAGATTATTTTTATCAGAAGTAAACTAAAGATCTCCCGTTGCAGAGGCACTAGAGGATGTTTCACTCCCCAGCCCCCGGATCAAGTAGTTTATTTTTATCAGAAGTAAACTGAACTCTCCTCTTGCAGAGATCTACCTCCCAGGAGTACGGAATTTATAATTAGGTAGTTTATAATTAATTGTTAGATTACGAACTAAACACATTTACTTGGCCATAGCTAATTTTAATAAACTTGAGATATGGTTAAATATTTAATTCACTTTTAATAAAAAATAAATTATTTAAACCGGGGGGTCTGGGGGGTGTGGAACACCCTCCAGTGCTTCTGCAACGGGAGATCTTCAGTTTACCTCTGATAAAAAGTAAACTACTCAGTCTGAGGTTCTGCATGTCCTGCAATGTTTTTTATTCCAAAATTTGTGCACTGGAAGGTGTTCTACACCCCCCTTCCCAGTACTTCATGTACTTTATTAGATGTGTACAAAAAACTTCACCAGCGGTTAACTCCTCGAAACTGAAGATTTCCCGTTGCAGAGGCACTGGAAGGTGTTCCACAACCCCCAGACCTCCCGGATTAAGTTGTTTATTTTATACTTTGTTGCAGATATCTGCCTCCCAGGGGGTACAAAATTAATAATTACGAAGTTTATAATTAATTGTCAGATTACGAATTAAACACATTTACTTGGACATAGCTAATTTTAATAAACTTAAGATATGTTAATATTTAATTTACTTTTAATAAAAATACTTTTAATAAAAATAAATTATTTAAACCGGGGGTCTGGGGGGTGTGGAACACCCTCCAGTGCCTTTCCAACGAAAGATCTTCAGTTTACTTCTGATAAAAGTAAACTGTGATCTGTGATCAAGGTCCGATATCAATCTTTGGACTGTGGGAAGGCAACGAAACCACCCATTAATTATATTCCTTAGTAAAGTCAGCTTGGCTTCGGCTAAGCTGATCACCTACGCACAATGAAGTGTATGGCACTTGAAGAAGAAGAAAAGTAAACTACTCGGTCTGGGGTTCTGCAATGTTTTCATTCTAAAATTTATGCACTGGAGGGTGTTCCACACCTCCCAGACCCTCCGGATTGAGTAGTTTATTTTTATCACATGTAAATAGAAGATCTCCGTTGCAGAGATCTACCTCCCAGGAGGTATGGAATTTATAATTATGCAGTTTATGATTAATTGTCAGATTATAAATTAAACACATTTACTTGGCCATAGCTAATTTTAAAAACTTGGGATATGCTTAAATATATAATTCACTTTTAATAAAAATAAATTATTTAGACCGCGATGTCTGGGGGGTGTGGAACACCCTCCGGTGCCTCTGCAATAGGAGATCTTCAGTTTACTTCTGATAAAAAATAAACTACTGAATCCGGGGGGTCTGCGGGGTGTGGAACAACCTCTACTGTCCAAGTATGGAGAGATCTACAGTTTACTTCTGATAAAAATAAACTAATTAATCCGGGGTTTGGGGGTGTGAAAACTTTTCAGTAGGTACTCAAATATTTCAATGCAGGCAAACATATTAAATATTTGAAAATTTAGTATAAACTTTCCGCTACCGTTTCAGTTTTTTAAAAAAATTATGACATATTCTTGGGGGGTAACAAAAGGGTAAAGCGAAAATAAATTATGCACAATCATGCACAAACGATTATTAAGATTATTTTCAAAATCGAGAGAGTGGAGCTAGCAGGTCTCCAGCTCCCCAACTAATTTTCTAAATAATTCAAAAACAAAAAGATCCAACCGAAAATAAAGAATGCACAATAGATTTAGACTTTTTTGAATTAAAAATTTGCAATGGAAGGGGGCTGATGATATGCACCTTATCCAATCCCATCCAATCAGACCGCAACGAAATAACCAAACACACAACAAAACAAAACAATCAAACACTTCATTGGTAATTTTGTCAATTTAACTTTAATGCATTTTAAGTGATAGATAGCTGAAGAAATCGGTCATAAGAAGATAGTTTAATTTATTGTATTATTACATTTTGGAGCCGTCTCTGTAAAACCGGGACAAGCGCGTTATTTTCACTTCAATGTAATTAATTAATCACGACGAAATAATGAATTACCAAAGATTTTTATTGAGCTACCAAACCTCCATGATATTCAAACAAATGAGCTAAAAAATTACAAAATTAACTAAATAAATCAAAGTTTAATTTAATTAATTGATTACTATTAAACTAGCAACTACCAAAACTTTTAATTAGTAAAATAATGACGCCAAAGGTCCATTCAACGTTTAAGATAAAAAAATGTTAAGAAAATCTACTGATGTAAGTTAATTTGCTATCAAATAATTATTATTGATTACACGTGTCTTATCTATGATACACATTGACCGTAGCACATGCGCATAAGCTAGGTTCAACTTCATGTAATTCACCAAAAATTTACTAATTTCATGATACTTCACTTGTACTTCAATATACTTAACACGTATTTTACCTACTTTACACGTACTTCATGTATTTTACCAGTACTTCATGTACTTCACAAGTACTTCATGTACTTCACATGAGATGTCGTGTACTTCATGAGATGTGTACAAAAAACTTCACCAGCGGTTAGCCCCCCCATGCAACCACAGCCGATTTTGAATTTTCAAAATCGCTTTTTTCCAAAATTTGTGGACCGACTACAAATTTTATTTTTTTAATACGCTAATTAGACCCTCATCTTTCATAAAGCGCTTTAAAAATTGGATTGTAAAAATCCAGATTCGGGATTATTAACTGTCACCAGATAGTTTACTTTTATACTAAAGATTTTGACATATTGAAAGTTGCCATGACTATTCCGTAACATTTTTAGTTACTATTGCGTTAGAATCAATCATTGGCTGCTTTTGCCTCTACAGATGTACGATAAAATTCTAGATTAGTTTTATCTTAGGATCGATTCCCACTTTCCATCGCTGGCTTAAAAATTCTACCGCCAAATTAATGCCACGTCACCACAGCAACGTAGCGGAAACTTTCACTTTGGTTCTGAAAAAAATAAACGGTAAATAAATTGGGAGATCTGGAGAGTATAGAATACTCCTCAGTATCGAGTAGGGGTAATTTTTAAAATAATACGGAAACTTTGGGATCCACTTTAATTCTTTTGAGAATGACGACATATATATCTCCTCGGTCATGTTTCTTTCATTTTATATTGATGACAATCCTCCTAGATTATTTGAACTATTTTTGGAATACTTTCCAATAATTTAATACTCACCTCGTAAGATTTCTTCTCCTTTGTTACTGGTATTGTAATTTATGTATTGCCAAAACGTGTCCCAGTGTTCTCTTCTAGCTACGAAAGTAATGGGTATACTTAACTAAAAATATAGTTGAAGAATTTGCGGAATTTATTGGAATTTCCGAGTTTAGTAAATGTTTTGCAAGAAAGGGGAACACTTTCCAGTTCCCCAATATCAAAAGACAAAACGTTCAAAATATCCAAAACTTGATGATAGAACTGTAGTTTTCTTGGGCACCATCGCATATACTGGGGGGTAGGGGGGTTCCAATCTCTATCTTACGTTTTATGTTGTTTCATAAAGTTCCTGTATTAATCACTAAACTCGGTAAGTTTTTATTATTTTCCATTATTTAAATCAGGTCTAAAGAACGCAATTAAAATTAGAGCCTTGCAGTACCGAAAATATGCAAACGGTATACTTGACCGTGTACGAGACGCATTATGCAGATAAATTAATTTTATACAAATTTGTATTATTTTATTTTTATACCTTACACGATATTACACTTACAAATTTAATCGACCTTGAATTGTGACGCACAATTATAATTTTTTTAATTAGTTTAAAAATAAATTATTTCAAAAGAGTTATTCCACCAAATTGCAACTCCGTATCGCGTGCTGCCTAACCGCGCTTTTCTTTATTACGTAATGGAATTTTATAACGGATTGCTAGGAAAATTAGGTATGCACATAACGGTGCAGTTTGGGTTGCCTGGCGGTGCAAATAAATTTTGATGTCGAAGGAAATCTGTACCTCCGTTAAGAATATTTTCAAATTTGGGAGGGAGAGCTAACAGGTCTCCGGCCCCTCCCCAACTAAATTTCTAAATAATTCAAAAACAAAGAAGGTCCAACCCAAAATAAAGAATGCACAATAGATTTAAACTTTTTTGAATGAAAAATTCGCAATAGAAGGGATTGATGTTTATTAATTGGTGCTGTGATTGATGCTGTTTAGTTTTAGAATTTTCTGAAAAAATAAAGATTAAGAAAATGTTTTACTTAAAACATTCCTGCTATCTCTTGATTTAAATAATGTTTAAATTTGTATAAAAAATTTGACTGTTTCTTGTATTTGATTGTCTTGAATTTCTTTTTTGTTGTGTAGCCATTTTTGAATTTGATTTATCTTGAATCTGCTTGGTTCACCAAAATTTATTAACTTCATAATACTTCACTTGTACTTCAATATACTTAACATATATTTTACCTAATTTACACGTACTTTATGTATTTTACCAGTACTTCACATGAGATTTCATGTACTTACTTTATGAGATGTGTACAAAAACTTCTTCAGAGGTTATTCCCTCGCTCCAGGTGCTGGCCCTAGGTATAACCTACTATATTATAATGCTTCAACATAATTTATAAACATAATTAACATTTAATTTTCTACCTCGCTATACTAAGCACTAAGAGATATTTCAGAATCCCGAACTTGAAAATACACTTTTCCTATAGAAATGGCTTTACCAAACGAAAGAACAGAAAATACAAGCTTTTTAAGGTGAGGTCAATGTTGTCGGACTTGTAATAAAGCCACAATATAATTTTGAAATTAACCTTTTCTACAAGAAATACATGGAAATGCATTATTCCGCAATATTACGTAATAATTTTATGCATTGCATTTACGGTGCCTGTACTGTAGGCGGGTCAACACCGACTTATTGCAATCGCTCTACTATCTGTCGGGTTAACATCCCCAATTTTTCGAGTAGAACCGGTCTAGGAGATATTTTTAATGAATAAAGAGTTTTCAAAACGGCCTGTAGCGGCCGGAGCGGAACGTAGCCTGCGAAAGGTCAGTTTTGATTAATGCAACCACAGCCAATTTTGAATTTTTAAAATCGTTTTTTCCAAAATTTGTGGACCGACCGCAAATTTTATTTTTTTAATACGCTAATTAGACCCTCATCTTTCATAAAGCGCTTTAAAAATTGGATTGTAAAAATCCAGATTCGGGATTATTAACTGTCACCAGATAGTTTATTTTTATACTAAAGATTTTGACATATTGAAAGTTGCCATGCCTACTCCGTGACATTTTTAGTTACTATTGCGGTAGAATCAATCAGTGGCGACTTTACTTCCACAGATGTGAGATAAAATTCCAGATTAATTTTATCTTAGGTTTGATTCCCACTTTCCGTTGTTTCTTAAAAATTCTACCGCCAAATTAATGCCACGTTTAGTGTTTTAGTAAATGAGTTTAGTAAATGAAGATAAATATTAAGTATTAAATGTTAATATGAAGTGCGCGTCTGGGAATAGATTAACGAGATTAGAATCCATGTTAAATTGTACTATAAAATAAAGTAGAAATGCGTCGCCATTACAGGATTTGGAGAATTAATATTGCAAGAAAGGGGGAACAGCTTTCAGTTCCCCAATATAAAAAGACAAAACGTTCAAAATATCCAAAACTTGATGATAGAACTGTAGTTTTCTTGGGCACCATGGCATAAACTGGGTGGGGGGGTTTCCAATCACTATCTTACGTTTTATGTTGTTTCATAAAGTTCCTGTATTAATCACTAAACTCGGTAAGTTTTTATTATTTTCCATTATTTAAATCAGGTCTAAAGAACGCAATTAAAATTAGAGCCTTGCAGTACCGAAAATAGCAAACGGTATACTTGACCGTGTACGAGACGCATTATGCCGATAAATTAATTTTATACAAATTTGTATTATTTTATTTTTATACCTTACACTATATTCCACTTACAAATTTAATCGACCTTGAATTGTGACGCACAATTATAATTTTTTTAATTAGTTTAAAAATAAATTATTTCAAAAGCGTTATGCCACCCAAATGCAACCCCGTATCGCGTGCTGTCTAACCGCGCTTTTCTCTATTACGTAATGCAATTTTATAACGGAATACAAGAAAAATTAGGTATGCACATAACGGTGCAGTTTGGGTTGCCTGGCGGTGCAAATAGATTTTGATGTCGAAGGAAATCTGTACCTCCGTTAGGATTAATTTTCACCGTTAGGTGGAGCTGGCTGGTGAAAAACCCACTAATATTATTACAGCTGTAAAATGGTGGACTGTCATGGTCGCACACAATTAGGGCGGGGAATTTTTCTTCAATTTGCGATCTAATTACGAAGAATTAATTTTGAAATTAAAATAAATCTCATATAGTTTGATAAGTTTTATGTGTTTATGATATAATTTGGTGGTTAATTAATCTGAGTTGGTGTTAAGAGCCTTAAAATGTGAGTGAGTGTTCGTGCTATATGTGACAGCAGTAATCAAAGGTAAACAATACATTTTTTCTCTCTCTCTTGCCTTAACATTGCAAGAGCACACAATTTTTTCTAACGGATTACGGTTCTTTATAAATAATTCGGTTGGATTTTGTTTTGGATGTACTTAAGGATGTTAATTAGATTTTTTCATGTCACAAATAGTGGTGTGTAGTTTAGGGGGTAAATCGATGGACGGGGGTGTATTTCTCACACCAATGGCGCAGGTTCCAATCTCGAACACGTTGAATAAAGAGGACACAAATATGGGTCGTCCTTGTGTTCCTTTTAACGCTTATGCGTCAATTCCAACATAAAATTGCTTTCTCTTTTATAACATCTTAAGCTTTTATTATCACTAAACTTATGTGTTTTGTTTTACATCTCCGAATACAAACTAACGGCTATTTTAGCATAAAATTCATTTTTGTTTTTGGCTCTCGAAGAATAAGAAATGGGGAACATTTTTTGTCGAAATTGAATTTTTCTTGCAGCCGAATCCAGAATGTTTTTCCCCGCTGCTTTGAAGTTTCTTATGTGTGAAGTATGCAGCTTTCTCTGCATTTTCAAACTTTGCAGGAGAGAGCCAACACAGACCTTAGCAATGCAGTGATTCGTTTCAATTTAACTTGGCGAAGGAGTCATGAAAAATGTCAATTATGCCCAAGCATATTAATCATGTTGGGTTTAGTATGATTAACTTGCAAGTTATTTTCTAATCTCGTAATTGAACTTTTTCAAACTGCACGTATACAAACACAACATAATGTATAGGGTATGTCATTATTGATGTTTTGAGATACAAAAGCACTTATCGCTCTGGGTTTCTCGATAAGCGTGCACGTGTATTCTTATCGTTGCTGTTGGAAAAACTTTTGTAAATGATGTATTATAGCCTATTTAAAAATGTTGACTACTCAAAAAAATGTTTGTTTCAGAAAAGCGCCAACAAATCGTCAAGATGAAAACTTTAAATGAAATTTAAATGAAAATGCGTATGCCGATTGAAAGACATCCAATTAAAAACGAAAAAAATCTCAAGATGAAGGGTACGACTGCCAAGAAGAAAAAAATAAATGCAATAAAATCGATGGACGACTCCGTGTCCGAAACCATTTCCTTTGTGATTAAAGGTCATCTGACACCTATGAAAACGAGTGCTTTAACAAAAAAACCAACAGTTAGAAAAAGTAATGTTAAAATTATATCAAAAAACAAAGTCGTAGACAATTCCCTTAAGAAATTAAGACTTTCCAAAAAAGTTACTGCAAATGAAGTTAAAAGTGATTTATGTAAGAAAAGTATCTCCTCGAAAAAATCAAATAAAAAGGTTGTTCCAGATATGAACGTGAAACAGAATAAAGCAGAAATAAAAAAATTACCTGTTGTACGTAAATCAAAAAAGAAGTTATTAGATGTAATGAACGGCGGCGCTACGTTGCAGGACGTGCAAGAAGAAAATACCGGCAAATCTTTGGCAACAAATCATACAGCAAACAAGGTTAATAAAAACGAGACTTTCGATAAATCCGCTAAAAGAAGTACAAAAGAAACCAAGAAACCGATAAAGGACAAAATCGAAACTGCTGAACTTAAATGCGACAAGAACGTTTCTAGACGACGAAAGTCTCCTTTAAAATTCGAAGCGGACGAAAAAGTCAAAGACGTTAAGAAAATTAAGTCGGAGGAACCTGCTACTAAAATCAACGCCGTGATCAAAAGTCAGGAGAAGGCAAAACCGGGTTTAATCGCCCCAAAGAAAAAAATTGTAAACGTGGAGCGTAAGAAACCAAAAAAAGCCGTTACGAAACAGGCGCTTAAGAATAAACTGATTAAGCAGGAGATGAAACTCTTAAAAATTAAAATGCCTCCCAAAAAGTTACTCAACTTGAAGAAACGTAAAAACATTAAAGTCGAAGAGTCGACCGACGAAGCTTCCACCTCGGACGAAATAACTCTGGACGAATTGCGCCAGGACTCTTCCGATCACAAACTTAAAGCCGAATCCGAAGTTGTATCTCCTAAAATCGAACCTAAACTAGAATCTGTTGGCCGAAAAGTTCAAAATAGAAAAAAACCATCGGTTAAACCAAAAATTGCTTTACCCCGTAAAGGAAGCGTCGTGCAAGACAGGAACAAAACCAAAAGAAAGGAGGATACCAGGGCACGCAAGATGAAGTTATATAGTTTTTGGAACTCGCCAAAACGGCACCGCGTTGCATCGCTCAACGCCCTTGCTAAGGTTCACTGTTTGTACGAAAACGAAACGCGAGGTGCTATACTTGACGCGGAAGCTTCTAAAGGAATGGTCGAGAAAAGGGTGAAGCACATTAAGGACGAAGAGGACGACGATGATGACGAGGAGGAAGTGGTTGCGTCGACCAGAATTTTGCGTTCCGGTCCGGGTCGTCGAGGTGTCGGGAAACACTGGGAAATGCACGACGAAGCATTTTCGAGTTCGGAAGAAAACGAAAGTTCGGGTGAAAGTCCCGAGGTAAAACCAAAACAGGAAAAAGCTAAAGTCGCGACTACGCCTGTGAAAAAGAGAACTTACACCAAACGCAAACGGAACCACTGCGAGCTTATCATGGATTTGAAGGACATGGTGGTTAGGAAACGCATGGCGAGCTTAAACGCGTCTGCTATACTAGCAGCAAGTTACTCGCCCGAGAAGCGCACCCCGAGAAGTCCCAAAAGTGATACGACGGTGTCGGACGATTCGGACGAGTCGTTCAGTTTGGATACGCCCAAGTGCTACGAGGACGATGTTAAAAGGAAGACGATCGGAAGGTGATCGAAGTTAGTGCGAGTCCTAATAAAAAAGTTTCGGTTATTTTGAATCAGGATACGGATGTGACTATAACGGGAGTTTATGTGAATAGTACGACGAGGTCGACGCATCACGAAGGTTATTGTAGCATAGCCGGAATGCAGTATCGAATTTCTGCAAAAAGTCACACTCAAACTGCTTCCACCACGGTGGCCAGTGAGACCATCATGCAATCTGCTGCCGCTAACATTGGACCAGAAAATGTAAGGATATTTTTTTACACGGGGTTAAGGGGGTAAAGTTTTCATTATGATGAATAATCGAAAATCCATTCGAGTTAAAAACACTCGAAAATGAGAAATTATTTGTCGAACAATATGAATGAAGTTTACTTCTCGAACTAGAAGAAACTGTCGTTATTTCTACAACTTTCTCATTTTAACTTTTCTCCTAACATACACGATAAGTTTGACGTGACTCGATAGATCGAGAAAAATATAAAACATTAAGGAAAATATTTTTTTAAAAGCATGTAACATTTTTTCTCCCGAAAGCCAAAGATCCTCCGATGCTCTTAAGGTGAATTGGCAGACTTTTAATGAAACGGTTGTTGTTTCATTATCAGCATGATTTGTTGATATTAGCTTTAACCCTCATCATTATCAAATTTGCAGAAGCTTAATTTATAATAAGTTGAACTTCTAGGTATTTCTAACAAAGAGAAACAGTTTAATTTTGTTCTCATGATAATTGAAACTAACTTGCGTCAGCTTCTAGCTAAATATTTTTTATATTAAATTTTTCCAGTCATTAAAAGAAAATTCTCATACATACAAGAATTTTTATGTAATTGTTTTCTTTCTTCTTAAATTGGGGAAATATTAAATTCGAGTAAACGATCTGTCAGCTTAATATAATAACCGAGGGCCGATTGCACCAATGTCATTTAATATAAAAAGTTAATGCAACGGCCTGACCCGAAAAGAAAAGATTAATAAGTCAAATTTTGCCCCATAATTTTTGTTTTCGCAGCAACAACTCTTGAATGCTACTAAACAGATTTTTCTTTTCCTATTAATTAGATTACTGCCACCGAAAACGTAGTGCAACCGAACAAATCTTACACTCCTCTGAGTGCGCTTTCCAGTATGCAGCCTCCCGGTCAGCACGAAGTGCCATTGGCACCGCCTCAACATATTCCCCCTCAACACCACGTTATACCGTTAAGTGCCACTCAACACGTAGTGCATCACAATTCCCCAATTTCTCGTCGTCACGGATGTGTGAGCGCGTTTAGTGCGCCCCCAGGTGCATATGGACCTCCACCTCCGGCACATCATCATCCAGTGTCGCCGAACGATCCCGGATACATTCACGGTAAGTTCCTTTATTTTACATGTGGGAGATTCGAAAGGAAAACAATATGTTTAGTCGAAAACGTTGTTTGGTGGAAATTGCTTTTTCATCCCACCAAATATTTATCCGTCACATTTATGCGAGCTGTTTTAAAATTTCGTGTATAGGACAACAGTTTTGGTGTAAGTCAGTTACATGGTAATCATATTACAGCACAATAGAAGCTTTTAGCTTGAAACTAGCCGTATTTTGCATCGCTTCCGGTAATATCGGAAATGTTCCAGCAGCTTACTAAAATTTACTGTTCCATAAATTTTCCCTATCTGTGCAAACTTTTCAATCAACTAATTATAGTTTAAAATTGCCATCGTACAAATGATAAAAAGTTGAAAGTAATTCCTGAAAGTATTAAATTGATTTATATTAGATGGTTTTATCGAATTTAGAAACCCGTAGATTGTACTTCCCACTTTTCCAACTGGGAATAGTTTTATTATTGTTAAGGCAAGTCGACTCCATTCTGTTCAGCCGAAAAGTTTTACATCGAACTGTTTTCTCTAATTGTTGCCATCGCGGTTAAACCGTCGACTTCTTTCGGGTCAAGAAAATATTTTAAGGGCTCAAATCTTTTACTTATAAAAACCACGTTTTGTCTCTTCTTGTGCTTTGTGACACGCTCGACTTGCACACTAAAAAGAATTAAATGGTCCGTTAGGTCATATTTTTTATGGGGTTGAAGGATCAATGACCTAAGATATTTTATAATCCAAAAATTTTAGAATTCCTAAACTTTCTAAACTAAAGTTTTACTGCCAGTAAAATCGCTAATTGTGCGTAGTTGCACAATTAAAGCAATGCTTTTTAAAGTTTTCAATTCTAATTTGTTTTTTGATACTTTGAAAATTATTGTTTAGCCAAACTTGTTGATCTCACTTGTAAACAAGAAAATGCTGGTGGGCAGAATTTTCATAATATAATATTGTACATAATATAATATTAAATTAAAAAGGTTAAATGTTAAATTGAACAATTAAGCGAAGTTTTTCATAAGCAACGGGTTTTTGCTGTAAAAATAGCTTTACGATATTTATCTGTTAATAAAACATCCGATGACTGCAAAAACCCATTGCTGAAAGTTCATGAAAAAGTTCGTTCAATTTTACCTGTTCACTTAAAAGTGAGCTTAAAAGCTTTTGATTTAATATTAATTTCAGAGGTTAACAATTAACATAATACAAATAAGAAACTCGGAACTAAGGCCACATTATTATCATAATTTTTAGTTTTCGTGCTATGTTTGTTGTTCTTTACTTCATGAAAAAATATCTACCAAACAATTTTGGAGGATTTAAATTTCTAAACTAAATAAATATAGTATCTGTAATTTGAAATCGTGTGATGAACATTTCTGTGATATAGAACTAAATACTTATGCGACTTGTCCAGTTGATTTGCATTTTCGACCAACTCATCTCGCTAGATTGGTGACCCCGAGGTTACGCATCTTCTGTTCAAAAATTTAATTGCAATAGCGAAGCAAGTAGGCACACAGAACACTGAAAGTTTTCCTTATCAGGCACCGCACATGTTGCCAATTACTCCGCAAGCCGACATGTTTACTAGAGAGAAATTTCACATAAAATAATTCAAATCGATCCACATGTTTTTCTTCAGTTTATCATCTAAACCATCCTTCATCAGGCTGTACCTACAGTTTAACGTGGAAGTCGAAATCACGCTTGACGGCGGTGCTGAAAAGTTGATGGATGAAGTTTTAAATTTATAATACGATTAAATATACCACGTCACCATAGTAACGGCCAAGCGGATCTGTTAAAATCTTCAATTCTGATAAAAATTAACTAAGTACATGGATCGGGGAGTATGGAATATCCCCAGTACCTCAAAATCGGAAGGCAGAACATGAAATGTTACAAATTATGCAGAAGTTTTCGATACCGCTGCAATTTTCTTGAAAACAATGCTATGTTGTACTGGGGGTGGTTTTAATTAGTTACTTAAAGTTGATTTATTACATTTAGGATAGAAAATCATTTTAATTCAAATTTTTAAAAATGAATTGTCGACTTTTTAATAATTTTACATTTCAATAGGTGTCACATCTGACACACATAGAAAGCCACCAGTGCATACAATCGAAGAATCTAGTAAATCATGGGGAAAATAGCATTTGAGTTAATTTTTTATAATAACCGAAGCCCGCAGGTAGACCAGAGTTCCCGCTCTGGAAAACTTGGAACACCTGGAAAAGTCGGACAATTTTAAATTGTGTAAATTTTGTCATGGGAAAAGTTAGGGAATTTTTGATTTTTAATACCAGATTTCTTCATTCATAGCTAACTTCAGATTAAAATTGACGAAATAACCAATCAGATGATTCATTTATTTGTTTTGTTGTCGTCTGATTGGTTATTTCGTCAATTTAACCTAAAGTTTGCTAACCTGAAGAAAACTATGGGTGAAGAAATTGGGCATAAGCAAGTCAGAAAAATTAACACTTAGGATATGGAAAATTCTTCGAATTTAAAAAAATTACATTTTTGATTTATTTTTTTAAATTTGTATTGCAAGCTGTTTTTCTATATTGCAATCTTAGGATGTATACCTATACTTGTACTTTCATTTAATCGGTCTACAGTACCGGTCAAAAGTTTGGAAACATAAGATGCATATACAATAACTTTAATATTTTTGATATTTTTACATATTTGATTTTATTTATATAAAAAGTTTTAAATAAATACATTAATAACTTACATTTAAAGGTAAAAAAAAATAAAAAAAATTGAAAATTTACATTAATTAATTACACTTTCTGTTCATCGAAGTAAACCTTCATTACTTTTAATAACTTACTGCACAATTCCGGGTATTCTTGAAACAATTTTTTATAATTTAACTGCGGTTAGGGCATTTCAGGACTCCTGTAGATTATTTTAAAAGATGCTGCTTTGATGTCACGGGTGTTTTCTAATTTGTCTATCGAGTTTATCCCACAGCAACTCGAAAAGGTTCAGATCAGGCAACTGTGACCGCCAAACCATGTTTTTCGGGATAGATCCTTGCTCCTGATCTTCTAAATAGCCTATACATAATCAAGATGAATGTTTTGGATCGTTATCCTGCTTTATTGTGCAAGGAGAGCCAATTAGTCGCAACCCTAGTGATAATATGTGCTGTTGTAAAATTTTCAAATTATCTTCTTTACGAAAGATTCCGTGAATTTCTACTAAGTCTCCTACTCCAGAAGCACAAAACTTCCCCAAATAAGCACTGACCCCCTCATGTTTTACAGTTGGAGCAATATATTTAGATATTATTTTCAGACTTCTCCTATGAATTAAAACCTTTCTTTTTTTCCCAAAAATGTTCAATTTAGATTAATCGACACAAAGGACCTTTTTCCATTGACCCAACGTCCAATCCTTATATAATTTTGCTCATTGGAGACGCTTTTTCTAATTTTCAACTCTATTTTGGTTTTTGAATTGCTACACGTCTTAAAAGTCCGGGAGCTACCAATATTCTTTTAATCGTACATCTTGACGCTGGATTTTCCCTTGTTTATGTACCCTTTGCGCTTATTTCAGGGGATGTTTATATTTTTTTCCGCTTGCTAGTTGTAGCGATTAAGAAATATTTTTGATTTGAAGTCACTCTTAGTCTACCACTGGGTTTTTTATCACTTAAACTGCCAGTAGCTGTAAACCTCGCAACAGAGTAGCGTACTTCTTTAAAAGATAAATTTAATATTTTTGCAATATAACGCAAAATTGTTTTTTTGTTATAAAGCCTAATAACTATATTACATTTTCTAAACTAATTTGATGTTTTTTAGTCATTATGACACAAAATTTTACTCAGTAGTAACTTGGAATAAATTTAAGAATGATTTAAATTTTGAATTCAGCTTATTTTATATATGCAATTTACGAAACGGCTGTAAAATAAATAAATTTAATGTTTTTGATTGTTTGAGCCATAAAATTTCAAAAAAAAGTTGAAAAATAGTTTTAAGGGCTCAAATTAGTTTAAAATCGCCGATGCCGCCCGGCACGTGCTACTTAGGTATAAATCCCAACATCTGTTTATTTCTTTCTATTCAAATTTGAACACATGGGCAGGCAGTTTTTTTCGAAAATTTTTATATTTATAACCATAAACTAAAATTGTGTGACATTTATTTTAAATTTCAGTAGTGCATTGTAGTAAAATTCTTTATATTATAAAAAAATATTGCTGTGTTTCCAAACTTTTGACCGGTACTGTATATTTTATTTTTAAAATTTTCCAAATATCGAAAAGTTAGAGGTAATTATCATGGAAAATCTGCAGAAGTTAGAGAATTTGTTTTTAAACAGGTTTATTCAATAATTCAAATATTTTGGTTTGATAATAATTTAATTGGTTGTGGTTTAATGATTTAGTCGTTTTTGATTCAACAATTCAACTGATTTGTATAAGCTGCTTGGTTCAAAAATTCAACTGCTTGGTTAAACATTTGAGTTATTTTTGGTTTAATATTTCAATTGTTTTTGGTGCAACAATAGAATTATCCTTGATTCAAC
Organism: Lycocerus yunnanus; assembly: GCA_036346125.1. Taxonomy (NCBI): domain Eukaryota; kingdom Metazoa; phylum Arthropoda; class Insecta; order Coleoptera; family Cantharidae; genus Lycocerus; species Lycocerus yunnanus. The sequence continues at coordinate 876,570 of JARFIX010000094.1, forward strand.
ATTTCAATTTTTCGTGATTCAACAATTCACAGATTTTTTAACAATTTTACTGTTTTCAATTTCAACAGTTATTCAACTATTTTATGTAAAAAGACTTTGTCTAAAAATGCAACTGTTTTGAAAATAAATAACTCTTTTGTTCAAAACTCTGCTGTTTTGTTCAATAATTTCACTGGTTTGTTTAACAATTCAATTGTTCAACTATTTTTTATACAATAATTGATCCATATTTGATTTTTGTTCAGCAGGGAGAATCAGAAATTTCCTGAAAATCAGGGAAAATTATCAATTTTAATCAGTGAAATTTGAATTTGTTTTAGAAAATCTCGAAATTGGAACCATGAAATTCTAAATTATAAATAAATTTATAAAATTTCTAAAAGTCAGGAAAAAGTATGAATTTGAATAAGCGAAAAGTCTGAAGTCAAGGAATTTGATTTAGAAAATTCAGTGGGAACCCCGTAGACGTTCGGTGAAAAAAAAGTCCTGTGAATCGAACCTGATACCGAGCAATTTTAAATGACATCCTCCCTGTAATATTATAATGAGGTTTAAAGTAAGATCTTTTCTTTTAAATTTCACCATACAATATGTCTTGTTGAAAACCGATAGTATTAAAAAACCGAACATGATTATTTACAAAAAAAAATGTGTAGATTTTAACATTTCAAAAACGAAAATATAAGAAAATGCAACATCCATCTTTACACACAAACGTCGAATGTCAAAAGGTAAAAAATAACATTTGGAATTACAATTGTGATTTCAATAATTTTAAACTACTAAGAAATTACAAATTATTTCATTTAATTTGTTACGTTGTGATTGCAGCTTAATTTTTATAAAATCTTGGAATTTTTGCCTGTTTACTTTTTAACTTACCTATTTTTGATCAAATTTTAAAAGCAAACAAAGCGTCGTATTTAAAATTTCAAGCTCTACAAAATTACTTCACCGATTTTTTTTGTTAAACCGAATATAAACGATTTAATTGGAAAAAATCTTAAAAAGTTTCTCGTATTAGTTATTCAAGTTTTTTTATTGCAAACATTTTTTTCCTTTTTAAGGTTTCGATAATATTTGCATTCGTTTTGCAATAATTATCTTGTTATGAATTATTCATCTTATTTATGAACGAGTTTAATTTGTTTTTTCTAATTGACGATGATTAATTGAAAATAATTTTTAATTTAGGTAGTATAAACAAATTTATTTAATATTTCTAACCCGTTTAGTCACCACTTTTCTTCGTTGTAATCGTTGAGAATGTAAATTTGACTTAACAAATTCGGGTTTTTAATTTGGACGGTGTCGTTGGTTTTCTAATTATGTCGGCGATTTTATTGGACGAATTGGGTTCCGATTAGGTCGTTAATTACTTCTGAAAAAACTATTTAATCAGTTAATTAGGACTCTCGTTTGCTATTAAAGAACGAAGGTGTTACAGCAAATCAAACGATAATGTAATCGATAAGGGAGCTTGCTTTACGACAAATAATCTCGTTATAGATTTTTGTAAATTTTCGACAAATTTTATATCTTTTAATCCAATTTGTGTAAGTGTGAATTTCAGTTCCTTTTTTTATTATGTGTGCTGTAAAGGTTGAATATATTAATTACGTACGTTGTGACATTTCAATAAATCTGGGTCGTTGCTTTTTAAATTGTAAAGCTTCAGTTTTTAATTTAACGTTCAATTTGGTAACGGGGTAATTTCAAATTTATTTGTTCAAAATCAATCACATATTATTACTTTTTTTTTATCTAATAGCAAATTGTTTTCAAACTCTCGTACATCATCAAACTTGCAAATTTCCGGACATACTTGCATATTTTAGATGCAGACGGTATCGAACTGTTCTCTAAATCTTCGCAAACCCACTGCTCTACTTGCAATATGCATTCGTGTCAACAAATTAATTGTAGACACTCTCGACGTGATCGAAAAATGTTATGGACACCCTGTATTTTAATTGTCGCATAAAAATAGAATTAGTTACTTTTAAGTAGAAAAATGAAGAAAAAGCGCCAAGTTTACTTGTGCCATCGTAAGTACGAAAAAATTTTTTTGATAAGCTGCTTATTTTAGCTTGATACGATTTTATAAATACATTCGTCAATATTTTCGTAGCCGGCAAGGTAAAATGGGAGATTTTAGTTAAAACGGCATAGGACTTATTGAATTTTTCTCTCGATTTATTTTCCATCTTCGTACAACTTTATTTCATTTTATATTGAATTTATTAAAATAGATTTCCTATTTTTGTTCCCAAGTTGCAGAAATTTGGCAGTAGTTCATTTACGGTCTTCCAATTCCGAATAAAAAACGATTTAAAAACTAAAAGTTTTGGAAGACTAGAAATCTGTAAAAATGGGTTTAAGGCTTAAACATGCCAATACTGATTTATCGTGAATTGTTTGGTTTTGTAAGTAACGTAATATGAAATCAATAAATTTATTGTGTTCTACTTAAATTGAAATGTACATTTTAAATGTATTATAGTCTGAGGACAACCCAATAACCATGAAATCGATTACAAGTATGCTGCACAAGTTTTCCTTTTCTCTCAGTTTATAGTAGTATACAGTTATCGGTGGAAAATCAAATAACGAGAGTTTATATTTTTTGAACTTTTTTGTTATTGTTAAATCCACTTATTTGTTTCGTTGAGGTTTCCTTTGAAGCTTAACAAAGATAAATCGAGTTTTGGCTTTTTAAAGGGAAAATTGTTGTGTGACATGATAATGGGGTGATTTGTAGGTGTGAAAATGATAGTGTTAACACAAATATTGCCCTTAAATTTGGTTAGACTAGCAAATATCTTTAACTACGTAAATGCGGTGACATGCGCTAAGGTCTCCTAGACCACCGCAGGATGATAGTTCCTCGTGCACGGAATATCCTGTTTCGACATCTCTTCCCGCAGATATTCGTGCACATTCGACTAACCGCTTTTGTGCTTATCTCAGAAATGTTCCAGAGTATTCCGATCGTATTACGACATTTCAGTGCATATAGTGGTATTTATGTAATTCTTAGTGAGTGCATCCTCGCCGATATGATCGCTTGTAAATTTTTTAAATAGCACCGTGACAAATTAAAAGTTGTGCAAGAATTTTCAATTTTCCGGCTTCATTTTTGTGTTTTGCGCAGTGGCTACAAAATCACTCTCGGTTTTGACATTCACTTTGTTTACCGATCAACTTTTTTTTTTCTTTAACAAAAAGTGTAGTTAAGTTGTGTTTAAATTAAGTTTAAGTGATTTCTTAATTTTTTATCGCTTACATGATTAGGATTACTTACCAAGGATTACATTATACAAATGATACCATGCTGGTTCCTTCGACACGCACCGGTGAGATAAGCTTTTTACAATTCTAAAATTTATTCAGGCAATAACCGTAACGGTAGCTCTATTATTATATTTTTACTATAAAAAGACGTTGAGAGCTTATTTGTAGCAAGCAGCAGGGTTGAGACTCGAGTTTTTTTCTTAATGTTGCATAATTTCGCAAAGTCTTACGTTTGGCATTTGCATTATTATTATTTGTAGTATAATGTTAAAGTTCAAAACTGTTTCCTTCTTTTTTTTTCTCTTCCTGCATTCCTCAAATTTATGAATTTGTATCACACAATTCTCTATTTAACTGTTTTATCCAAGAATAGGTAGCAAATTGTGCTTTAGTTTTGAACAAAAACACAAAATTGGAAAAGACTGTCGAAAACAATCACAGGACTTAGTGTTAAAGGAGCTGACTTGCGTTTACAAAGCATCGAGGTTTAGTAAAGCCGTCTTAAATAAATGTGCCGTTAGTGTTTCTGTCAATTTGAACTTTAAAAGACAACCTCGCCTTTCCTATTATCACTCTATTTAAGGAAGTTTTTCCGATATGGAATTCTACGATACCATAATATCTTGAGTAAAATAAAAGCATTTTACTCCTAATGCGATTTATTATAATTAACCTCCTACGACGATGGACACTTGGCTACATAAAAATGCAATATTAATATAATAAAATCGATTTCAATTGCATGTTATGCAGTACATACCTACTGCAAATTTAAGCGTGTTTGCTATGGTTAAAAAGGAATACTCTCGTTGCCTTTTCGAATTGTCATTGGTTGGAATTACAAACTACAGAAAAGGGCAGAATAAATTAATGGTAAAATAATTAAAATAGAGAAAAGTTACAGTGACCAGGAGAATTCTATATAAACATAACGGCCCAAAAGAAAAGCGGTACAATACGGACAAGATGAATGGAAGGAACGAGGAAGAGAAAATAAAAGTTGTGGAAAGAATATTAGAAGAAATGGAAAAAATTAGAGAAGAGTAATCCAGTATCCAAAAGAATCGAGAAATCGAAAGAGAATTAGATGGAGAAAACATTGTTAAGACATATAAAACAGCGAGAATGAACTGGCTGGAACAGAGAGCACCAGATTATAGTACAATAAGAAAGATGATGGAATGGAAGCCGAATCTAGAACGACCGAGGGGAAGACCTAAAGTGGGATGGAAGGATGAAGTAGGGAGAGGCCTTATGGTGATGGGGAGTGAAAGACATGAGAAAAAGAGCTCTCCTCAGAATGCAATAGAACCGGACAATAGATACCTACATGTAAAACTGTAGAATAACAAAGAAAAGATACAGCGAAAACAAATATTGGAACTAATCCATCTCAGAAATACGATTGAAAATCACCAAGGGTGAGACAATAGTCTACAAATAATGGAACGCCGAAGAAGAAGAATTGGCCGGAAGACGTAGGATTAAAACTTATATAGACAAAAACTGAAGTACTAGGCTAAAGAAGGCTGGATTCTGGGTGCTTCTAGAATGCATTTCTAAAGAGATTGCATGGGACATCGTCTTCACATTGAAGAGATCTTCAAACGAACCGATGAGATACTGCGCCCGGCACTCGCGAAGTTTTTGCCAATCATTGTCCGAGTCTCTCGGAGTCAGCAGGAGGAATATCATGTACTCCTTAATAATTTCCATTATTCTTTGTAGCGCTCTCGTATAAACTAAAGCTCTATTATGTAAAAACAAATAAATTTTGAACCTGGAATTTGCAATTTATCTTTTATCTTATTTTTTAAAAGTTTTATATTTATACTTTATTATTATACGACTCAAACAGCTTAGTATTCCTTCTGTATTTGTAGTATTTTATATAAATTTTTAATTTTGTGTGTTTTAGCTTAATATTCCATAATTTAGTTCACTCTGGATAGTGTTCACGTCATTATTTATTGTTTTAATTACTTTTATTATTTGTTTATCTTTCCGTTTTTAATAAACTTTGTACTTGAATCTTTTTGCACCGTTGTTAACTCTACTTTCAAACTAAAATAATAAAATAAAACAACAAAATTTAAATATTTGTTTAGCATAATACAGGATCCCTGGCAATGGACCATAATATTCTAATTAGATGGCCGACTGTGAAGTTCTAACAAACTATGTACTAAAAATGTAAAATCCTCGCTTGTCGAAGTAATACAACGTGGTCAAATTAACGCAAATCTCTTTCTTTCCCGAACTATTTCCTATCCTATTTAAAAGAAATAAAATTAGAATAAAAAAAAGAAGTAAATATTTTCGGCGGCTTAAAACGGTTTTCTAACTTCGCTCGTGTCTTTGATTCGATTAGACATTGGTTTATTCAAAATTTATTAACAAGGGGTGCGACAACAGGTAGATACCACGCCTAATTCTTCAAATTTGGTTCTAATTTTACAACTTTTCGTCTTCGTGTGAGTGCTAAGCAAATTTATTAATTATACGTTCTAGTCGTAAAAGTTTGCATTCAACTTTAATTGCAAGCAACAATAATTTTCACGATACATTAACGACCTTAACGAAACCGTTTTTGAATGCCTGTGGTGCACTGATAACGAAATTCTCTGACCGTCGTAAATCAAAAACTTGCGAAAGTTCTTCTACAAGCAAGCGTTTAATATTACATAAAGCTTCTGTTTTAGAGAAAATTCGATTTTGTAATCTTAACATTATTTGGAAAGTTATTGAGGTTTTTTTTGTCGAAATTCATTGATTTATGAAAAAAGGCGAAAATCAACTTATAAAAAATTCAGGCGCTTCCGTCTTACTAAATTAACGATTTTTAAACTTGTCTGTAGATTAAATAACTGTTGAAAATCTCGTGGGATTAAACTTATCGGAGCTGGAATATTCTGTTCCTGAAAATTGTTTTCAAAATGGAAAAATTTTCTCTAGTGGAATACAAAAAGGAAGTTACAAAATTGAATTTACAAAACTCGTGGTGGTTTGTTCGGATTATAGCGACGCGGCGTCGTATAGCTGTCCGCGATATAAACAAATTGAATTTTTCTAATTATTATTAACTGTCACTTGATTTTTCTGCTAAATTGTAGCTTAATTTAGTCGAACTATTTGATGGTGACTAAAGCAATGTGAAGAGTTGAGAGAAACAATTACTAAGTTTTTGTGTTTCTGCGATATCTTTCCGACACTCTTTAAGATTCCGTCAGGGCAATCGAGCAACATGATTTTTATTCGCGAGAAGTCTGGAAATTGTAAGGAAAGGAAACGAAAAATACTTGGAATAAAAACGCCATTGTAACAAAGCTTGTTTGGAATCGGGAATGCAGAGGTGGCTTTTGTTTAAGATACGTGGTTCGGGGATCACGTTGAACAGTACATAGAAATCGCGTATCGGAGACCTAAGAGTGTGAAACGTGGCGTAAAAATAAATTCGAAAAAACTTTCCACATCCTAAATTATATTTTACGCAATGTTCTTATGAGTAAATCAGAATTTTTTTTCACATTTGGATAAACACAGGTTTAAACAATGGCGCTAAAAAGCAATTATTTAAATTTTGCGTTACATTCTGAAAATGAAACTCATAAAATCTGGATAATTTGGTATATCATTGAAATGAACCCTCAAACGCTCGACCTGTTTTATAGAAATATGATCACGAAACCGACAGTTTTTTTTTTCTTCTTAATTTTTCGTAATTAAAGCATGGAAGTTGTTTACAACAGACACGTCATTATTGTAGCCTGTATAGCTCGAACGTTTTTGTCATCAAGTTTTAATTAATATGGATCATTAAAATGCTAATTGGATGTGATTAAATTATAGTCGTGTTTATTCTATTATTTTTGTGAAACTAGTGAAAATCTTTTTATTTAACGTTCCTCATATTGTTTTTATTGTTGGTCGTATTGAACCACAACTTTGGTCTAAACTCGGGACGAATTTTGCAGCTGCTTTCGACAGCTGGCCACCGAAGAAGCTAGCATCCCCGATCTTCTTTCGCTTCAACTTTTCTGCTTGAAATGCGATCGATGGTTATCTCGTCGCAATTTATTAGTTCGTTACTTGATGAAGTTCGGGCGTTAACGTTTTTAAGTCACTTAAATTTTATTGATTAAGCCGTTCGTTGATTTATGTTGGAAAGTTTGATATTATTCATTCATCATTATGTTTAATCTACTAAAACACCACTCGTACCTACCTACCTACCTACCTGGGTTCTAAAACAGAAAAACCTTTATTCATTAATCTTCATTGATGCACATAAGCGGCGCGTGCCGTTCGCCAAGAAGGATAAACTTAGGTTGCTTTCTTAAGGTAGAAGGAATAAGGTAAAAGGACAGGTGTGGGTTGCAAATACGACAGGTGATGGTGTATAAAGTGCTTACTGTTGTGTGCGTGTGTATGTGTTGGCTTTCTTTCGATTGTGCACGTTAAAAGTCCTTAAACCGTTTTCCTCGTACTACATGTTATTTCCCTATTTTTTGAATAAAGTTTCGTTCACGCTCCTCCGAGCTGGAGTTGATCCAGACGTTGACAGATATTATTCTTCCAAATCGCTTTCTAAGCCTTTAGCTGACTTGATCTTCTTCGTCGTAATTAATCATTCAAGTAACACCAAATTAATTACTCATTATTTAATAACTCAAACAGTGGATTTCCCCTTCGAAAAGAGGTGAAGCCGAGCGAACTTTTCCTCCTAAATAAATAACGCAATACTCATTTTAGGGCTTTCGGTTTTAACATAATCGACATTTCGATGTGGAGAGATTTTTTATGTGAAATGTAAACTCTCTTGTTATGTAAGTCGTAAAAGTTTTCTCTTTTTACTTCCAAACTCATTTAAAGGACCATGAATATAAATAAGTGAAACTGAACATATTTCGAGGGGAAATAGTAGGTCATCTCTTCGTTTAACGCATATCAAAACTTGGCTATTATTCTCCCGGTAAAATCCGCATTAATCCTTTTTGACGATTATAAATGAACATTTTTTGGTTTTTAAAAGTACTACATTATTTATTGATTACTCAAATCCTAGTTCGGTATTTTGCGGTTTGATGCATCTCAAAAGTTGAGGCAGATGTTTCAAAATATGCACACGCTCTAGTTAACATAATTTCTGTTTTACACAACTACACTTTACCGTAATTAAAGCAACTTAGAGACACTCTCACACTTGATTAATGATACTAAATTAATAACTTATTTAATTACGATGCATATTTCAAGAGAAATTGCATGTTTTCCAGTGTAAAGACGAAAACAAATGTTTTTGTGTACGCGCCATTACATCATCAAAATCAGAGACGTACTGGCACTAACATTTTCATGCGGAAATGTTTCGAGCTGGGAAGTCGACGGACTCGACTAATATTATTTGGTTCGTCCGGTTCAAATGCTTTCATTTCACGCCAACTTTTATTATCACGCCATCTACCTTTCGCATTCAAGATAAGATCGGATAAACGCAGATTACAGTATAGATTTTTACCCCGAAGTAGTTTTGTAAGAAATTTTCCACTGGTTGAAACAAACAGAACTGACATTTCCTTTTCTACATTCAGTTAATTTTTAAGTGCATTTTTACCGTAAACACAAATACATAATAATCTGAATTGCATTATTTCGCTTAAGTTAGCATACGCCAACTATGCTTTCTTTCTCAAAGTTTTCGAAACTTCACCGTGAGCTAAAGCTCGCTTAGCTTCCAAATTGCAACAGAAGCTTTTCTAAAAATGTAGTTTACTGAAGAATTTTTGTCTTACTTGCCGACTGTTGATAGCGGCCAATTTTCTAACAGAGAGGTTAGTAGCCACCGTGTTTGCTAAAATAGAGTTTTGTGAATCGTACACGATTTGTCAGGTCTTTTCCACATGGAGGTAACCAGAGAGCAATTCTTTACTATAACACCAATTCCCAACCACGAGCAAATTCACGTCAAGATTGTTTAACACCAACGGTGCTCGAAATTTTTAAGCAAACATGAACCAAGTTTGTGCTAACAAATTACTGCCGAGATAATATTGGAAATAATTTACAAACGAAATGTAATCGGTACACCACGATTGTGGACAAAAATAATATTAATCGTTTGTGGATGTACGTAACGGCTTTGCTCTGAGTTTCTCACTCCAAGCCAAGAGAACTGGGAAAGCTGATGTTCTGCTCGTGGATTCCATTAGCAGAGATTCAATCGGCTCTCGTGGGAGATGTTAAATAAAATGTGGCCGCCAAACAGAGTAAATAAGCTCCTATATGAATAACTTACACAAGAGAGTTTATTTACTAATTTACAGATAGTTAAAAGGGCGTTGGTAACCACCAATATACAGAAATTCTTAATTATTTTTATTACAAATAATTGAGTTGAAAACTCAAGACAAATGTTTTCCAACACAGGTCGACCTCGAGGGTTAACCGCTGGTGAAGTTTTTGTACACATCTCATGAAGTACATGAAATCTCATGTGAATTAATACATGAAATACATGAAGTACTTGTAAAATAGGTGAAAAACAATGAAGTATATCAATGAAGTAGGTGAAGTACAGTAAATTATTGATGAAGTACGGTGAATTACTGATGAAGAATATGAAATACGGTAAATTTTGACGAAGTATGTGAAGTTAATTGTACAGAATTTCCTGTAGCGGTTGACCCCCCGGTCGACCTCGACTGGCGACTGGTTAAAGTAGCTATTCTACTATTCTAAAAGGTTAAGCCTCTTGTACTGCTTCTACAGGAGCACTCAAGACGAAAAAATCAGATTGATGTTGTGGAAAGAACTTATAGTTGATATATAGTTTGAATGGATTTCCAAGTCATCGAAAGGCAAATACATATTTAACCCCTCGGAATGTGATCGTTAAAGCTGAACAGTTGGAATCATTAACTGATCATTTTATGGCGTTGTTACAAATTACACACAAATCTGGGCACTTGTCTTTTTCATATTTGTAAGCAAAGCGCCTTTATGAAATTTGTTAATTCGTTAACACTTGAAATAAGCAATAAATTATAGTACCTGGTTCGACTCGAATGAAATAAAACTTTTGTTTCTGTTCGTCTCCATCGGAAGGCAATGGCAAACCACCGAGGTGCAATCTGAAGTGTTTAACTCTTCCGTGATTCGCAGTCCATGCTAAGCAGTAGGTCTCTTATGTATGTACATATAAAAATGATAATCTGATAACACTTCGGCACGTACACCACATACACAGGAGATCAAAAGTTTACGTTGTGCCGCAGGGGTAGTAAACATAACCTTCCGCCCTGAAAATATAGCGGGTAAACTTATTTATGGTTTTGTATATAATTTATTTAAATGCTGTTCAAAATTATAATTAGGAACATACATACGTAAGTTTATATTCCATAATATATCAAGAATTATGCGATTTATGTCATTTTTAGATTAAATTAATTACAATTATAGATAAATTAAAACAAATCTACGGCCGTCAAGTAATTTATTACTGCGCAGTTTCTAGTTTCAATTAACGAAATGCTCGAATTTGATCCATCAAGGATGTTGATATGCATTCGCGACAAACAGTGAAAGAAAATATTATTTGCGAGGGGTCAATCGCTAGAGGAAATCGTGTACAATTAACTTCACACTTCACGTACTTTATCATAATTCTCCATACTTCTTTGTACTTCATATAATTCAGCAGTAATTCACGGGACTTCACCTACTTCATCGTATTTCACGTACTTCATCGGTATTTCGCAGACTTACCGAGATTAGAAAATTTGTGCACTGGAGGGTGTTCCACACCCCCCAGACCCCCCGGATTGAGTAGTTTATTTTTTATTAGAGGTAAACTGAAGATCTCCCGATGCAGATATACCCCAGGGGGTACGGAATTTATAATTACGCAGTTTATAATTAATTGTCAGATTACAAATTAAACACATTTACTTGGCCATAGCTAATTTTAATAAACTTGAGATATGCTTAAATATTTAATTCACTTGTAATAAAAATAAATTATTTAAACCGTGGGGTCTGGGGGGTGTGGAACACCCTCCAGTGCACAAATTTAGGAATAAAGAGCATTGCAGAACCCTCCTGAACTCCCGGATCAATAGTTTATTTTTTAGCAGAAGTAAACTAAAGATCTCCCGTTGCAGAAATCTTTTTCTGAGAAATTAATCTGGGGGTCTAGGGAGTATGGAATGCCTTCCAGTGCCTCTGCAACGGGAGATCTTCAGTTTACTTTTTATATAAAATAAACTATTCAATCCGGGGTTCTGGGGGGTGTGGAACGCCTTCCAGTGCCTCTGCAACGGGAGATCTTCGGTTTACTTCTGATATACAATAAACTACTTAATCCGGGGGGTGTGGAACACCCTCCAGTGCCTCTGCAACAGGAGATCTTCAGTTAACTTTTGATAAAAATGTACTCGATCCGGAGGGTCTGGGGGGGTGTGAAAACCCCCCGGATTAAGTAGTTTATTTTATATCAGAAGTAAACTAAAGATCTTCCGTTGCAGAGACACTGGAAGGCGTTCCATACTCCCCAAACCCCCGGATTGAATAGTGTATTTTTTATAAGGATTAAACTGAAGGTTTCCCGTTCCAAAAGCACTGGAGGGTGTTCCAGACCCCCCGGTTTAACTAATTGATTTTTATTAATTAAAGCTTAAAGCGAAAATAAATTATGTACAATCATGCACAAACGATTATTAAGATTATTTTCAAAATTGGGAGGGGGGAGATAGCAGGTCTCCAGCCCCTCTCCTTCTAACTAATTTTCTAAATAATTCAAAAACCAAACAGGTTTAACCAAAAATAAAGAAAGAAAACAATAGATTTAAACTTTTTTAAATTAAAAATTCGCAATGGAGGGGACTGAGAACATGCACCTTATTCAAACTCATCCAATCAGACCACAACGAAATAACCAAACACACAACAAAACAAAAACAAATCAAACACCTGATTGGTTATTTCGTCAATTTAACTTGAATGTATTTTAAAGCTACCAAGCAAAAATACCGCTGGCCTAATGAAGAGATGACTCAAACTGATCGTCTTCCCTTAGAAGGCAATATTGTAAACCATCGAGGTGTAATCTATTTAATATGTCCGATTTCTTCAATCATGGTTATCTTCAAGTTAGCGAACTTCAGATTAAATTGACGAAATAACCAATCAGACGACAACAAAACAAATAATCAATCAATGATGTGATTGGTTATTTCATCAATTTAACCTGAGGTTGCTGAGTGAAGATGAGTGAAGAAACCGGGCATTGATAAATATTTCTCAAAATGAAGTGTATTACATTTCTCGTGGTTTGGATCCACGTTAAACAGGAGGTCTCAATTTAAGTAATGAAACTTCAAACACACATCTCAGACATGGGAGAGAAAATCGATAACGCGCCGATAGTGCTTGGCACCCAAAAAAGATGGGATAAGATTGGAAATGGTATCGATGGAAGGGGATTTTATTCCCGCGTCTGAAGATACCCAACACTCGATGTTTGCTATTCCATTAAGCGCTTTTTTGAAAGAATATCTACTATATAAATTGCCTTCAAATCTCCTCAACTAAGCTACAGTTTCAGCTAAAAAGAATCTCGATAGCTGTACATTAGCTAGCTGGCAGTTATCTATTTTAGGTATTTTATTACTTGGCGGCTATCAAATTTGCCGCTGAATATAGCTAGCTAATGACTCTTGATAATAGCTAAGCTGTAATAACTAGATAATAATTGTGGTTAGTGATAGCTAATTTTCAGCAAGCTATTAAGGCTTTCTAACGTCTAATAATATGGAGTTAGCTGGCAGCAAGCTATAATAACCAGCTGATAGCTCCTTTATTTATTTTAAAGAGGTCGATAAATCCCCGTCAAAATGGTACTTTACTTACTTGGTCAGATCGAAATAATCAGCAGTAAGTTTAATTTGTAGTTCGTAGGCGATTATTTTCCAACATTTAATCTAACATTTTATTTTTATTGAACGTCCATTATTTGGGTATAGCGTATTTATTAGTGCAATTTTATTACCGAAAAGTAAAATTCAAAATTGATTGTTTTGTTGATAAAATAATAAAAAACTATGTCGGATTTTTTATTTTCGCCAAGTCCATCCCTGTTTAGAATACTCGGGGCAATTCACCACTTTTCTACCCCAAAAAGCTCTAAAATTATTCGAGTTACCTCCGTTATGATAAATATCTTCAAGTATCCTCCACTTGTGTCCTATCTTGTGGTAATGGGCTTATAAAGCACCTCAATTTAATATTTCATTTGTTGTTACATGTTAATTGATGCCCTTCAACGTAACCGAGTACATTTAAGCATTAGTTTGAAATTTATTAGCTCCATAACTCAAAAAGTTGTTCTCCCACATTTTATATAAAACGATTATATCAATTGAAGATTTTTTGTTTGGGTATTCTATTTTTAAAAGTTTCCAGACGAACGTTTTCTGCAAAAGAAAGGTCATTTAAAAAGAAGAAGGGCGATTGTAGCTTTAGAAATTTTCTGTGCACGCTTAGTAAGGTAAAGGGTAAGTGAAGCGATGCACCCTTATCTGGAAAACGGTTGTGTGACATAGGGTCGGTTATGGCACTTGTTACGCCATATTTGCATATTTTGTTGTTTTTACGGCAGCTTTAATTATTTGATTTGCTGTTGGGAAATTTGCGCAAAGTTTCAGTGTGTTTGCATTTTTAAATTTAATGCACAAAAATTTTAGTCTCACTATGGTAAAGTTACACGGTAATAATTAGTCCGTTATTAAAGTTAAAGTGTGATTAAGTTGTTCAAAGTTACTTCTAAATCATTCACGAGCAGCAATTTCGAAAAAAAAGTTAACTTTGTTTAAAGCTCGCTCTGCTCGAATCTTTGTTTCAAAGCGTTTTCTCTTTTTCCTCTCTTAATGGTTAAAGCTCAACTTTTTCATAAACATTCCGCTCGAGAATTATCATAAAGTGTTTTTGAAGTAAACAATAAATTTGTTTTAATTGAAAATTTTAAAAAAGGATAATATTTGCCGAGTGAGTCTAGGATCTACTAATGAATTTTAATTTTCTGCGTTTGTCGACGAAATTTGATATAAATCTCAATTTAATTAAACAGGATTTAATATTATCATAATGGCTTACTTCCTACCTGCGACAAGAGTACACAAAGTAATAATTTATGGCTCATTATTAAAATGAAATAATAAAGTGAAGTAAACGTGATACCCCCATTATGCTATTCTTTATATCCAAATTAGCATGACTATATAAATTTTAATAATCTCGAGATATTCATGGAGACTTGGCCATTCTATGCTTTACATGCATGCACGTCATTTGTATGGACAGTTTAAAACCCTTGTTAGGTCAAGTTCAAAGTTTATTATTTTTATTGTTTTTGGTTACTGCCGGAACCAAACTTTATATTTTGCTGCTTCAAAAGCTCGCAGATGTTACACTTTTTTCTCAAATATATTGAAATACATATATTTACTTCAAAAGACTATGTTTTGTCAATATATTTCAATTTTTCTTAGATAAAGCTTTGAGGAATAAAAATAATATACTCCGAGGAAATGCTATTTTATTTCATAAAGCACGATTTAATAAAACATGGCTTTTTAAACTGTGAAATTTGAGGATCAAACTTTTCTAATATACTACTACCATAAATGAAATTTTACCGTTTAGCTAATTCCAACGTTTCGGATTAATTAAAAATTTTAGTTTTTCACACTCGATTAAAATATCTAGAGGTTTTTTGTATTTTCATCGGCGAAACATTTCGAAAGCCGAAGGCCTTTACAAGGAAAGGTAGAGAATATTTGGAGATCAAGTTTGCTGTTGGTTTAAAACAGATTCTCTATCCTTAATTTTGTGACCTTTTCTTCGACATTGAGCGTTAGCGTTCACTCCAAAGTTAAAACTAAGATATCTCGCCAGACACAACAGGCGAACTTGCTAATTTTATTAGTTGGCAAAGGAAAGATTTTAAGGGTTAAAACTGTAATTCTTCAAATTTAACTTGGAGGTCGAGTGCCCTGCCATCTTAAGCCGAAGTTGTCATATGGAAATTCAATATAGAGAAATTGGAGTTTGCATTCTTTTCAAGGGTAACAGCTGAAATTCTTTGCCTTTTATTACTGCGACATTTTAATATTGTAATTTTATTGCTCAATAACGAAATCTATCAAGGAGATGACAGTCTCCATATTGAAGAAGCCTTTATTTCGGTCAACATGCCTTCCTGAGAATTTAAAAGCTAAGGTTCTTTTAATTTTGCTATTTTTAAATTTTGTAATTTCTATTTTTGGGGGTGGAACAATTTTCACCACTGCTTTAATTATCTGATAGTGTGCCATTCCTAAGGCACTTTCTTTCAAGAAATCCAAATATTCCATTGCATTTGCCAGGGTTTCCAAGATGACGGAGAAAAACAATGATCAACTTTTGGTTTTCTTATGGGTACCATATTGGGTTTACTTGATTTATGGATTTAAATAAAACTCAACTTATTTTGTAAGACGTTCGTATATGCAGATTATATTTTTTGTTTCTGTCGGGGACAAATATTTACGGTGTTCTAGAAACGGTCACCCATTTAAGTGTGTATCGCGACTCGCTTTTGTATTTTTAGATTTTTCTGTCGTTTAAGAATGAGAACTAGCAAAAGCAAGGCCCTTCGTAAGGAACTTGACGTAATTTCCTGATATCTACAATCAAAAATGAGAAATTCCAGAAAATTTCCCTTGCTCGCAAAAAATTGAAAATATTTGTATTGTATCATGAACGTAAAATGACAAGTAAAAAACGAGATTCATCTTTTACAAGAATAACTTTTCAGCAATTTAGGGAAACTTTGTCGTGCCGCCAAGTAGCCAAAGTTTTTCACAAGAATTCTCTTTCATTTCATTATGTACCTAATCGGTTAAGATTATCTGTATCTCGTTACTGCGTCTAACGTCAAATCTTCTCTTCTCTTAGATGACGTGGTTTACACAAATTGGAAATTACACTTGAATAATTTAGAAGAAAAATTCAAATCTGGATTAACTTCAAAATTTGATACCTTAAAGTCTGAAGATGCCCAGTACGCATTTATTTGTTCATGAAATTTTTAAAATTAAGAGTGAATTAAATGTTTAGAAATATGCACCAAATCTATGGCGAACTTTTAGAAAATTGAGAAAGGCATCAGGACTTCTACATCATTTTGCTATTTCATATCAACATAATTTTTTATGCAAATTATTTAAATTGTTGCAAAATTCAAATTAAACAATATTTAAAAGTAGAAGCGTCTTCTTTGGCCCTTCAACTGCCGATGCCCTTAGTTTCCCAATTTAATATTGCAAACATCTGGTCATGGATCAAATTTTTTATTCTAATTAAATCTTGCATAACACCATTGTCCTGTATATCTGATTTCGTATGAATTGTTTATTCAAACCTAAACACAATGCAAAAAAATTGTTTTAAAATTTATTCACAATTTTATGGATAATAATTTTTGAAGTGTTTCTAAGAAAATTTCTCCAGTACAATCTCGACCTTAATTTCCTATCAGAGTGATTTGTATTGGTTCTAAAAGGGGTTAAGATGTTTGCATTCCTTATTGACGTATCGATAAATTCTTCTCAGATATTTGAGATTTTCTAAATTAACCACTAAATTACATTTTTTTTATTAAAACATAAAATAGGCAAAGAAATCCTACTAATTTTTACTGGGGTAACTGGTGCTGTGCTTTTTTGCTGTTTTTTTTATGTTAACGTTTGATAATAATTTAAATTAACTTTTTTATATAAAATTATATTTAATAAACAATAAAATTTTGGATATGCACCTACACTTCTCGAATTTAACATAATTAACATTTACCGTTATTAATTATTATTTTTAACTCTGGATTTTAGAAGAAGATGAGTTAAGGATGTCAGACTATCGAACTATATTTTGAGAGATTAATTAAAAATTTAAAACTCGAGCAGTACTGATGGGATAATAGAAACAACGATGTAAAGATACGAACCTGCATTTGCACCGTTACAAAGCATTGGCGCACGCATAATTCATACCATATTTTTGAAAATGTTTCTGCTAAGATTACGATGTAATTAACGACATTGTGAGCGCAAAAAGCTCAAGGATGTGTTCGCCGTTCGTCGTAATGAGATCATACTGTATGTTTCTGTATTATTTATACGCTTTAGTTGCAACTTGAAAAACAGATGAATATTTACTACTACATCCAAGCTGAAATACGTGATTTGAAATAGATAAATTATTTTATATAAACTTCTAGTTTTTCGATTATAGATAATACGATTTGAATTAGTTTTACTGACGGTTTGATTGAATGAAACAGATAAGTTGGATTTACTTCTGGTTTCAGTCTACAAATATCGATTTTCAAAATCAATATTTACGTACTCTTAGTGCACCTGTTCTATTACAGTTCATTTTTACATTTATTATTACAACAAAACGAATTCTGTTTTATAAAGTTTTTTCTCGATAACTTCATGAAAGGACAAACGTCAAACCTCTTTTATATTTCATGAAAATTCGTTTAACTTCAATTTTAAAGCTTTGCATGCTAATTTGGTCTGTTAAATGAACAAATTGAATTAAAACGAGACGGAACTTAAATGCAAATGAATTAAACTGCAATGAAGCAATGGCTCCCCGTTCGGTGGTTAGGGAAAGAAAAGCGCGCCAAGTAATACTAACGAAAGTTTTCTATTTTTTTGAGAAATAGCGAGAATTCCTCGTTCAAATCAATCAATCTGAGCTTGGATGAAACATTTTCAAAAACAAGAACTGTGAAATACGATCAAGCGGTGTGTGTGTAGGTATTCTTTAATGGGACATCTGGCATATCCGGTATTAAGGTAACACATCCGGCAGCCGGATATTCATTAAACATTGTTTAAATATCCATTTATGAAAGCAAACTTAACTAATTACGTAGTCTTCTTCCAGGCGAGATACTTAAATTTTCATAATCAGTTTCCAGATTATCTTATTCAATTTAAATCAATTAAATTAATGGTAATCGCAGCGGAATCTGAAAATTGGCTGCACGAGACTTTCTCAAACTTTTAAGAAAACTTGGAAATAATTAACTTTAGACTTCGTTGTCGATTATGGCGAATTTTATTCCTTTTATGTTTTTCGTAAAAATTACAATAAACGGATTAATGGAGCATTAAAGTATTAATCTCTGGTCGTGACGACATCAAAGTTAGATTATCGAAACGCTAATAATTTTCATGAATTTTCATTGTGTTGGTGGTGAACCAACAGAATTCAATAATCGTTTGATATTGTTTAATTCCCACTCAGTTATTATTCGGGATAATTATAGATTTTCTGTCTACGCATCCCGATAGGTGGGCGAGAGTGTTGTGATATCAAAATTTCCCATGTTTATTGTAAATACAATCAAACTTAATGCAGGTACCGAACGCCAATATATCAATATAGTTGGCATATTTGATCTGCGATCATTGTCGTGAGCTTCGACCTAAATCCTCTCGTCGACTCCACGCTCTGATTATTCAAGTAGCCCAGTTTTATATTGTTGAGAGCTGCCAAAGCAGACCTCCATGAATTTCAAATGGAGAGTTTCGATTTTAGGTATAAAATTTGCTTGTGCACCGACAACATCATTACATTAGGCAACGCTTTCCGAATTCCTAAAAGTTTTCTTCAAATAAAACACAAGAGATGCAGATTAATTTCCATTTTATATTCACTACTCCACTCCTTTATAAGGACTTTGAATATTTTCTATTTTAATTATTTTCCCGTGCTGAAAAAGTGAAAAACTTTCAGTAATTAAACGCAAAAATGAAAACATCGATGTTGATATTAAAAGTTAAGACGGCAATTTTCTTTTTATGCGATGGTAAGGGCGGACTCGCACTTTAATTGACAGAAATTACATTTTTAGAACAGACGATTCTTGATGTTCTGTGGGAATCATCAATTAAGCGAGTTCTCCCGAAATGGAATAGTCAGGGTCTGTAGCATTTTATCGTTTAATAATAGTGGTTTACGCAATGAGTGGAAAAAGGAAGAGATTACTTAAACTTCAACACGAACCATTTATTTGTAAGCAAGGCTTTCAAGTGATAGATTATGCACAGTTCTGCATAGAAATTTCATAACAATTCTTTACTTGCTGTCGTTCTCTGTTGTACTGTCGTAATTCTCTTCTCGTTATCAATTATTAAATTTGCTACTGCTGCTTTAACCAATACAACTCGATGAATAACATTTCTTTACGGTGTCAATTTGAAGATTCTTTTCTCTCACCAGCTTCTTAAATGCCATCTTCCTTCGGTGGTATCATATGTAATCCAACTTGGCCGAAGTCGTGATTACTCTTCTTGAGAAGGGGTGTTTTCCCGTTATCTTCCTCATAGTTCACGGATTGATGTTGGACCTTTAGACCACATCAAAAACTCAATTAAAATGACTTGGATTACTCGGAAACGGTGAATTCAACAAAAACACTTAGATGACGCAACAATGGATAAATCTTGATTGAAAAATATGAATAGCAATCAAATAGCTACAAATGACATCAATCAAAAATTATAATGTCCAAATTATTGTTAATAACGATTATTGGAAGGGGGGAGCAAACCCCGAAATTGTTCGTTCTATTCGGCGAAATTAACTAAAATTTGCGAGTTAGAAGAGAATTTTGAAAACCCAAGATCATTTTTATTTTTTAAATTAATTCTGATTCTTAAATAGAAAACCCACCGCGTATTCTTTTGTAGCTTTAACAACAAAGTGCAAACGTAGCTTATGAACCCCCGTCCATGTGCCATTTTTTGCATTCTCAACGTTGTCAGGCCGCCCCTGTTCCTTCGTGGTCGGCTTATTTAGAAAGTCAAGTCTAATCACGATTCTGATGCAAATTTTCCGTTAAGTTCAGTTTTTTCCAAAATTCTAAAACTGAAACTTCCAACAAAAGCGAAGAAGTATTTAATTGCATTTCGTTTATTACTACGGTGTTCCCGAGTAATTATATTAAAATATTTAAATTACTTAAGAATTTTAAACAAATTGGATCACCTCTTTTATGAAAAAGATTTTCATAGTATAATTTAGTAAAAAGCATTTTACTGTCTGGCGCAAGTTTTCTTTAAATCTCTCAATTTCTTGTTCTTTCTGTCTTGTTTATATCCGTTTATCGACTTGATGATCTTTCGACAACCATACCCACATATATATCCTGGTTTTGGACTCCATTTTATGGACTCGATTCATGACTGGGTTTCACGAACCGAGTTTATATGTTAGAAGCTTATAAA
Organism: Lycocerus yunnanus; assembly: GCA_036346125.1. Classification (NCBI taxonomy): domain Eukaryota; kingdom Metazoa; phylum Arthropoda; class Insecta; order Coleoptera; family Cantharidae; genus Lycocerus; species Lycocerus yunnanus. The sequence goes on from JARFIX010000094.1 coordinate 897,206, forward strand.
ATGAAGAAATACTTTTTTTTACGTTTTAATTTCGAATTTTCGCACGGCGACGTGGAAAAGCATTTTATCGTTAAAGCGGAAAACTATAGGCGCCACGGAACACGTAATCGTTTTTAACACCTTATTGATAAGGTGTAAGTACATCGTAGGAAACCTATTTATGGTAAAAGCAGCATTTACCATTTTATGGCTGATGAAAGAGCAGCCTTTCAGAAATGTTTATTTTATAATTACAATCCATAAAAACAATTTAATATAATCGAGTTGTTTATGAAGACGTTTTCATTACACAAATAAGCACATAACTATGATGAAGAGAAAAGGTGTCGGGCAGGATTATGCTTACTTTGTAATCAAATTTATTGCGTTTCCAATCTATTTTCATTTTTAATTGGCCGCTTTTATTATGATGTGGATAGAGTTATCGGATGACCGGTTTCGACTTGATCATCGGAATCGAAAAAAATTTCATTTCGATCGACGCGTCGTGTACTTATTCCAGAAACGTACATTAAATAAGAAGCTTTAAATTGAATATAATTTAGTTTGTGTTTATAATCCTATAAATCCAAAATGTATCTTGGTTGTGTCCGCAGGCATGGAGGGTTCCCCGAAAACCCTAAATCGGTTTCTAAGCCAATTTAGATACCGGGATTTATAATGAAATAAATGTCGTTTATCAAATAATATTTACGTCACGTTAATACATTTTTCAATTGAACGTCAAACACTTTGGAAAATCTAAAAACTCCAACATCGTTATTGTCTTTTCGCAAGCGATTTGAAATCTGAATCTGTCGATCTATATAAAGTTTTTCCAACTAAAAGCACCAATAAATTTGATAGCCATGTCAAATTTGATTTCAGTCGATTTTGTCGTCGTTATTGGTTAAGTTATTTCATATGACCCTTCCGACCGCGTTTACTCATAAATTTTTTATAATTTTTTAAATTTATTGTTTACCTTTCGGCTCGAAATTATGGACGCTAGCTAATATAATATCAGTGTCGTCGGAGGGGAAGCTAATGGATTTCGACTTAATTGGTTTACGACTTATTTTACTATTTGATTAATCCGGTAACTAATAGTAAATAAAGTTTCATTCCGAATCGATTTAAACTTTTAACTTATTTTCTTGATTCGTCCGCAAGTTTTTCGCCTTTACGGACACCTTAAAGTAAGAATTCGTCGTCTCGAATGAAGTCGAAATGTTGTAATCGACTTTTATCTTATTTTCTTCTTTCTGTAGTGTTTTATTTATCTTGATTCACTTTCATTGCAGCAGATGGTAACATTCTGTTCCAATAAAGTGATGTAAAGCGTAATATTGCAAGCACTCTTTGGCAAAGCTCCAGAACGATCTTATAAATTTATTTTTAATAATCCCCACCGATTTTTAAAAATGTGACTTGCTTGAAGATTTAACAGTGCGGCGCTTATTTCTTGTTTATTAACCATTTTTATCAAGCAACTAGCATCAGTTTAACTTTAATTGGAATGTAGGGGTTGTAAATTACACACGCTTTAGTCTATGTCTACCGGGGGTTACCTTATAATTTATAACTTGAGGTGTAAATTAATTTTGTTTTTGTAAAAAGTAGAAATCGTGACCTCGAGTGCAACAATAAATTATCGAAGATTTAATAATCGACAATTTGGCGTGTATGTTCGAAAAGTTATGGAAAAACTCCTGCATAGTAAATGTTAATCGAAAACGTGTTTAATTAATCAGCAAAACTTACGATATCCGATCGAACTGAATCGTAATTAATTTATTACCGCTTAAATATAAAACGCATTAGCAGTCTCTTCCTTATTGATTTTCAACATTAGTACCCTTTTAGTACAAAAAACTGTTTATTTAAATTGGCCAGTAATAACTTAAATGTTGCACGATTTGAATATTAATTTAATTTCAAACTCGGAAACTCTTTGGAAAGTCATCGGACAGTTGAAAGAACTGTTTTGTCTGCACAGAGCATAGTTTTTGAGTTATCAATTTTCCAAGTTTTAAAAAGAAAAAAATTTATTTATTGCATTTTATATTCCTCAACGGGTGATAACTTCAACAAAAGTTAGCCGTTAGTAATTTTTTTTAATTCGTTAGAAAGGTAATGAACCCAGTTAACAAACTTAATTAAATATATATTTTTTCTGTATCGCATAGTTTTTGAGTTATCATTTATCAAAGTTAAAGAAAGTTGAATTTTTTTGAATCGTTTAATTTTGGAATTAAAATAAAAGTAGTCAAACTTCCAGAAAACTTATCATTTTATATCTTAAAATCTATTAGATTTGTTATCCTTTTTTTTGTGTGCGTTGAGAGTGTCGTAAGGTGGTCGTGGTGGTTTTTAGTTTATGCTGGAATTTGTTTTCACTTTTCTGGGCTCTCGAACGTGGTATCTATCAGCTAGGGCTTCTCAAACGGTATTCCACGGTTCCAAATAAACGAGGATTATGTTTACTAATTAAAAAATGCTTACTTCTTCATATTTCCTATTGCAGCATTGCTCGATTGGTATTAGAGTGAAGGTCCACTTTCCAAAGATGGTTTCAGACTATAACTTGTCTTCAACCTTCAAACTTTTCTTCTGGACTTCCAAAGCGATCAAAACGCGGTATTTTTCTCTCTTCGGCTATCTTTTGTATAGCCTGGATGCTGCATCTTGACTTCCAGAAGCTCTACTGTTCAGCCGAAAGAAAGCCTAGCAGCTGAATTCTGCAGTCACTAATTAGTCCAAAGAGTCGATCAAATCAATGATGACAACACGAAATACAAATTTGAAAATTTCAAACGTAATTTGGTTGCATTCATTGCAAATATGCAGAATGGTGTAAAATAAATGCCCAACTTGAAGCAAATGATTATAAAAATTTTGATTAATCGCATCTTGAAACTTTTACAAAAGTTAACCGATTTTTATTCTTTTAATTTCTTTAAAACATAATTATTGATCAAACTGAACAATTTTATTTTCTATAAAACTTGTAGTTTGGGAGTCATAGCTTACTTAGCCAAATTCACGAAGAAAAAGCTTAAATGAATTTAATTTTGTATTTTGAATTACTCACAAATAATATATTTTAAATTTTTCATCAAGGTAATAAGTTAATTCAATATCTTGGTGTTTACTTCTGTAAATCAACTAAGCATTCTAATTATTTTCTGTAAAACGCATCATTTTTAGTTAAAAAAGGCTCAAAAATATTAAAATCGATTAACTTTTGTACAAGTTCATCAGCAACATTCGGTTTCTATTTACCTGTAGGTTAAGAAATTCCTGCGACACGCTATCCTGAAGAATTTCAAAATGTAGAAACACAAAAGAAAAAGTCGACAAATGAGATTAGTAGATTATATCCAAGATTTTATGTAAAATTCACGTATGCGATTGAGAATTGGTAATAGGGATCCATCGGAGAAAGGAAGAGATTTAATAAAGTAATACGATGTTTCCGGAAACGAAAATGGTATTGAGGGTATCCTATTGATGTAAATAAAGTCAAATAGTAAATAAATTTTCTAGAAAAATTTTTGCGAAGGGTTTGCGAATATTTAAAATGATTCCTGCCGCCCTCGAATCAGAAAATTATAATTTTCGTGCAGACAGTTTGAAATTTTTTTCTTAAATTTAGCCCGATGGCAATAATTTCACGAAAATGTTTAACATTGTGACTGAGATTGATATTGTGATGGATCTGAAATATGAGAGTTCGCCAAACAACCTCAAAGCGTTTTCAAATATTTTAATTTTTGGTTTTGTTTCAGGTGAGTTTCGATTTTGTCTTGATAAATTCGACCTGTCAGCGGAAACTAAGTAAGTGCATTTCGTTCTCTTCTCGCTACATGCCTTCTTAACGAATACGTAAGTTTGCTAAAGGTAGTTTTATTTTAACCAGACTTGGGTTGTCGAAATATACCATTAAATTGCCGTTGAGGGGGTTGCGGAAGCCATTTTTAAATGAGTTTTCGCCGGTGTGAAATTTCGAACACTTTTCGTGATAATAAACGCCGATTAAACTGCAAAATAATTAATTTTTAGTTACTCGTGTTCAGCACAAGACTCGGGAAATGAAAATTTAAAAATTCAAGCTTTAATTGTTTCGAAAATGAGAAAATCTTTCTTTAGGCTTGCTTTTGTAATTATTTTTTAAAATGATATTGCTGGATAAATTAAACACCTTTAGGGCATCATTAATTTATTTTATAATTAAATTAAATCGAGCTTCATCGTTACGCGACCTTAATTTTTTGAATTTTTGGAACTTAATTTCTTAATTTGCACAATTGACAAGTAAGCGTCAAGTTGGTAAGTTAGTACTGTACGTATGTATTATATTATGTACTACATACTTGAATCGATAACTGTTCGTACCGTGCTGGTTTTATTAACCTTGAACACATTTTGGTTTATTAATCGACTAAACCAATTTGCTAATTATTATTTGGGCATTTTTCGAAGAAGATCGATCACGTGCTTTTCAATTACGTCATGGGTGTTCCCGAGGGTATAAAAAGTGCGTAATCGGAATATCCCCCCTTTTAGGCGTCTAACGAAGTTACCAGATAATTCGTGTTTCATCTCGAAGATGACAATTAATTTAGCACCTTTAATTAATATTGAAGTAGTTGTACTTTGTAATTAATACCTACACGAAACGCTATTTTTTAATTATTAACTAAAATCGAGCAACTTCCGTAATAATAAATTTAATGTCTGGTCTACTTACAATGAGGAGGCGTTACGCCTCCGTAAGTATTCTGAATAAAATAAGGGTTTAATGGTGAAATTCGAGATAATTTTTATACAGTTAACCCTCGCTTAAGCGCACCAATTGTGTTTTCAGAATGATAATATTGTCGTCGGAATCGTTGTTTATTATTGATTCCTTTAAACCTACGCTACTCGTGAATTATTATTTGTAAAAACTTGCCTTGCTCGCTCGCTCGCTCGCTTCCCGAAAACTTATTTTATCCGAAAGCATAACATATTTCGTGTAACTCGAGAGAGGTGTAATTTAGCCTTGCTTGATAGTTAACTAACTTAATATAATTTACCGCTTTTAGTTATTTGTGTGTTGACCCGAACGTTATGTTGTATCCAGTTAGTGCTTCAAGTGTAGATTTAACTAAAGGTTTACATCAACCCAACGTCTTCAACGACCCGGAGGATTTTCCGCAAAGTCTAAAATTTTTATTTTCAACATAAAGCAGCACCCCACCGCATTTAATTAATTTTGATTTCTTTTCCCTTTTTTTCGTCACGTCACTGCAAGATAAAAAGGGTTATTTAATGAACACACTCTTTGATGCTTAATTACACGCGGTAATTTATATCTCTTGTCATTAATTTTCAATTTACATTCAAATTTGTGCGAGTTACAATAATTAATTTTTTAAACCTTCGTTAACAAAATTGCACCATTTACTAAGTTAGTGTCGGGTCTCGATTTATTACGCGAATATTTTTGCTGCTTCGATTTGTAAAGTCGCTTAATTTGGGCTTCTCATTGGAAAGTCCCTATTACTCAATAAAATTTATTTTTTTATCTCTTCAATGGAGGAAAATTTGTTGTGTATTGAAAATGTAAATTTGTGTACCCTGTAGTTGCGAGTAACTAAGTAATTTTATAGGCTTATCAGATTTGCACTGGAGAAGCGCAATCGAGACCCGCAATGCGTCGCAAATTTTATAATAATATAGGAAAGATTTTATCTGCTAAATAAATTTAAACCGTTGTACATTTGCATCCGACTTTTGTAAACGATATCAGATCCAAACATGCATGCATTTTTTGCCATTATGCTTTTAATATTGATATACCTGCTTGCCTTCCTTCCCACCTTACTCACTGTGTATGCACAGGGAATTTCCGATTAAAGCGTTATACAAAAAAGTTGTACCAATTGCATTACAAATTTATCGACTTTTTAATCGAATTATTTGTGCTGGTAGCTCATCGACTTGAATGTGTCCGAATTAAAGCTGACAAATTATACCAAAAAAACTTTTAAACTGAAAAAAATTATTATTTTCGATTTGAGACTGCAAACTTTCTTATGCCCAGTTTTGAGGTTTAAGCATAAAAATGTAGTAGGTTATCTAATTTTTTTAAATGAATAAGCTGCCGGGGAGAAGACGAGAAGGTGTTTCTTTCTTCCGTCTTCTTCACGTTGAAAGAGCCGTTAAAGCATTGACAGAGCTTTTATGACAAGATAAAACCTTAGTAAGAGTCTCTTCTTCTTATTTGATTCTTTCCATATTTTAGGCCATCTTCTATGGTTTCTTATTGTCCGATTCGGAGAATAATGAAATTTACTAAAAAGCTCAAGTTCTTTCTTTTGCTAACTCGAAGTGTATGAAGCTTGGAGGTACTAGGCGGAAAGACAAACGTCACAATTGAAAGCTACACCAAGGTGGTACTTTAGGATGGCGGTCGATGAGTTTGCCGTTTGTCAAAAGGACTTTGGTTTTTCCAGATCACTTTATATCGCAAGTTTCGTCGCACATGATATTACAGGAAGGAAAATCCAGCCAAACCTTATTGATCATTAAGCTGCGTCGTGAGAATGCATTAATTTTACCTGCAAATTGGAAGCTTATCAAATAAGTACGCAAAAGAAAATTCACCACAAACTCGCATTTAATCGTTGCAAGTGCTGTCTAAACTCAACAATACGAGCTTTGGTTTCGAATATACCGGGTAATGCATCACAAAATTACAACTTTCCCGATGGATAATTTATAAAATAACAAAATTAACGAGGTGTAAATTACTTTTTGGAGCCCACGTTAAACAGTAAGTCCCCTATTATAATATGTGTGATAAGACTTCTCACGTACACCACAGACGTAGGATAGAAGGTCGTCAACATCAGGAAGACCGGACAAAGCACACGAAACAAGAAGTTGTACAAAAACACGTTTGTTCTTTAAAATAGCCGTTTTATGTGTAGGTACGAATTGCCGTAAAATGGTGGGTACTTAAAAGTTAAAATAAAAAATCAAGCTAAAATTTTTCCCCCAGGAAGTTTGCTAGTTTTTCTAATTAATTTTGACACCGCATAATTAAACAAAAAACATTAAAGCGGGCGTCGAAAAAAAAAGATCCTGCAAACGAATTGAATTACTACATAATACTACATCAATTTTCGTATTAAAAGTTTTAATACAAAGTAGAACCATAAAAAATTTATTAGCTAGTAAGTGAAGTTCTAATGAGATTTTTAACGATGATTTTTTTATTGTTTTATAAAATCGATAATAAAACTATGCAATTGAGAAGGGCATAAATTTTATTGTCGATTGACTGAAATGTTTTGAAAATGTTACTCGTTTTAAGTACCCCACGACTAGTTATGGAAATGTTGAAAAGATTGCGAAAAGTTTTTTAATTGACTCTTCAACATAAAAATTTGGATAAAATTTTACGAAACAATGGACCATTAATTTTTTAGCAATAACGACATTCGTGTGGACAACATTTAAGTGTTGCGAAAAACCATTACCAAAAAATTTGGAAAATTTCTTATCTCGCATTTGATTTATGTTTTTGAATGGAAATTAACGTTTATTGTATAAATTTAGCTTTTCACTACCACGGGATCGATAGTGAGAGGTTTTATTAATTTTAATGAAGGTTATTCGTTGTGGAATATTTTATTTACTTCAAAACACAGGGTGCGCCAACTAAGAATAATTCCGTACAATCCTAGAAATTGTTTTTCAAATATTTAATACTTTTTCTAACGTAACTTGGTTATATTTCATTTTATTACAAAATGCTAAGTAGACGATTTTATAGCGCTTACAGTTCTAAATATATCGCCTTTTTCGTTTTTAAAATTGTTTGAAAAACAACAGAGTTATCGTAGATATTATTATTTGTATTTATATAAATCTTCGTAACAAAATAAAACAAGATTTTGTTTATTATAACGAAATTATTTATAAAAGATTTTTCAACTAGAAATTCGAGGGCCTTTTAGGTTTCGATTTTATTAGATTGCACCGGTAGCACATGGAGCGAGATCTCAGGAAGTGACTGAATTATCTTTGGCTAGATAAGATTCTACTGGTAATTACCAGCCTACAATGATATCTGAGAGATAAAATGCATTATAACAACTGATAGTACATAAAAATGGCTTCTAGTGAAAAAGTTAATAGGTACTTATCCCTTTTTAGTCCGTGTAACTACGGATTTATAAAGTGAGACACCACGGAACGGTGCTACCATTCTACAGTCAATGCACTTCTGATATCCCTTGATGCGGGTCGTAGTCTCACTTCATAAACATTATGCGAAACCCTTTAAGTTGTTGATCGTTTCGTTAAAATGTTACGTGCAGAAAGAAACACAAACGTCACTTTCAGGTATCTCCTATACACCACCGATGAGTTCTAATAAGACCGAAGAAAAATAAATTATGACTTCATTTAGACTATCGTCAATTATGACTAGATTAAGTCTGTTTTTGTCTTATCCGCCAATGAAATCACTCCGGTGGTAATTTTTTGAAATTATTAATGCTCTTTCGCCACCGTTCTAAATTAATTTGTGCCGTTCCGTCACTTTCCTGTCACGTCAATTTGACATCCAAATCTGTCACAGTTGATTTAGTTCGTTGATTGATTCATTTTAAACCAATTAGAAAACTGGCTTGAAATTTAACTCTTTGCATTTTTTAAGACGCGATTCCATTTCCCATTGTAATTGATACAGATGAAAATGGTAACAATCAAAAGAGATTTATTTTTCGCGTTTGAAGATTCCAGAACCGCATGATATTTTGCTCTTTCCTCTTCTCGTGCTAAAGCTGAGTGATATCTTACACCATTCAGCTATGCTGAACTCAAATGTCTCCGTTAGCCTGTTTTTTATTGTTCATGATGGCAATTCATCAACTCCAGGGGTACCAACGGCTTTACGTCCGCTTCGAACGGTGTCGTAGTCAGATTTTTTAGAAGGGGCTCTCGAGGTTTATGAAGACCTTTTTACTTCTACTTGGAGGGAGTATGGAATATTTCTCAAGCTTTATGGATTTCAGTAGCAAATAAACGGTAAAAAATAAGTGCTTATTTTCCAGTATCGTTCCCAAAAAAACTAAAGTTTCTTATGTATAGGATGAGCTTAATATTACCGCTTAGTTTTTTTGGGCATGATGAGGTACTGCGAGGCTCTTCTCCCCTAACACGAATTCTGCTTTTTAGAACTATGCAAAATTTCACACCTTCGTTGCTAGTGGCATCGTTTTAAAAAGTTCCTCTATGGAATAAGTTTACACATTTTTTTATTGCAATGTAAATATAAAAGATATGTAAATTTCTTGGATCGAATCCAAAACGGGAATAATAATTACTGAAATCTTGTAGCTTGAACCTGTACTAACCGAGGAATATGGAGAACATGAAATTTTTCTTCGTAGAGGCCACTTGGGGTTCACAAAAACTTTTTATTATTTCTTGGGAAGATAAAAATAACCCAATATTCTATTTAAAAAATAGGTAATTTGGGCGGAATGGGAGATATGTGCGCCCAATGCTTAACCTGAACAAGTGGCAGTTTTAAAAATAATCGAAATATTCGTAAATTTGTTTTTAAAAACAAATTTTTCGATCAAAAACGGAAGATAGTCTTGTTCAATCCAAATTTCAAGACATTCATGTAAAAATTGTTTTTAAACCCCCCGGATCGTTCTTTACTCAAAACTGATGTTACTTCAAGTAAAGTGCTATAGCCTAGTTAGTATTGTAAATTTTGATAACCTATTTGAGGGACGTGAAGCTGAAAATCGTCTTCTTGCTTAAAAGTGGATGAGTTGCTTTGTAAAAGTAAGTCCTAGCAAATTAATTTTGGTGATTTGATTTCTCGAAATAATTTATTGTAATTCAACCTGGTAAATCTCAAATCTCTTTTTAAGAAAAATCGATGAAAATAATTACCGGCACTTGGCATCCTTCGAATCTGTCACTGATGGGGTGTTGGTTCCCCACGTGAAATTAGACTAGAAAAACAACAACATTTTACACTCCATAATATAATCATGATAAATTTTAATAGTGGAAGGTATCCCTAATCTTTGCAAAAATTGTAAACTTGCAAATTTACACAATTTTCGGGGTAAATTTGTAAAACTGATGGGCAACTTCAACGATTTTTAGTGTAAAAGTTGCACGTACATTTACATTGCTGCTGATTTTAATGAGAAAAATCAGTTTTTTGTTAAGAATTTGCAACTCGACAAAATTGTTCACTTGAAATTTTTTGATGAAGGACCTCTTAACGAAGTTATTATGAAAGTGTTGCACCCTTGTAATACAAAATTCAAAATTCTATTCATCGTTTTTCTTTAAATCGAAGTCTTGGGCCATCAAAATGTTGCACGGTAGTGATCAACCACTTAAATTTAATAGCCTTTAAGAAATTTAGTAGAAATAAAAATTTAATTTTCGGGTTACCCTTCCAACAGAAGTGAGAACTTTCCCATAAATCATGTGGGTTTATAAGATTTTTGAACCGGCGACGCTCAAGTTTTGTTGTGTGTAATGGAGAAAAAATGAAAATTGGGATTGTCGACAATTTTTTGAATGCAAAAATGTGGTTGTATCCAGTGCACGCTACTACGCAATAGTGTTTTTCAATGGCGGTAAACGAAACGGTTGCACGTAATACGCGAAACCTTGAATTTACATATTTTATACCAAATCAGGTGTAATATGAAACGATAATAAGGTAATTTTTGCAATAACTGTGATAAAGCGTTATAAAATATTATAGGCAAACGATTATGAAACATCGACGAGCGCCACTTGCAAGCCTTTATGTGTGACGTGTTCGTGACGTTGTGACGATTGGGTTTGTGATTGGTGCTTCTTTATGAGAACGGGGTATCAAACTGAGCTGACCGCATAAAGTCGAGGAAGTCAGAATTAGTCGAGTCAAAACATTCGTCGAAGTTGTTAGTTACGTTCGTTTCGTTCTCTTTTAATTTTCGTGTTATTTACGTTTTTACTTCACTTATCCTACTGTCGTTTTTCACAAGTCTCCCTTTTTTTGTTTACTCGCGAAAAGTGTTTTAAGTTTTTATCGGGATTTATGTTGGAATTTGCAATTTTAAAAAATTTACAGTAATTTTGTGATTGAATGCATAAGACAGGAATATGAACAATTCAGTGCATGTGTGGGCATTTAGTTGCCAACTTACATAAAGAGCGATGGTAGAAAAATAAATTTATGTTAATTATAGAGGAACGTGCTGATGTTTTTTTGCAATTATTTCGATAGAAACGAAATATTGGAATATTTTACTACATGGAAACCACATTTTCAGATTGCTAAGCAAAACAACAGTATTCCTTCGCCTCTTTGTGATTATTATTATGATGATGATGATGATGATTATCCTCTTTTGATATTGAGAAATTCCATCGATTTGTTTGTTATACCTAAATTGTGATTTTAAATTTAGTGTTTTTTTTGTTAATGAAAAGTGCTTCTGTGATAAAGTGTTAAACATGAAGATTAAAGTGCCCTGCAAGCTTTGTGAAGTGTCTTTGGATCATAGCAACTTAGGATTATCAAATTGTACGCACTCCAATTTTAACTTGGGATTTTCTTCCCCACAAATGCCATTATTTTTTCCTCCGCCGTTTAACATCAACGGTTTGCCAATACAAAACTCATCTTTGATACGGGATGTCATGTTTGCAGCTTATTTGTTCAAAGGTATGTAAATTTTAAATTAAAACGTGGTTGGAAAAGCTAAATCCTCACCTCGAGACTTTCCAAATTATATTAACTCAAAGATGTAAGACTGTTCAAGCCGAATCCTCAGGTGATGATAAGATTTTTATACACAGTCACAAAGGGTTAGGATGGCTAAGGATGAAAGTACCCCCCCCCCCTGCGATTTTCGAACCTAGATTCGAAACTAGGTCGACCGACCAGGAAGTCTACAGTTTTGCTACGCGAGTAGCCTGACCGGTTGTTCTTTGCTGAAACTTTTAAATCATTTAAAAGTACTTTAATTACTCACAATCCGATAAGATCGATAAAAATTATGTACGAAAGCTTCTTGCTGGATTTATAAATTTTCAAAACTTTAGTCAAATGTGGAATGTTTAACTAGGTTAATCTCTCTTAATCGAGTCGGATTTATTCCATTCGGTTTTAAGGTTGCCAAAGAATGCTGTGGAAGGTCTAACATTTGTTTTGCTTTTGAAACGTCAAATGACATAATAGTTTCATGCAATTTGTGGATCCTTTCTATAACACTACAGTATAAACGTCGTTTAATTAATTCTCTAAAATTCTTCAGTTAAAAAAAAATTAATAGTCTGGGTTGAGACAACTAACAACACCATTGCCGCCCCCTAATTCTTATTTATTCATTTTGTCACTACGTAATTCCAAACACCAACCACTTTTCGTTTTTTTTTAACTCTGCGAGATCTTCAGTACATTTTTGTTTCAAAATAATTAATGTAATTTTAAGTAGATCTTTGTTGCTGTTCGACGGAACTTTTAAATTATTTACAAAGTCCCCAAATTGAAATCATGCGTTGGTTACTCATCGTCAGATAAGATCGATAAAAAGTACGAAAGGTTTCCGACTTGCTGAAACTTCTAATTTTATTATAATTTCTCAACTTCAAGAACCAAGTTCGATCTTACTCAATTTATAAATTTTCAATACTTTAGAAAAATGTTGAATCTTTAACTTAGTTAAATTTTTGTAATCGAGTCCAATTTATCTGCTTAACTTTACTGTCGTCCAACTTCTTCTAGAATTTGTATCATTTGAAATTATGTCAGGACACTCCATAATTTGGTTCAATTTTGCTGTGCTTGTTGATGAAAAACTTATAGGTAGTTCATGTTGACTAATAAAAGAGAGTGACAGCACTCAAAAAGAGGGTGCACGCTTATAATTTTAGAACTAAAATAATTTGTTTTATCAAAATTAGGCAGTAGTATCATGAAAGTATCCAAAATGATTTAAAATTTTGAACCTAGATACTCGGCCCTATAAATTTCCCAAATTATAAGACAGCTTAATAAATTAACATTGTTATAAATAATATTACACCACATTGCATCATTAAAAAAATAATGTAACCTAATAATTATTTTTTTTCAAATGTCAAAAAAACTTGCCATGTCATTCAATTTGTCAACCCTACAGAATCGTCACAAAAGGTCTGCTTCTGCTATTTGTACTACAAAATACTATTAAACAAATGTGATTCCGAACGCTAAAGAAGCTTAACTTTGTGTCGACTTTGTGTCATTCAATTATTGTCAAGCTTCTCTGGCCGAGATAGTAATGTTAATTAAATATATAATAATTATTTTACGTTGGAAAAAGAGAGCAAGTTTTACTAAGAGCAAAAGTACTTTTGTGTGGCTCCTCGTCTGTTAACTCGACAGATTCTCCACATAAAATCTTTTGATCTTGACCAAACAATGTACCTAACCAAATTTTCAGCATTTCTAAACTTAAAAAATGTATTTAATTTAATTTATTTAATGTTAATTTAATTTGAAATACACAGACACAGACAGTCATGGTTGTGCGACCTGAAGGCCGCTGTTAGGGATATAATTTTGAACTTATTTTATATGTGCATTAGGCAGTACCTATAATTTAACGTCTTACTTAGTCGGTGGGTGAAGTTTTTCAAAATTATGAGACTTCCCAATATTTAATTATTATTGATTATTTAACAACGGAATTTTTAATTCGCTTCTGATAAAAATAAACTGCACGTACTGGGGGTTTTGGATTATTTAGTCAAATTTCGAACAACAAATCATTTTAATAATATGCGTTCTTTTTCGATTTCGTAATAATTTTTCAGCTTCACATTTCAACAACAACAGGTGTGTAATCCGTGGGCGTTGCCAGACTCTCTGATTAGGGTAGTCCAAATTAATTTTGTGTCTAAATTTCTGTTTTATTCAGTGCTGAATGTCGGCTTCTTTCTCTAAAGAGAGAATGCAGCATTAACACTCCACGGCTGCTTAGACCGAGTTGGAGAAGGCGTGTGTGTGTACTGTGAGTGTCATATAGAGATGGCCATAAGAAAGTTAGACATTTTAACCTAGTACCTTAGCGTTGTGTAATTTCCGTTATTTTATCTGTAAATAACAACGGTCTTGGCTTGGTAGTTAGCAACTGTTAATTTCGTTAGTGTCGGATTTAAATCCACGGAGCATCTAATTTTCTTATGAGCGTCTCAATGCTTCGGAGAACAAAGCCTACGATTCCTTTGCATTGATGATTGTCAGCATCAAAAATAAAATTCGTTACAGGCACATTCTCCAAATCAGTTTAAGCATCCGCGGGGTTTTAATGTCATGTCACATTTTATAGCTGGAGGCTGATGTCCAGCAGTGGGAAAAGGGCTGTGAATGTTCTGTAGTAGATAAATAGCCGTCAGTGCAGCAGCAATAAAACACACATTTTATATTATCATTATTAATTTCTTCAATTCCTTCTTATGATTACATTGAGGTATAAGGTGTAAAGTATGTTCCGTGAGGGGGGGGTTTGGGTTAGGAAACCATAAAGGCCACGTCTTTCTTCATAATTAATTTTTTTATAAAATTAAAGTAAAATCTACCCCATCGCGTACGTAGATCATAAAATTTTGCACGTTTTTTTTTTTTTTAAATTTATGTTTAACAATCAAAAAGCATACTTCCAAATCTTTTGTCTCGATTGCGACAGGTTTACGATATAATATTATATGAAGGAATTCACACAGAAATAAAGGGTTGGCTGTCCATGTGTAGTAGGCGTGACAATTGCACGCTTTATTAAATATAAAGAAAAAATATTGAAAACAAATAATGTACAAACTAAAAATCATAACTTTGTTGTCGGCGAAGGGGGGTGAAATATTGTCTTGCATAATTTTCATTTCAGGGGGTATACATCCCAGAATCTCCGGTTTATTTTTTTCAACAGCACTAAAATCAACAAACAATAGAAACTCTTTCATAAGTAAGAAGAAGGTCATCCGGTAGCTTTTCAAAAGCAAGTGGCAGAAAGGAGAAATTCTTCTCTTTTGGAAAAATGTTCTGATAGTCCATACTGGCATGAAAACTAAGCTTAGACTATATCTGTCTGTGGGGTTGTGCAGTAGATAAAAAAGTCGTAATCCTCGAGTTGTATTAGGAAAGGTAATTTTAATTTTTTTTAATCTTTAAAAAAAATGAGTGAAAATGAAAGAAAAATAATATATTGGTAAAAAGTTGAACAACCCCTTCTTAGCAAGTTTTGTTTGATTTCGTTACACGGGGTCGTATTACAATAGCGTTTGGTTTGTAATTAATTTATTATTTAATAGTATCAAATTTTGTGAAAATTGTCAGGTGCACTATAGAAAAAATGACCTTTGTGGTGTTCATTAACACGAGTAAACAGACGAACCTTGATTTTAAATGGCCATGATTTTTCAATGTTTAACGTTATTCTGAATTATTTAAATTCATGGTCGTGACAAAACTTACGAGATGTACATGAAGACCTCGCGCTGATTAGCATTATTTTTTTTAAATCTACTTTTCGTATGCTCGAAGGACCATAAAAATTTAAATCGATTCGAGCAACCGGAAGTTGCCTACGACATTTTTGTTGTTAATTTGTTGGTTTAGCACGAAAAGTTACTTATAATTAGCATTCCCTCCTAATTTAATCTGTAATCTAGATAGCACTAATGGTAAATAATTTTAGATTGTTGTTTAAATAAGAAACCTGTTTGGGCATATTTTCTTTGTTATTGAAATTAGGCTTGGATTAATTAAAATTAACAAGTAGTAGTTGTTTGACAAGAAGTTGTTTTACAACCAACTACACCGGTATTTCGTAGTTCTTTATTATGCTTTTCCCAACTTACTATGTAAAATAGTTTTGGCCAACTACCAACATTTGATTAATTATTGCATAATATTGGGTCTGCACGCTTCGACGATGTTTGTTATGTTTGTTTTAATCAACGCTTACCGTTTTATTAATTAGCAACTTGACCGGAAGTTCCGGCTTCCAATCTCCAACCAGAAGTGGTAATAACAACTCGGGTTATGGCTCAAGACGATCCCGAAATGCCCTTCTTTCTCAAAATCACAACTTGAATGTATAATGCTTTTGTTATGTTAATTTTGAATTTTATAAATATTTGATTTGACACGAAATTTTCCCCCTAAACAGACGATATCTTCGTCGTAAAATGATATTTTCCAAGCTTAGAAAATTGTGTCAGGTTGAACGCAGATTGTAAATTGCTTAATCGGTTGATTAAATGGAAATTAGAAACTGATGCGAATAATTTTCCGTACACTCGAAAAATCATGTATCCTTACCACATTTGCAAAGAATCCACATTATAGCTTTTGCTTCCATTCGGAATCATTTTAAAAATTAAGTGTCAAAATTAAATTACTTAATTCTCCACGTGTGATAAATTTATTACACGTTTTTCGTAATAAAAGTCATCGTTAATTTATAATACCAAAATTAAACCATTGTAAGTGTGGTTGAGAAGCAATATTTAGACAAACTGCGGTTTTTAACACTTTCAACACCTTCTTCCGTTGATCTATAAATCTACATTAGAGATCTAGAAATTCCATTCGTAGGAATTTTAATTTGTATATACTAATCGCCCAAAGAATCGCAGATTTGAGTAGGTATCATTTTGCAAATTAAAAAATCGAGAATCGAAAAATAAGCGCGAGTTTCTTTGGCTAAATATTTGGATATTTTAGGAATAAATCATGTCGTAGATTGTTTTTCTCTTTTTATTGCTGACTTAAATTTTTTAATGACCCATGACCTGATTCTTGCGCAACACTTAAAAATTTGAACGATCTTGTTTATTTACAGTTCGGAACTTTTCATGTAGTAAGTAGATTTCTTCAGCACGATATTTTCATTATCTATTTTGGTTTTACAATTTATATTAATGCGCCTTTAATTTATATTTAGATCTCTTTAGAAGTTGAGAAATTAAGTATGACATTGCTGGATGGATTTAAAATAGCATTTAACAGTAATTTAATTGTAACGTTGCAAAGCCTCCAGAAATTTAGTACTTGTTAGAACACGCTCATCAATTTGTACGGAAACATGAGTTTTGTAATATGTTCTTGTTTTTTGTTGGAATATAATTGTTTTGAAAGTGCGCGTCATCTCGAAACTAAAAAACCGCCACCCAGAATTAATTTTTTGCAACTATCTCGGAAGCGGTGCCCGCAAATCAAAATTTTATGTTACCAAAATGCAGGCAATAGAATTTAGAACAAAAAAGTTCTTGTGCGTTTTTACGATACCACCTATAGTTTGTACGTATAAGCTACAAACGTGGCAGGGTGGTAATATAGTAATCACAAGAATTCGTTTTCTAGATTAACTCGAAAATGGTGAAAGATATCAAAAGGTCAAACGTGTTTCGTGTAAAAAGGCAAACATTTTTTGTTCCATGTATTTTTTAGATATCTTGCGCCGTTTTTGAGTTACTGGTTTGTGAAAATAAAAAGGAGTACTACTTTCAACACAAGGGTCATCATAAAAAACGACACAAATGGTCAAGGATTTTATCAATGCTAAAAATACAACTCTTCATTCGGATCAAAATCAAATAAATAATTAATGAACGACTCGTTTCGAGGCTACCCACTTATCATGGCGCTTGAAATCGTACCGCCGATTCGCGATAATATTATGGTGACACGAAGTATCTTAAGGGTTAAGTTTGAAGTGTTCGAGTTTCTTGATTGAGACTTTCGTTCAACCACTACGGATGATAAAAGGATAATATCGATATACATCATCTGATAGCTACTATTATGAAGTAGCGAATGATGTAACAACCTTTTTCGTCGTCGGTGAATGGTGGTTGTAAAAAAATATGTGCAGTACTACAAAGGTTAATACTTGGTTAACTTTTTCAACGGCGTTGCAACGTCTTGCAAACTATTAATCTTATGCGTACACTTCCACCTGATTTAATGCTTTTCAACTGTTACGCTACAACATAATTTATTTTAAAATATATTTTGAGTTAAAATCGTGGAGCGTCAAGTTCTATAGTACATCTTCAAACTACGCCAATTCTCTGTCACTTATTTACAAAAATATAAAAGGACAAAATTTTTAGTAACTTCTACGGGAAAGGACAACTAGGACGATACGAATGAATAAACTTTTTTGATGCACCGTTTGTTAGATCATTACGAAAAATGCTAAATATTGATTTGACATTATAATACCTACCTGGAGAAGAAATTTTTCAAAATGTGACGTAATCTCGGACGTAATCAAGAAAGTACGATTAAGATGTGAAAGTCTGCCTGCAACTTAGAAAGGAAGAAAAGTTTATGGCTTGCTGACATGCTTGTTTTAAATCTAGTGAATTATTAATGTTCAACATGCTAATTCTTATGTTTTTTTGTTAAATTTTTCTTGTTTATCTCGGGAATAATTGTTACACGTCCAACTTCCAAGTAGTTATAACTTTGTTTAGCATTTCTTATTTCAATTTTTTTCAAAAAAAACAGTTACTGTTCAAGTTGAAGAGATCATAGCGATAGCACTTTGTTTTATACAGGTCAAACTGGTAGATCTTCTTTTAATAATGTCAGTAGATAGTATCTTTGTATGTTGACACGATTAATTAGCGATTTTATAGAGACATTATTTTCATTAAGCAGATGAGATTAATTTAGTTGATATCTTGGAATACTTCCAAAGCAAATAATTCAGAGTATTGTAGTTTAGTTAACATCAGCGAGTCTTCATTAAGGCTATTTATTAATAACAAAAATGAGAATTCAGTTTGGTTTGGGTTATTTTTTGTTCTTTTTAAGCAGGAAAATAATGAATTTTTCACTACTGCGTCTTGAATAATAGCAGACGTCGAAGTTATAATTTGATATATCTCGGGATTTCTTTAATATTCAGGGAAAATATGTTTTATGGTCGAGTGTCCTGTTAATGTTACTTTTACTTTACAAAGTTGACAGTTTGGGCGTTCCTGTTATTTATTTATTATTTTATTTGTATAAATTGATGGCTTTCAATATTCATATTTCGCACCCTTCCGACGTTTCCAATAGACAAAATCGTATTTATCCTACAACACAGGATAATTTGAATGTTTACGCGTGTTGCCTATAGAGTTAAGTTATCCTGGGTCATTCATTAGGCAACACGTATACACCAATTTCGTAAATAGTTAATTTGACAGTCAAAACAATTGAATGGAAAGAAACAAAAGTGGTAACCTACATGTAATTGGCATTAACCAATGAGGGAACGTCATTTTTTGTTTTAAAAGTATTGCAGTTGATTGGTTAGTACGCTCGGGTTCGAATCCAAATCGAGAAACAATTTTCTTACGATCAGAGTCGATTTAGTGCATTTTTTCCAGTCCAAGTTAGCACGTACCTCAAAGTAACCTAAAAGAAACTCGCAAACAAGCAAGTAAATAATTCTCGACACACGAAACACCTTTTTGTTACAAAAAGGTGCATTTTTTACGACAGCTTTATTTTTATACGGTTCCATCCTTTTCGTACCTTTTTGTATATATAAATTTAACAACTTAATCAAATTTTTCTAGAGATCCGTTAGTTCGGAAACACAGTTCGAAAAATAAATGCGTTCTTTTTTCGGTTCCGTTATATTAGAATTTAAAATATGCAATGTTTTGCATAACTGTTTATTTATCGAGCAACAATTTGTTGTATTTTATTGGACAAAGAAAGTCTGGAAGTGTTGTTTTGAAAATTTGTCTTTCGAAAATTTCTTAAAATAAATTATAACAAAAGTTACGATACTTAATTATGTAACTTATGTAAATATCTGGAGAGAAAAAAAACTTGAAACACATCTGGAGCTACTAATAAAAGTTGTCAGCTGAAAACTTGAAAGCTGGTCGCGTTATTGTGTGCAGCGATATTTACATCATTCAAAATGTCGACCTGAAAATGGAGCGTGTGGATTTGCACGTTTACCAACGCCTAATTGATTTGATCTGATCAGCTGGAAAAATCGGCTTGTAAATTTCAATCCCATTATTAATGAATATTTTGAATCGGATGAATGTGTTGTTTACAATGCACACATTAGATTATAATAATTGTGTTGAAATACTTGAAACTTGAAAACGAAGAAGCTGCGCTATATTAGTCGGTATGGTGGGTATTCGAGTCAAGTTCAGGCACTTGGACACGCTTGAATTCGCATGAGTTTGATTGCATTCGTCGTTGATAGAAATTTTAAATTTGCATTTATGTACACACATGAACGAGCTCTTCTCCTCTTACTATTTTGTATGATTATTACCTTCTCATCCTGTTCAATTTTTTCGGTTCGGTTAATGGTATTGAAGCTCGCCGATGTTCTAAATTATCTCTTCACAACGGAAATACTTCGTTTATTTTCAAAATTTACACACAAAATTGTTAATTATCGAGCATCAAATTCAAAGTCCTTCCAACTCGCTGTTATTGTATTTATTGGATATCGAAGCTGACGGTTTTTCTAAGTCACCCACCTCTTGTAAGCGGAAATAATTCGTTTATTTATTTTAAAATTCAAGATCAAAATGTTAATTATCGAGGACAAAATGGTTCCTTGAACCCAAAATTCCGACTGCATTATCGCGTAGGGACTGGCTCCAACATTTGGATACGAAAATATTATAACCGGCTTCTATGGTGCCGGCCCTGGAAATTCAAACAGATGGTATTGCAGAAGAATCTTTCATTATCTTTCAAAAGATAAAAGTAATCTTCAATAACTGCTATTTATCACCGTGCACCGATTGTTCCGATCTGATTATATGCAGAGCGCAGAAAGAAGTTTAGTTGCAGTTTAACATGGAATCCACGCACGGCGTGTGGTACCAGGAAATCAAACCTATGATCCTGCTCCAATTTTGGTGACTCGCATTTTTGTTTATTTTATGAAAATTATATAAAAAGATTTTTTAAGGGAATCATAAAAGGCGACATTCTCATACTTCCTGCAGCCTGTCAGATATGTTGGTTACCATAGAAACAAAATCATTATCAATTCACATATCTGTGAATTTGTATTTGAGTCGTAAGAGAGGACGAAGGAAGAAGGCGCGGGGAGATATGACGAAGTTATTCAGTGCGATTGCTTCCACAGTTATAAAGTACAAAGTAGAAATATTGGCGGAAATCTATGCTTCATTTTGTTTTTCTATTTTGAGTTTACAAAGCTGAAAATGTGACAATTTCCAAAATACAAATAAAACCAAAGAGTCTCTGGGAGGACGCTCACAAATTCTTCGCGTGTGTACCTATGTGGTGCAAACTTATTACTGTAGTTTGGATATGGTCATTGCATGATTAGTGTGCATCCGAGGATGGTGAATCTCTGTGGTTAACAGCGAAATTGTATTAGTTCGATTGTGTTTCAGTTTAGAATCTATATCGGAGAATTAACAGAAATGTACCCTGGCAAAACAGATGGAAGAAAAAGACTGGTAAGCTACGAGACATTTACTCCATGTAAAGAGATCACCAGTCAAACCGAAGAACACTTAGGAATATGGCAGAGGGCAAAGTAGTAATGAAGAAATCAGTCCTTCAAGAATATAAAGATGGGCGAAAAAAAAGATAAAATAATTTTCTAATAGAAAAATTTGAGTAACAAGGAATAAAAGGACTGGTTTACTCCATGTAAAGAGATCACCAGTCAAACCGAAGAACACTTAGGAATATGACAGAAGGCAAAGTAGTAATGAAGAAATCAGTCCATCAAGAATATAAAGATGGGCGAAAAATAGATAAAATAATTTTCTAATAGAAAAATTTGAGTAACAAAAGGAATAAAAATAGCGAACAAATGAGAATGTAAGATAGAAATATTTTGAAATAAATCGAAGTTCATAGGAAGTAAAAAATATATCTATCGGTGAAGATGAAACAAAGACGGGGACCGGTGAGAAAATGGTAAATTGAAGAATGAAGTAGCGAAAAAGAGAAGATAGTAAGAGTGGGAACTTGGAACGATGAAGAGACCTAGGAAGATGTAAGAAATTGGCGAACTTAACAGGTCCAAAATAGAAGTTTTGGCGATGCAGGAAGTGAACCGAATGAAAATATGTGGAAAAATGTGATCAGAGCAGCAGGAACACTCGTGTGAAATTGTAAAAAGAACTAAGAAAAAAGAATGAATCCATCTAGACATGAGTCGAGAAGACTTCGTGGAGGAAAGTGGCAGTATTCCGAACCGAATGACATCAAAAAGGAAAACCAAAATTAAAACGTCAAAATCTCAAACGACAAAATTTGTCTCTGTCAAAATCTGCAATAAATTATTATCTTCTATTTAAATTCCGAACGATTATTATTTGTATACAGCATTCACGTGAGTAATTGGTAATTACAAAGTGGAATATTTCATGAGTAATAAAATGAAACTGCATGAAAAGGACACCACAACCTTACATTCGAAACGCTGCAAAAAAAAAAATACGAGAAAATTGTATTATTTATACACAATTTTGTAGGCACTTAAAATAATGTTCCACAAAAAAGTCAGGGCCAACATTTGTACATATTATTATATTTATCTTCAATGGTTTAGTTGTGGAGACATTCAAAGTCACAGATTTTAAGTTTTTAGTTGTAAAATTCAACATACCCGGCTTTGAATGTCTTCCACGACAAAACTACCAAAGATAAGTATATACTATCACGGACTTTTGTAGAAAATTTATATTTCTTATCAGTTGATGAACAATTTTGAAATACATATGTATACAACTTTAAACTACCATCTCCGGTGATGGTTTTTAAAATTTCATGTATTTTAATCCACATTATACGCTACGGTTTGACTCCTTTCGGTGGAACGAGGATCTCCCGAGCAAAAACCTCTGTATGTAAATAAATTTACAAAATTAAAGTGAAAATGTAAATTTAAAAAAAAACAACATCCAATTGTGGTCAAAACGAATTGCTGGGTTTTTCTATTCTCGAATTCTTCCAAGTCTCGCAAGCACAAAAGATATTTCCGGTTATATAACAATTTTGGCGGAGTGTGATAAGTTATCACCGTTATCCTCGGCAATTCAACCTGTATGTTGGAATCTAATTTAATAACTGGTTTTGCACATCTTGGATAATATAGTGTATCGTACTTCTTCCTTGACAATTAACATTTACGACCTCTCGCATTTAACCAAAATATGTCTCTTTTTTAAATACAAAAACCAACTTCCAAGTTGTAATTAAAAGCAATCGAGTACATATAGGTAAAATTTGCTTTTTCAATCAACTAAAATTACTGACGCTAATAAAGGAGTCGCTCGTATAGGAGGGAATACAATTTAGCATCAATAGTTTCGTTGGTAGGGTAAAAAATATAAAAGTTGATTGAAAATAGTTTATCGACAAAACTGCACTTTATTTAAAGCTTCGAAATTGACTCCATTGTTTCGTCGGCTTTTGTTTTTATGATTTAAATGTTTACTTGTGATTTATTGGATTTTTCTTTTGTTTATGGTTCTTCGAGCCGAATACTACTCGAATGTTAATTCGCTGCGAAAATGCAATTTACTTTTACAAGAATTTTGGAATACCGGTTAATGCAATTAATCACGAGCATCTATCTAATTAGTGCTCGCAAATAGTGCTGCATTCCGTTTGATGTAGCTATTTGGTGTGTCTGTTTAGCTGAAGGTAATTTACAGTTACGAGTTAATTCCACATTACTCCAAGATAGATATTGTAAGCGTTACTCATTTTTTTATTCTATGGCGAAATCTACGCTTCTAATCGACCAGATATCTCTCGAGGCACTCGTAGAGTTGGATAAAGCAAAATTATAAATGCTATGTAGTGCACGAGCTGGACTACGGTAGCGGTTCTCAATTATCGCACCTTCATTGGTCGATTTTCGAAAAACTAAAACATTTTGTGAAACACCCTGTAAAAATTTAATATCGGAAAATAAACTAGGAAGTCTCGATAGAAGCAATATTTTCTTGTTTCGCTACAATAATTTTACCTGTCAAGAAATTATGATATTATAAAAACATTTCAGATCAAATTAATCTCTCTCTAGATAACAATTTAGCAAAATGCCACATTTAATAGTATCTTTAATGGTTTAGAATTCTACAAGAGAAATCCAATTAATTTGTTCTGTATCATTCTCTCTGCACTTAAATTAAACCCATTATTTTATATTCTATTAATAACGATAATTTAAATCTTATTTATTTTCATGCTTGCGACGATGGGAGCTTTAATGCTTTCGGTATGGGGGTAGTGTAACGATCAAAGTTTTGGGAGGGGAAGGGCCGTTTTGATTTCCATTTAAACGTATTTAGGAGTCGGTATAATTATTGGCAACCTCTAGACGTGTATGCATCAAATAATAGGTATGAATTTTCTGTCTGAGAACGAGGTCATATAATACCAAGTCGAGTAGAACAACCGGAATTCAGAAGCAAACTCAGGTGTGCTTAACTGGTAAGGTGGGGAAGATTGATGCAAGCGCCAAGATACAACTATCTCTGACCGATATCTCGTTTCGTTCGACATTTATACAAGCGAATAAAAAACACCCAAGTACAAATTCGAAAGGTGATTGAATCTAACTGACAGTTAAATGAAAGCAAATAGAGGATAAACGATCATTTTACAATCATTACACTGCACTGATAACATTTAAAAGGACGAATGCAAACGTCGATGATACACTCTTAAAGCTTATCCGAAGCTCCGAAGGACTCGTGCAATTGGTTACTTGATACTTTTTTTGTTTCAGGTGAGTTTCCAAATCATTCTTCGCTCAATTTGTTATTATGGTATGTACTAACTAATTGGGTACGTATTTTAATTATACATAATTACAAGGGCACCTGCCGTAGTATACAACAATATAATTATTTCGAAAAACTAAATGAGCTGTTAAGTTTCCGAAACGATTGTTTACTTTTTTTTTCTCATTTGGAGACTTAAAAGCGTTTCAATACCCGAATTACTTCACGAATTTATGAAATAACGGTCAAGGTTGATGAGGTGTATTATTTTGTGTAAACTTAAAAAATATTTACTTTCGGATTTTAACTTAGAGAGAAAACAGGGTCATGCGCTATTTATAATCGTACAACTCGTACACAGACCAACTTTCTTTTTTCATAAAAATCAGGATATTTAAACGGCATTTGGACGTCCACCGAAAACTGTGAAAATACAGATGATATTCGCATAATATTCCGACCAATCCGAGATCGTTGGTTACTGTTGCAAAAAATTAAGCTCGTCGATTGGTCAATGGGCACTGCCATCTATATTTCAGCAAAAACTCCTTATGTTTTTCAATTTACCCATAAATGTTATAGAAACACAGCAAATGAGCAAGATTCAAGATAATTGAATTGTGATAATTTTAATTGAATAACAATCAATAAAATGTTTCTACGTGAATAATTTGTTACGATAAGGCAATAAATTATGAAATGTTATTATTAAGCTCCGAAGCTCGAACTAAAAATCTCGTAAGTTCTTCCAACTTTTAATTTAATTGGAGTACTCAAATTCAGTAGTTTGGAGGAACTTAAAAGAAAGCTGCATTAATCGACTTTCTCGAGCGGTTTGATTTTAAAAAATATCGACCGACGTCTGTTCGGACTTGAAGAATATTTTATCTCAGATTCAAATTTTCAAAACGGCAACAACCGAAAGAAATTCTATCTTCTTAATCATCGTTGAAGTATGAAATTATTGTCGATTGTGTGAAGTTATTCATTGTATTGTTATTTATTCGCTTATCTTTAATTGTTTTTCTGTTTTGGTAGCAAGGTTACAGATCAGAATAAACTGAACACGTATGACAAAGCAAGTTGACTGTCATTGTTTTATTAGCAGGAACGGACTGGTTCGTAATTAAAGAAATTGACGAACGGCGTTATAAAAATTTGCCCAGTGGCTTTTGTGATCCTGATGTATATATTATATATTTAGCGATAGTGAGCCATCTGACTTGGCTATTCTTTACCATACTTTAAACAGAGATGAGTAGATATTTCTTTGAACCAGGCGGAGCCGGGTACCATTTCTAATGAGGCAATCGTCTATAATCATAGCTTCAAATTAACAGCCGAGTGAGGTATCTGGTAGGTAACGCTAGTTCTTCGGTCATAAAAATTTCGAAATTAAAATGTTAAAATTTGAAAAAACCACCAAATGGGTGAGGTGAAGCATCGTTAAATTTTTGTGGCAGTCTGCCTATACAAAGTCGGCAATATGCACGTACATTCCCAAAATGAATTATTAAAAATGTGAAGCTTGCATGCGAAGCCAGTCTAACGGAAAGCCTCGGTTCCTCAAACGATAAAGAAATTTCTAAAATAAGTTAATCGCCGTGCTAGCTCAAAAACGCCACTGTATAAATTTGAATAAACTGAACGCGTCAGGGCAAACCTCGACTGCTACATATTTTGTCCTTTGTTTCATAAAATTTTAATGAATTGACAAGTTCGCTTATCGTTCAATCCACTCTAGCAATCTTTCTAATGTTCTTGACCTGCGCCATCCAGGATTCACTGGTCTGCAGGATTTGGTTCTGCTGAAGCTATTTTGTTTCCTACCTATCACGAATTGTAAGATTAGGAAGTGATCAGCAGCGCTGATACCTCCGTCAGGTAGAGCTGCTTCCTATTGCAAAGATCCTGCGCCAAGGACGTAAAAAGTGGTCTAAGAAACTAGTAATTAAAGTTTTTCCAAATTTACGAATGCCCTCGTTCATTTGTTTGTTTTAAATTTAAAAAGTATGTCAAATATGACGGGACAGTGGTGGAACAGCACCGATAATTTTGGAATTATTGAAATATTCACATATTTAAGTGCGGCCTGAAGGTCTTGGCAATATAATTAATGTTACATAAGATATTCGAACCAACTTGGGTCATAGATTTAAAAAACTATATTTTAGGGACGTTTAAAATTCCGGAGATCCACCGGTTCAAACCCGGACGGAGTGAGAATGTTCTGACCGTCTTCTCTCGACAAGCAATGGCAAACCACCGAGGTAGAGCACTCGAAAAACTAGAGCCACCAAGTAAAAGGACCGAGAAGGAAAGTTCCTGAAGTTTATCCCCAAGAATATTCCGTATATTGTTGGTTCAAATTACTTATTTCTAGTGTTTGTATAAAATTTAGACGCCATGAACCATAGACCTACGTCTAAATTTAATTATTTGTTGTTGATTAAAACTTCACTTCCTCGGTTTTTCACGCTCCGATGGCATGAGCTCTTTATTTTCTTGTTTTGCCTTTGTTTTAGAAGATAAATTAAATTCTCTTTTAAATGACAAATTAACAATTTAATTTTTAAATCTTCTACCCGTTTTTAAACATAATTTTAACCAATCGCTAAGGAATCGATAATTCCTCAAATAACGTAAAAACAACGTAAAATACTCCAAATTAAACTAAAAACTTCCCGTTTAAATTAACTATTATTATGAATTTTTTTAAATAAAATAAAATGTTGTATTTTGTTACATTTCAAAGTTTTTGAGCCTTTGCTTTTCCAAATCTATATTGCGTTCTTTTAAAAATTTTCAGTTCTATCCTTTATATTCCCAATTTATCTTCGCATTTCGCTTGATTTTTTAATTTAATTTATCAATAATACAATTCCTTTAATATTTTTGCTTCTTATTTATTATTTTATTAATTTCAATTTGTTCACTTAAATTTGTGGAGAATTCCCAACTTGAAAAACTAAGTTTTGAAATTTTTCCACTTACCCAACGCATTTTTGCGTTCGCGTGTGTTGGCATTTCTTATGAAACTGTGTTTTCCTAAACTCGATTGTTCAGTCGTGCGCTCTATTCCAACCGTTTAAAAATTAACATTTAGCTTTGTTTCTAAATTTAAACTTTGTACCTTTATTTTTAAATTTTTATAATTTCACTTTTGTTTTATTAGTGGTCGCAACTTTAAAATTAACAAATTCTTCATGGCAAAACAAATCTACAAATTTGTCAGTTTTTTTGTAAATTTTCCCCTATCTTTCATTTTGAAAATCAAATAGCTTTTTCTTTATTATTTTAAAGGTTTCGCTATGTCTCGTTATATTTCGAAATCTGAAGAGGGAAAACTTTCATAAAACACCACCCAGTCGGTTGTTGTGGTAGTAACGGAATTTTATCGATTAAACTCGATTAAATTAAATCGCTGTTGAGCATTACTTCTTTAAACCATCAAGTCCGATGTTCTGTTCTCTTTTCCCGTTAGGGACTTGGTTTTTTCCGTAATTCTCGCCCGTGTGCCCGTCTTCGTAGCAGTTAAATCTTGGTTTCGGCTTGAAGGATTAAGATCCCTTTGGCTCCTATTGCAGTTGCAACGCTTCGTCTCACTTCGAAATTGATATTTTTGTCAGATTTCTCACCTAATGTCCATTTTCTCTAGTATCCCTCTATTTTCTTCTGGTTCATCGCCAGCCAAAGCACTCGTCTTTCGTTACATTTTCGATCTTTCTTGCAATTTTGGCTTTTATTTTTTCAACATTGTTCTAATATAATGGCCTATATTTATTTATCTGTCTGAAACGCACACTGTCTCTCCGAGTGCGGCCTTCAGGCCGCACAACCTTGTCCAGTTGATAGATAATTTTGTTATACTGATGACCCCGATAGAATATCAACCTTTTATTTTCCAAAATATGACGGCTAATATTAATCCGTCATGCAGGTTCGATTGTTCTCCGCGGCAATACGTACGACCGTTTTCACAGCCGATTGTTTTTAAAAGAGGGTGGCGCAATAACATAAAACGTTCGAAAGTCGATAGAAACGGCATTGTGAAAAAAGAAAATATCGTAACAGTGTCCGTTCTTCAACCGTCCGAGTTTATTCCCTTATGAAAACAATTGCTCTTTAAAATTTAAACGCTGTTGGAATACCGCAAGATTATCGAGTGTGACTAGTGGTCTTTTGTTCGAGTCAAGTTTAAGGATAGTGTTTAGTTCCAATGAATGATTGCGTATTTAATCAAATAATAGTAGGATAATTAAAAAAAAAACTTTCAAGGTCTTACGATTTAATGATCGATGCCTTATTGTTTTACATGATGAAGTGCTTTCAGAAGGCTCACTCGACTGCTTTTCATCACTTAAACTACAGTAATTTGGACAATCGCGTTAACGTGGCCGTGTCGACATGTGATTGCAAGAATTTAAAAAAAAACTAGGAAAAGAAAAACAGACCCTCGATCAAGTGAAAAGTCATAATTTGCAGACAGATTGGACGCGCGAAGCATGCATAATTCATGTCGAATTCAAAACTCCCGCTGTGTTTTTTTGGTTTTTAAGTAAAATGAAATATTTATGAATTTGTACCTATTAATTTTACCGGGGATTAATGATAGCGTCGTTTAAAAGTGTCTTTTTTCTTGTGGAAGTTGTGACGAGATAAATCTGAATTATAAAAAGTAAAATCGATAAAAAAGTTCGTCCTGTGCATATTTAAAGACGACCTTGAAAAATGACGCGTAATTACAAGTATGACTGCATTTTATTATCAATAAATACATTGGTTACAAGGCTCAATCAGACAAATTAAATGATTCACATCATGAAAAAGCATACCCAACTCATTTTACTAAACATGGGTAGTTGGTATTACTATTTTTGGCGAAGAAACCGATCTAAATTTATGGAGCGCTTCGTTAATAGGTTCTTCTATAAATAGCGAATTTTTAAGGACTTAATTTTTTTTTTTGAAAATTCACTTTACTGTGAGAAAACGTGAGAGCGATTTTTAAACGAGTTGATGTGTAATTTATACACCAACAGTCGAGCAATAAATTAACTAATTAAATTGTTTATAAAGGTTAATATAACGAACTCATTGTGTGCGATTTATGTATTTTACGCACGGAAGGAAAAGTAAAGGCGTCTGAAATTATATTAATTTTTATTTACTTTAACCTCAACTTTGTTATTGAAAAATTCTTAAGTCAATTTTCTCTTCTTTGATAACTTCGCGAGTCGATTAACAAAATTAATCTGGGATAATACCATTTTTTGATTGCTCAGAGCTTAAAACTTTTTGCCGCCGTAAAACGCTTTTAAAATTTACCTGTTGTTTTTAAATTGAGAAGACAAAACCAATAAGTAAACAAAGCTTTAGGGGAAATTATATTGCGTGTTGATAACTCGGGTATAACGGACGTTGACGTATTAGCTCTTAGGGACCCAATTATATTGAGTTAATTTCTTTACATGGCCGCAGGAAGATTTTTAAATTGCAATTAGATAATTGAAATTTCAGAGACATCCGTAACCAAGTCCTCGACGAAATATTAATTTATTGAAGGAAAATTTATTAAGCGCCAAAAAAAAGTTGATAGTTTTTGCCTGCAGCTATAATTAGCCAATTTTTTCAAGTTCGTTAAAATTGCTGGCTGACACCTACTTGAGTTGAAAAAATTGTCAGCTTCTGAATTGCATGAATAATTTCAAGTACTACATTACATTGTCAGAAGTTTAGGCACAATGACTTGGGAACAATAATGACGAAGCTTAAAATTAGAGTCTTTGAACTTGGGCGAAGTTAAGTGTGTAGACTTTTATGTAATTAATTTTTCAAGATTTAACCTTACAAAATTGATAAGCAATAGAAGGAAGCGCTTCAAAATGCTGATTTATCCTTAAAATAACCGCTTCAGACGATCTTGCGGGTTGGGGTGGAAGGGATAGGGTAAATTATCATAAATTTTAAATTAAAAAATACAATATTTTGTAATAATAAATTAACGAAATGTAGTCGAATTTTGAAAAACATACTAAAAGTTCGGTTGCTCGTTTTCGCCGATTTGAAAGTAATGGATGTAGCTTAAGGGGTGGTAGCAGCGTCCGTTAATTAAAAATTTAAACTGCTTTCAAAACAACGTTTGCAAATTATGTTGTTTGAGTTTCCTTACGTTAATCGGATACGGTAATTTAGTCCTTAGTTCTGAGGATGTGAATGCAGCTTGAAGCTTTCCAATTAACACAAAGAAACTAATACATCATAATTTATTTATAATTGTTGTTTGCAAAGTAGTTTAAATTTTAATTAAGGAATGCTTGCCAACTCGGCATTAAATTTGGTCATGTTTATACCATCAATATTGCATTGTTTAATTACACAGAGAGAGAGAGAGAGACCAATACTTCTGATAACATAAACAAAGTTCTGTGTTTACGATCATATTGGAAATAATTCAATTTTTACTTTACATGTAAAGTTCAAAGTAGTTAGCAAAATGCAGAGAATAATTAAAAACTGTTTTAATATTAATTACACACCGGCTGCAATAGTAACACAATTAAAACATCTTGAAATCTGAATTAACATAATTATTATTATGTATGTTTCTATATACAGGGTGTTTTGTATAAATAGATAGATTTCTCCAAGTTTTATACTACTGAAGATTATCAAAAGAAAATAGAACTTTTTTCATAACTAAAAACACGTTAATTTTTGGCACTAAAAAGTGTTACAATTTAGTTTGTGGATAACTTCACGTTCTTTAAAAAGTATTAAACTGTTTACACAAAGAAATCGATAGTTTAGGTGCTATGGTCATTTGAAGTTAGAAATTCAAGAAATTAGAAGTTTATTCTTAATTTTAAAACGAATGCAACGGTTTTGATGCAGAGGTGCTTTTCTCCTTCTCGGTCCGTTTACCTTCGAGAGGGTTTGGTGACTATGAAGAGTTCTCTTGGAATTCTACCTCGGTGGTTTGTTATTGCCTACCTACGGAAGGCGAGCATGAGAAAACTTTTACTCCGTTTCGGGTTCGAAGCGGGGATTTCCATGTCTTGAACTGTACTATATAATCTACAGATCAATCATTTTTAAAAATCAAAATAAATCCAAGTCGATTGGTTTTTATTTACTGGTTGAACAAAAACTCGCAGCTTAACGTAAAATCTTAACCAGCAACTGAGAATCAAACTTGCGTCTCTAAGTCCCAGTCCATCTTCCTATACAGTTAACTTCTTTTAACTACAAATACGTATTAGCTGAATTGTACTATAAATTCGAGTAATTTTCGTAGGCACTGTCCCATTTGCTTGCTCGTAGATGCAGCTAGTTTTATCTGTTTAGGAGACAGTATCGAGAGCCGGATTGTTCGAAAACAGTCGTAGGTTCTTGTAACACTCGAATATTATACATGGGATATTTAATATTTTTATCTTCCTAGGGAATGCAGAAAAGGTTTTCGTAAATCGTTTCGCACTGGATTGGGAATATTTTAGACTTTCTAAACGGTATTATTCCCACTTTGGACTCATTAGAATGGATTGGATAGTTATCCTCTCCCCGATCCATGCAGTTTATTTTTCAGAAAGTGAATTGAAGATTTCAGCAAATTGAAGTGTTACGTAATTTTTCAAAATGGAAATAATAATTAGAGAAAGAACACAGTTTAAACTTATGACTACCTGGGGTATGGAATTTTTCCATTTAAAAATATCATAAAATAAGGATTTCGGCACAAAATGTAAGAATTCAGGCAGCGTTCCTCAAAATGAATTTTCTTGGGATCGAATTGTGAATTCTGGAACAACTGTTACCGTTACTAACATTTTACCACTTGAAACAATAAAAATTGTTGTAATCAACTTGCAAAAAAATGAAATCATGACAAAAGCGCCGAAATTAGATTCATGACGATTTTAAACTAATTCACGGAAAAATAGTGGACACGGTGGTGTGGTTAGGAAAACCGCCAGATGTACAATTTCCACTGTCAAATGAATAACTTTCAAAGCGACCACAGTATTGAACGTCATGTATGTAGGTTGTAGGAGATTTTCACTTGACTTTACCGAACATATCAATACAATGCTAAATTGCTCTAGTTCTCCGAGCTAAATCAACGAAAATAATGTGTATTTTAGATTTACACACATAATTTATAGAAGAATAAGTTGCAATAATCCAAAAATACATAGGTATTTTTTATTCCGACTCTTTAATTTAAACTTTCAAATTTTGAAGCATTCATTGGCTGGTTACGTGCGAAAATGTATATTATAAAATTCTTTAAATAAACCTTAGACGATTTTTTGTTATATTTTATTAAAATTAAAAAATTTGCATGAATTACATAATCTTGCTGTTCCTCATCGCGAGTTCGTCGATATTATTTAAGCAAGATGGTTTTATAAAAAAGTGCACGTTTATAAATGTTACACATATTTTTACGACTTGTTTAGTAAAATTATGCAAATCTCCGACGTCGTTCTATTTATTCATAAATACAAAACGCTGTTTATAAATTTCCTTCATTTTGATACGTAATAAATGTATAATGTTATGCAGTAAACTGTTTGTTTCGCCAAATCACACTGAATTTACAATATCAGAGAGGACACGTTTATATGTTGATGTTGCTCTTTTCAACAACTGATTTACATAACACGTGGCAATTTACGCACCGATTCTTATGTGCGCAACTAACTTTTAGATTTATTTGTTTTTCTCAAACTCGCTTCATCCAAAACAGGTTTGCTTCACATTCGGATAAATTATTATGATTATGGTCAATTATACTTACATAAATTAACATCGTTTAGAGATGTTTATTTCTACGGTAGCCTCCTCTTATTGAAATATTTGGAAGTAATAATTGCGATCGCGCATGCAAATTAAGCGATTTTCTATTTAAAATATGTACTACGAATATATTATAATTGAAGTCGTAGGATGACTTCTGTCCGAAATTACCAGCACGCGAAACTACCGATGCTACTTAAAATAATTTGTTTTGCAATTGATGCTTGAATTTAGCTTTACGTGACGATAATTATCCAATATTTGTTTATTACTCGATTTGCATACATTGCTTTATTGTTCGTGTTAGTTTTTCCAGACATGCCTAGTCTACCGCAGTCTTCTTTATTAGGTAGCAATTACAGATTCTTAAGTGTTATTATAGCGCTTTAGCGACGGTGATCGCTTAAAATTAAGCATGCAAAAGCGTGTACGTCGTTGGCGTATGCATAAGATTTGCGATTACTCTCTCTTCGTGCCTGTGTCTGTATCCTTCCTTTTTCTTTTCTATTGTTTGTTTACCTTTACCCAACCACCTTCGAAGTGAAGTTGCAAAAATAAGTTTTAATTTTTATAAAAGCGAATAGCAATAACTGTTTTACCCATATTCGAAATACATATAACAAACGTTATCCTGTGACAGTTACAGAAAGCTACTACATAACTTTTTTACTTTTTAACGGTTTTCGAAAATAAAAACAGCATTCTGTTTAAACTTTTATGCACGATAAAATTTCACCTTTGACAATTTTTGAGCAAGCGAATAATAACGAAGTTATTTGCAAAAAACCAAAACAATTTTAAAATCAACTGGTTTTCCCAGAATGGTTGGTAACTTTTTTAATATTTTCTATGGATGGACAATAAAAACTGCGTTTGATTCAGACTTTTAAGCTTTACATAATTGCTCTGAGAAAATTAGTAGGTAATCCAATAATAGAAAT
Source organism: Lycocerus yunnanus (assembly GCA_036346125.1). Classification (NCBI taxonomy): domain Eukaryota; kingdom Metazoa; phylum Arthropoda; class Insecta; order Coleoptera; family Cantharidae; genus Lycocerus; species Lycocerus yunnanus. The sequence continues at coordinate 931,768 of JARFIX010000094.1, forward strand.
GCTTGTTGCATCACAAAACAATCCTTCCTTGCTTGTTTCGTATTTATTCGTAAGCGAGCGTTAGCGAGTATCGTAATTCCTCCGAGTTATAATTTTTTTTTCATATGCAGCATCTGTACGGATTATTAGATTTTTATGTATTTCGTGTGGTAGGTTTTCTTTGTAATCAAACGTGGAAGTAAACATGGGCTATTTCGTATGTTTCCGTATAAGTTTTTCACCGATGTATTTGGAAAACTTTCAATAATCTCTGGTAAACATTTAAGATATTCGTATGAAAATGCAAATACCTTCGCCAAGATACTGTAATTGTACGGAAGGCTTTCTAAAATTATGGATTGAAACGAAACTTTGTATAATTATTACACTTCAAACTAACTTGTAAACAAACCGCCGCACCGCCATGTTTTCACCATGAGGCAAAGGTTTAAATAATCAGAAGTTTGGAAGTTTCACGGAACCGACCGAAATTGAGGAACATTTACATTTTTATAAATAATTTGTTTTGTCACCCAATAGTTATTTTAATCACGTATATTATAAACATTGATTATTTTATATATTTATCAAACATACCCAATGTTATTTATCTTGTTTTATGTATTAAATTAAAAATTAAGTAATCCGATTATGTGTTTTTTTAATTTAAAGCCAAGAAGCTAGTAACAGTTGTTGTTCTGACAATTTGTGAATTTAATCCAAAAAAAAAGTTTAAAAATTAAAATCAGGTTTTTTGTTTGACGGTTGCAGAAAACTGCGTAACTCTCTTACTTTTTCACGGATTTCGAAAATAAAAATATTATTCCGTGTAGAATTTCAAGCTCGGCAAAAATTCTCTTTCGCAATTTTTCAGCAACCGAATAATAGCGGAAGTTATTTGAACGAAAACCTAAAATATTTTAAAATCAAAAGATTTGACTGGAAGATTATAGCAAACTTTGTAACTTTTTATTCTTAAGAATAAAAACCAGTTTTTGTTTAGAATTTTAAGCTCTACGAAATTGCTGTCGTGACAATTTTTACGAAAGTGAATAATAGCGTAGTTAATTCAAAGTAAACCTAAAACGTAAAATACACTTTTTTAAAGTAAAAACGGCATAACTTTTTTACTTTCGGGCGTATTTTGAAAATTAGAACGGAATCTTGTTTAGAATTTAAAGTCGAACAAAATATCACTCCTGTCAATTTTTACACAAGTGAATAGTAACGAAGTTATTTGAAAATCAACTTGCGGCGCTCGTCAACAATGGCGCCCATCAAAATAAAAATTAATCGATTATTATCAATGGAATAATTTCGCACGTATCACATCAATCACTCGATTAATTAAACGCATTAACATCCGATTAATCACCACGAATTAATTAAATTAAAATTTTAAGAGGAAAGTTGTCTTAACTATCCAGATTGTAGTTAATTGACAAATTAATTAAAGCTAATTAGTTAAGTGGTTGGGGTTCGAAATTTGGATACGTTTTTTGTCGATTTTTTTCGGTTGCTGCACACTACGTTAAATTTTTTTTACCACGTAACGGTTGGTTACAACTTTGCAGTCTAAAAATAACCAATTAATTTATTTCGATCATATGGAACCGGCGTACTGATGTTATGAGGATCTTATTTTTTCAATTTCATAGCAAAATTGCATATTTCTCTTCTCTTTTCGATTTTTATTTTTAACCTACAAAAGCTTTTCGTTTTTCTCTTTTGTTACTGTATATTACGTTGGGGATTTTACAGCGCAAGTTTATGAGTTTAATTATTTATTTTTTAGTTTTCTCGTATGCAAGCGCCATTGTTAAGTAAAAAATGCATTAGGAATTTATATACAACAAAATTGCAGAGCTTCCATTAAAACGTGGAAAATTACGATTTGTAAATCGAAATTTGAAACCCATAAATCTGTGTTTAGTTTTGCGAGTCTTTTTTTGAACGAGGAACTTAATTCTTTAATCATTTCTTGTTGGAAATTGTTCAATGGGAATTTGTTATACGTGGGGTGATTTATTTGTCACACATATTCGCTCGCTTTTAAAACAAATAAAAAACAACCTATGAGTGAAATTTATTGTACTCATTACAGTTTTGAACTGCATGAATTATCGGTCGAACTAATCTATTAAATTTATTTTCTTAGTTGAATTCACAGCAAGTAATAGAAACGTATGTATTGGCATTGTATTGTATGTTTGTTTGTTCACTACTTTCCACGACATTATTTATATTGTGTTGCAGCTTTTTATCACGGAAATAGATTAGCCTTCCAAATGGACTTTGATAAATTTATGGGTTTCGGATAGGTTTCTTCCTCTTCGATTCTTTCTTCCAACCTGTAAAGCACTTTAGAAAATGCCTCGTTTATATGATGTTTATTCGACTTTTTCGAAATCCTGCGTGTCTTTTGTGGGTCCTGCTAATTAAAACAAGACGATATTTTGGGTAAAATTGCTAAACAAACGCTCCTCGAATACAAAATATTTTCTTTTATGGCACCCACGGGAATAAAAGTATTATGGGAAATTTTTTCTAAATAAAAACTTGGAAGGTTTCTTTATTAAATTATGAAATTTTGCTGAAATATCGTTCAGTGAACAATACAAGTTTATGGGTTAAATAAAGTGGTTCTATTTATGTAAGATTGACTTGTTTAATGTTTTCAGTGTGAGTATATTAACTTGGTATAACAAAATGTTATATTGCTTGAGTTGAAGTGCGTAGGATTCGGTTTTGATTATTTCAATAAACAAGTTTCAAAATAAGGAAAAATCATTTAAGCTGTTCTTGTCGAATGATGGATAATTAAATGTTTCCAATTTTAATGCTTGTGGGATGTGTTCGACCTGTTTGTTTTATTTACTAAAACTTGTTAATTATGTTTTATCAATTAAATCCGTAATTGCTCTATGGTTAATTATTATATTTAATTGCTCGGGTAATCAGTAACATGCAAATGCCGAAGATTATTTAACATTTACATTGCCTTGTTATTTTAATAATTAAAATGTAACGATTTTTCGTGGTTTCATTGGCTGAAAAAGTTTTGTGGAAAATACCGACAATATTTTGAAGTTTAAGTTGTTTTATAAAATTTTCGTCTTGACGAATTGTTATTGGAAAGTAAAGTTGTAAATTTTTAATTTAACTAGAAATAAACCTATGGGATTAAAGATAACTGAAGAGAATTATAGAATACTTTGTAACTTATTTTAGTTTAGCAGATTTTGAAAATGAAAACTCAGGATTAGATAGAACTGATCTCTAACAATACTGCTCTAGTGACAATTTTTGAGAAAGTGCATAATAACGGAGTTATTGACGATAAAATCTCAACATTTAAATTTAAGTTATTTTTACTGAACAGCTATAAAAACGCCGTCATAACTTTCTTATTTTTCGCGAATTTGGAAAATAAAAATAGCAATTTGTTTAAAATTTGATGCTCGACAAAATGTCCCTCCTGACAATTTTTGAACAGATGGATAACAACGAAGTTGTTTACACACAACTGCAAGAATTTTAATTTGAGGTTTGTTTTACAACTTTCGAAACATTTTTTTCAATTGGATAGTTTTAGAAAATTTTAATTACTATAATAAAGCTGCAGGGTATTTCAGATCTCTCAGTTTATACAGCAATATCTGTAAATATTGTGGCATAGGGGCCTGCTTGTCCCCTATTTTATCTTTTTGTGCCGAGTATCGTACATTTTATAATCAAAAAAGTTTTTGTATATGTAGATTAAAGCGCGACGGTTTAATGGTTCCTTTCACTACAAAAAGAACAGAATATTAAGTCCTGACTTTACCCCGGAATAAATCGCGCAATTCGTGATTATATCCAACGTTTTTAATCTAACGACATCGGCAGATAACCACAGAGTATGGGCAAGACCTCGTGTTGCTGTTAAAGCTTGTTCTGGTTCTTTTAAAATTTATTATTCAATGCTGAAAGAGTTGAGAACGGAAACTCTACCAATATTCAATTTGAATCACAGCAGTATATCCGGCGCCACCAGGAATAGAGCCGCGATTACACGCTCTCTAACCTGCCGGTGTACGCTTTACGTCACACTGCTGCTATTCAAACAATTTAAGTGTTGCTGTTTTAAATTAAATAAAACCAGCGCTAATGATGAACACAGAACGCACGAGACCTACGAACGGAAGGTATAAACATTATTTCTTTACGAACCTAGACGACCGGGGTAAAATAGAAGCATATCATTCATTTCTGACTTACAGCATTCTTAAATCTGTCAACTTTGGTTCACTAAATTAAAGTTTTCGATCCTTCGACGTAAAACATTGTCAGAAAAATTGCTTCATCGTAAGGTCATCATCAAATCGTTAGCGACTTTATCTGACGTTGCTCGGGAAGCAGTTTTGTTAATCCATTCGTGCGCTTCCTTTATTCATTTTCTCATGAATTTTTGCTTTTTTGTCCTCTTTTTACGCAAATAAATCCGCAAGGAAATGTATAGCGAACAAACAAACCCCTAACCACGTATAACTGAGCAACAGTGGATTTTTTGACAATTGTATCATAAGTTATTAGGGAGAAGATTCTGATGAAAATGAAGATAAATAAGGATGGTCTTCTGTTCACTCCTACCACCTCAGTTTTGGACCCATACTCCTGACCATTAAGGTTAGGCTCCACGAGTCCCCCTTCTCTTTCTATAAAATTGATATTATATCGAGAAATTTAAAAACAGCTTTTTAAAAATAGCAAGTGTTTTTCTAAATAACTTCAAAAATGTTTATTCTAAATTTCATGGTAATATTTTAAGGGATTAAATGACTTTGAAAAACAAAGATCCACCTATTATCTTTCGAAGTCATTTAAGAAATCCCGTAAGATATCGCTATGAAATTTAGAGGTAATATTTTTGAAATTATTTAGAAAAGTATCTGCTATTTTTTAAAAGTTGTTTTTTTAAATTTCTAGGTATAGGAAATATGGGGTGAACTCTACCCTTAAGGATAGAATCGCAATATCGGAATCACAATATTTTCGTTTTCAACATACTATGACATCGTCAGACGTTAAATTAGTCCGACAGGTACCTTTTTGTGTTGATGTTTTGATTATTTATTCAAACTACATATTTTCATTCAAAAGCATTCAATATTTTTCTCTGTTTTCATTTTGATTAAAGTTTAATTTTATTCAAAATAAATTGTTTACATGATATTTTATGACAAAGCGAACAATAACTGAGTTATTCAGAAGTAAAGAGAAAATGTTTAAACGATACATTGTTTTACTAGACAAGGCAATACAGAAGACGGTAACTTACTCATTTGTTACCGGATTTATAAAAGAAAGACATCACTTTGTTTACAATTCCAAGCTGGAAAACATTGCTCTTTTGAAAAATTTAAAAAACTTTCAGGAGTGAAGTTAATTAAGAAAAATTATAAATTTAATTCAGATTATTTTATAATTTAACGATCATAAAAAAACTGCATAACTTTGGTAGTTTACAGCGGATTTTTAAAATTAAAACAGCATTTTATTAGAAAATTAACGCTCTGTCGGATTGTTCTCTTGATAATTTTTGGAAAAACGAATTATAACTGGGCAAACAAAGGTTTTCTTTCTGCACCCGCACTGAGCGTTATATTCTTTTTATTTTTCCATATTTAAAAAAAGTAACTGTTTTATGTTAGCAATTATTGTAAACTCGACAAAATTGTTCTCTTAAATATCAAGAATAGCGTAAATATTTGAAAGAAAGTAATAACCTCATCGGGTTGGACATTTTAAAACTCACAAAAATTCCCACATGACGAGACTTGGAATTTTTTTTTACACCAACTTGTATTTGGATCTTATATGGTATGGACCGTATTTTTCTCCAACATATTCACCTATTTGATTTTTTTGGCCATCAATCATCGAACGGACTTGGAAGGTATAATCAGTGCAGTAGTATTTGTAAGTCGGTGCATCTTGTTAAATATAAATACCACTTAACGCCGATTGAATGGCCATAATTGATTTTTAATTGCATACCTTGAACTGGTTTATTTACTTTTAATCGGGTATTAAAGCTCAAAAGTGACGTTTCGTACCTATAAATTATTTTCCATTTTTAAATCTTAATTTTTATGATTTTATTAATACACGCGTGTGGTTAAACTGCGGACTTCCCGTCGTGTTTTTCGTCATGTGCGTACATATTTAACACCTTCTTTGCCTCTTCATGTCGTGAACCAGAAAATACTAAATCAATCGTGAAAAAGTGACAACTTTGGAATCGATTCTTGCGCCGGTAGTACTATTTTGTTATGACCATAAAAGGAAGTTAATTTAATGGCAATCAAAGCAAAAACCTGACAAGCTAACAGAAAATTATTACCTTTATACCTGAGTTCGGATATCTTGCTCGGTTGCTTCTATTTGGACTTTTATAAAATTCCCGCACGTGCTTAAGTTTCCCCAGTGGCTTTAAAGCATAAACGTCACGTTCCCTTGTTTAAATTGTATTATTATAAATTTGGTTTGTCATTTAAACGATCTTATTGATCAAATCAAAACTCACCCGTTTTTTTTTTCGATGTGGTGTAAATAATTGGCGATTAATTGTGGTTTTGTCGTGTGGCTACTTTTTGCGGTTTTACCTGTCGCATGTCCGTCGTTTCCACCGCAAAATTGACACTTTTAAAAATTTTAACATGCGCCAGCACTCAATTTGAACTTTTATGGAAAAATATAAACTCGGCTTCTTTTACGTGGGAACTTAATTTGTTTGTAATTATTTTTGGGTGGCAACCAATGCCATGTTAATGCTCGTGAGAATAAAGCAACAAAAGGTTCGAGTGCTTTAAAAAGGTAATTATTTGTTCACAATCGGGAGTACTACGTAATTGATTAGTACCGGTTGCTCTTTTATTTTCAAAAGCTCGTTTAACTTTAATTTGCTCGTAAAAGTTTGTGCAAAAATGTTGCATTTTGCTTAACTTTAGCAACGTCCTTAAAGTTAACGTCGTTAACAGAATATCAAATTTCTTAAGGGCAGGTTTTTCCATGTAAGATAAACGATTGCCATTTTAAAAGCGTTCTGAAGATCGACGTTACATAATATATCGCATATTATCTTTACATTTGATTTTTGTGTTAAATTTAAGCTTCGTTGATTCCATATAACATGGCAGATACACTAATCATGCTTGATATTAATGATTCATTCGTTATCTCGACATACTTTTTGCCATAACAGTTACTACACGATTATATCTTTAGTTCAAGCCATAGGCGGGTTAGCCACTTGCAAAACACGGAAAATTCTGCAAAAGCCGCTGTTCTTGGGAATTTTTAATTTTAATTTAATTCGGTTATCCAGTGCGAGAAATGTTACTTTTAATGGACAAAACGAACAGTTTAGTTCGGACAAGGATCAAACTTGTAAACCGCAGAGTGTGGACCTTGTAACTACGTTTCTCCGGCTTTGAAAGTTTATTTTTCATGATGCCAATGTTTATAATTTCCGCAATAACTGTTTCGGTGTCTTATGTGAGGGATAATCTTCCATTTCAAAGGTTTCGATCTAATAATCTTCTCTTCGTTGGCATAGGAGTACAGAGATCAGCAATCGACTTTGCGAGGTACCCGATTTGAATCTGAAGAAAACTATAACTTACTTATGATCGTACTTTTTCTTTGGAGGACTTGCAAAACCGTCGGTCCCTCTGGGTGTACGATTACCACTACTATCAATAAACAAGCTAACAGGCACATTTGCCAATTCGATTTAAGCAGTTGCGGGATTTAAAAGGATAAACCTTTTTGCTAAGCCGCCGTCTTAAATTCGGGGTCAGTCCGGCCCCGAATTGAACAATAAAACCAAAGCTCTTAATTTTTAATTTCTTCTACCTCGAGCTCTCTGCTAAAAAGGCGACTTTCAATGAACATTCTAATTTCAAATTACTTTGTGTAAAAAATTAATTAAAAAATTAAAATGTAATAAAATCGCCGTAAAATTTTCTGCTTGACTAAGCAATGTTTATTTTTCTAATTTAACTTTTTGGTAAATAAACATACCAATTGTTGGTTAATTAACCTTGAGTTATAATTTCAGTCGTGAAATTTTTATTAATTACATTTTTATTGGAATGTCTTCACGTGTTTGAATTTTAATTTATTCAAGCGAGCATTTAAAATTCTGGTAACGATTTGCAACAATTGATTTTCAAAAAAATTATTCTGGGAAATATTGTAGGTGAATTTGGTACTAATTAGTTTATTAATACTGACAGTGTAATTAAAATGTATCACATTTCATGACTATAATTAAGTTACTATTTAACTGCTTTGTGCTTCTGGTGTTTGTTACCTTTCAAATACCTGAAAATTTAATTAGGATATACTAAAACACTTGGAATTATATTATACACTTTGGATTATTTCGAAAGCTGGCTCATCATCGGGAAAATTGACAAAATTTACTTTTCACTGATTTTTTTCGAACGGGAAATCTTATAAAAACTGTAGTGCAAACAACTTTCCAATCCAATCAAAAACGAACAGTAACAAAAATTATCGGCAACATAATGCTCGAAGAGGATAAAATTCACTAATAACCGGTGATTGTGTGGGGATGGAGGGGGACACCCTTACCATTAGGTCAACAACTGAAAATTCTGGATGAAATAGAATTGTTAGTGAGTGTAAGATAATTTTGAAAAATTGTGTTTTATTCAACAAAATTGAAAGCTCCGAGTGCTCCCTATTTTCATATCCGACTCCAACGCTTTAAAAGAGTTTACGTTGCTGTTTGTTTTGCGGATTTTTGTTCAAAACGAATACACCAATCTGAACGCTATTTTCTGAAAACATTAAATAATTATTCTACGTAGTAAGTTTTTAGATACTGACAATTACACTGTACCATCGGGGGCACTACAGTTCAAGGCTTAATCGTTTGATTATACACAGCAACACTGGCGGCTTTCCATGCGTGTTAGGTGTGACAATTGCACATCGGACGAAATGTAAAACCAAGAAGATTATTGCTAAATTGAAAATTAGAAAAATACTTAAACATTTAAATGATTTGCTGTCATGTAATGGAAGCAATGTTCTCAGAATGATTGCAATGCACATCATAATGCATTGAATTCTGTCATCGGTTATAATTCATCCAATTCATCGTTTCCAAAAAAAAACAACATTATAAAGTTTCTGTGTAATTTGTTAACATTTAACGTTCTGCCTTCAGATTTTTGGGTACTGGAGCGCATTCCCGATCTCTCAGTCTGTGAAGTTTATTTTAAAAAACAGAATTTTAGAAACTGGGGTGGAATGTGAAATACTCTCCAAGTACACTACAATTGTAAAAGATAAATTTCCAAGCTTATGGTCTTCAGTATAAGATAAACCCCAGTAAATGTCATAATTTCAAGCAAAACTAAAGGGATAATTTTTAAACGGTTAACGTTTTGCGTTACGGGAGCGGGGTAGGATTTTTATTCATAATTAATTTCTGTATGCAATTGTAGTGGGTTTATTGCGGGTTACGTGTTAACGATTGATTCTGAATTTATCTTTAAATGCAGTTTTGTGGGATGAAACTGTGGGTTAGCAATTTGGATCTTATCTTATTGTTGGTCAAAAATGTGTCTATTTTTAGTTTGCCAGAGCTGTTGCGTGCATCGACTCGCGGTTTTCATTGCTCATTTTGGGAAGGGGGGGGGGTGTATTAAATAATCCACTAAAAGAATAAACGTCACTGCAAATATTTTGAAAGCACGAAATCAATAATTTGATTTATTGTCACGTTTTACGTGGTAGCAGTCTGTGCTAATTTCAAATTATCTTGGAGCGATGTATAAGCTTGATTGTTGCTAAACTCGTCTTTAGCAACTAATTGATGTTTGTTATTGCCACGATTTCGTGCAATAAACCGCAATTATTCAAGCCACGCTTGAAAAATCCCACAGGCGTTCGTATCTTCGTAAATACGAGACAAAATTGTTTAATAATTTTGGTTTCTTGCAGCAGTACACTGGAAGATTAATGCTTTTGATAAACGACAAGATGCTATTTTTTACCTTATGTTCGCTCTTGGTAAATTAAGGCAAACAAAATTGGTATTTATGTGGCGGAACTGATTTTTAAATAAATTTACATTATGTACTTATTTAAATAAATTTATCTGGTGCGGTGAGCTTTTTGTGACCATTGCAGAGGATCTTGACGGAAGGCCATAGATAAATCGTGCCTCTTCTCATACTGGCTCTATTTGTCATATATTTATCTTGCTAAGTTACTGATAAATTACATGCTCTTTCACTTACCAATGCAAAATTTTTCATTTTAAAAAATGAAAGCACGAACCACCGAAGATTCTCCAAAAGCCTCGATTTTTTTTCTCACCGAATGTTTATTATAGCTTTTCATGTTCCACGTTAATTCTGACAACATTAACGTTTCATTCCACGTGACCTGCGATGCATGTAGAATTTGCGTCACAAATCCATAACTTATTGCTTGCATATAGTATGTATATGACGACGACATTCTCCATTTCATTATGTAATTTCATGATACTTTTACAAAATTGTTAAATCGAACCAAGACGTTTATTTTCACAAACAACTATTCGACATTTTTTAATTTAATAGTTTGAAAAACGAATTTGTTCCAAGTAGTCTTGTAAGAATTTCAATGAAGTAACAAAACTTGTTTTAAAATGGTGAAATGTTTTTATAATCTTCTGAGTGCTGTTTAAGTGATGCTTTTAAACCTCTCGTAATATTAGACAAATTATACTCATTTACCAGAGATTAAATTTAAGTTGCCAGTTTTAAAGGTGTTAGTTTAATTTTCAACTTCACTTTGATGTAAAAAAAATTTCTAACTAACTTGCGCTTCGGGCTGTAGGGTGGAACGAAATTAATTGATAAGTGCTTTTGGTCTCTTATCGTTCACGAATCTGAATGAATTTTCATCGTCGTAAGTTTAGATTTTGCTGCAAGAAACGTTAATGTCTACAAGTTGCCAGATCCATTGACCAAAAGTTGTAATGGCATATGGATTTCGCCGTGCTCCGTCGTCAAAAGAAAACGAACCCCGAAATCTCATTATTCGGACGTACAAAAGACGTCGTAATTATTATACAATAAAAAGAAATCTGTACCAAGTGAAAACAACGTTTCGGCAACGTTATATCCATTCGGGAATACAATAAAACCCCATTGTTAATTTTTTTTTCTTAGGTATTATTAACGTGTCCAAGTTAGAAACGTTTTGAGTATATCGATGTGGGTTATTTGTTAAGGACAGATGTGGGATTATAAATGATGGTACTACCAATTTTTTAATAATGGGTTTGAGTTATATTATATCGACAAATGTGGTGTGATTAGGGACTACCTGTGGCTTACATAAGCACGAGGTTTACGGTTTTGCACCTGTCCCAACTTGTCTTGTGTCCGACAGTTGCAACGAAAATAATTCTTTTGATTATCTAATACCATCTGTCAATTTTGAAGACCGGTACATCTTTCTATAATAATTAACTGCATAATTTAACCCGATCCCATTTCCAACATAAATTATTTTCCTGACAGTTGTGATTTTCCAAATGCTTAATTAAGATCTTCCCGAATTAACTAGTATTTGCCAAATTATCTTTGTCGATGTCGGGTTTATTATTCAATAATAATTTACAATTATTATAATTATTCTTGCTTCCTCTTCTCTTCAATTAGTGTTTAACGAACGTCGCGATTTAAATTAATTATTATTCGATTTTTAAGCGATTTTTGAATCCCGATCGGGATTCGTAACCGTACTGCACTGTGTGGTGTGGCAGTGCTATAATGAATCTAAAAGCGCAGAAATTGCAGATTTGCTGCTAAATAATTATTATACCGTTTTTGTCGCTCACGTATACAGCGTGGTACGTGATACAGAAGCGTGGTTCCCGTTGAAGAGTTCGAAGCTGATGAAATTTTTTTATTACCAAGCACTTAGACCTTAAGTAGCTACTTATACACAGAGTAACAAAACTGGTTGTTGTTTTGTAATTAAATTGTAAACTTTTATTTCGAAATCGTAAATCAACGTAATTTCATTAGTTTTATTTTTTAAAAGAGCAACTAAGGTCGAAGGAACTCGAAACTTTCGATAAACTTAGTTCGGCGTTTCTAATTCGGCATAATATTAAAGAATGGAAAGAACGACGTATTCATTGTTATGTAATTATGACTTTTGACAAACAGGTGGCTTCGGTTGTTTGCCTTTATTGATTAAGCTTCTTTCTATGTTAAAATTTCGAAATTGTATAAATTATTATTCTTTTACCTTGTAAGTACTTGGTTTTGTCCTTCGAGGTAATCAACTTTTTGACAAATTAAATTACTGTAACGCACCTTGACATGCCTCGTGATCATTTTCACATTTTTCTAGATATTTGGACGTTAAATTAATTTAGAACGGCGGATAAGCTCCAAAAGCATGAATAGCAATTGGGATTATCTAATTCCAACTTGCAGATATTATGTTACCAGATTTTCCAACTGTTGAATGCCTATAAAATGACTAAACTGCGAATTGAGTCCCGATTTAACGAATTTAACATTTTCAGCATTCAATTTTATATTATCAAGATTTCCTTCATTTTTATAACTTTACAGGCAAGATCATTTTTTAGAAAAATATTTTATTAGCTTTTATAAAATTAATAATATAAACAGTTGGTTATATATTTTGAACGGATATCCAACAATTTTTAAGGGCATTTTTTCTGTGGGGGGCGTCAGATTAATTGCACCAAATATTGACTGAAAATTTAAAGTGCGTTTCGAGTTTGACCGTCCGACAATTCAAAAATAATCCTTCAAATTTGAAATTATTAATTTGATAAAAAAACGTACAAGGATTACTCTGAAGACGTAAATCCAACAAAAAGCACTTGAGTGAGTAAATCATCGTTGCGGAATAGAAAAAAGCTACAGCACCAAATAACATACCAAAGTCAAATGTTAATCTACTGCTCTCCTCGGCTTAAGTCTAAATTAAAGTGTAGTTTCAGAAAATCATCATTGATATTGCACATATTCACAAAATTGCACTTTCCGCATTAAAAATAGCTTATTTTCTATCGCAGGAATAGAAAAACAATTGTACGTTTGTCCAACTATCTGAAATGTATAATCAATGATTAAACTGAAAATTTGGAAAATTGACATTTTGGACTAAATTTTACCCTCTCACTCGCACTAGGCGAGTTAAACAACTTGAAAATTGTCAATGTGTTTGATTTTCATACTAACTGAAAAAATTGGGCAATTTTCCAACTTTTGTACTTGAAAGTTTGCATTATCGATATTTCTCTGACGATTCGCAACCTTTTTCATATCAACAGTAAAATTCGGATGTTTTGTGAAAGTTTATAACTTGAAAAAAATTTTATCTACTAACAAATTTGTTGTTTTTATTGGTTTATTTTACGAGGTGGACGTCATCTTTGTATTTACTTCATTGACGACATAATTTTAACATTTATGTGATCTTTTATTGCCATTTTATGATTCTAATTAAATTTTCTTTGAACGCTCTCACCACGACTTACGTGACACATTACGTTTTTCACCAACGACGTCATTTTTTTTAAAAAGCATATTTGGAAAGTAAGGCGCTGTAATTTACGCAAATCTCATTACAACCAATCGAGAGGTCTTCCTTCGTAAGTTTTCGCTGTATTCTTAAATAAATTTGTTCTTAATTAGGTATACATTTTTTATTACGTTACTAATTTGTTTGATTTGTTTCAGGTGAGTTTCTCCAAAGCACACATTTCGCTGGGAAAATCGAATTTCTAAGCGGTAAGGTTTGATAATAATTATGTCTAACATCTGATACGACGATTTAATCTTAGGTTTAATAAAACTAAGTGTTAGTTTGATCGTTATCTATGAAATAACGAAGACTGTTGCATCTTAATTTATTAAACGTACAGAGTTGTTTATGCAAATTTGCCGTTGTTAACGGTTCGTTAAATACAAAAGTGACCACGGTTAATAATAGGGGACGTTTTTGAGAAATATGGTTGAAAATTTTCACGATCTTATCATGTGATGAAAGAAAAGGCAAAAAAGTCGTTTATCGTTTGAAAAAGTTTGTTGACGTGACCGGAAAATTTGTTATGTAATCGCAATGTTCTGGAAGTATCGTAAAATTTCTTATATGCAGGTGCGTGTGACGGAAAATCGTGTGGGACATATTTATTTTTGAAATTCGTCCGTTATTACTTTTGGTTTAATTGTCATTTTATTATAAAATTTGCGTTTCTACCGAGGAAGTTCGTAAAATCTCATTTCACAGGCGGAAGACTTACAATTTTATAGCAGCAGCAACAACAACAGTGCGTCGTCGTCGGAAAATGCGGAAATATAGAAACTTAACCTATATTATTAATCACTTCCCGGCAGGTCTCGTTGTATTTTTTCGGAAAAATGGAAAATATACCGGAGGAATGGTTATTTATGTAAGCTGGAATTGAAGTTGCGAACATTTTCCACGCAATTTAATTTAGTATGATGTGCAGTGCCGTATCACTTTGCATCTTTATCGGCTTAGGTGTAAAAATATAAATTTGTCAAGTTTAGAAAGAAAATACAAAAGGAAACGATGTTCGTGAAACATTTTAAGTGAACGAACTTCTTATTGAAGTCACGGGGTCATAGTTCGTAGTGAAAGCTCAACTCGATTTGACGAAGAATAAAATTTACGAGAGACTTAATAATCCTTCCATTGTACGCCACAATATTTTATACTTTTTTCGATATTTTATTTATTTTAATCGTCCAAAAAGGTCAACGCGCTTTTTTGTCGTCAAATTATTTTTGGGTTTGGTGTTTTTAAAACTCCTTTGGAGGTGTCATTGCATCCTCATAGTTAGGTTTGTTCAAGTTTTTGCAAATTAATTTGGTGGTAATAGTCTAGACGAGGTTATTTTTATATGTCTGAAATTATTTTTAACGTGCGCAAATGATGTTTTATCGGCCGATAATTTCTTTCCGGTTGAATTTCTGCTTATTTTTTATTCCCGAGGAAGTGTTTGTTGTTTGATTGTAAATTAATTTTAACTTGCGGGATGATGTTTTACATACAGGATGGTCGAGGATTAGGGTGATATTGTGTGTAGTAAAGGCAAGGGCGATCCGGCGACAACATTTTGGTACAAAAAAACAGCTCTCTCTGACAACGGAGGACCACTTAGCTGTGTATATATGAATAATTTGCAGAAATTTTACATAATGGGATAATAAGTCGGGATCGAAATTCGCATAATTAAAAACCTCATTTAAATCAATTTGTTCAATTCAATTTCAATTTATTCTATACTGTAGAAATGAATAATTAATTATTATAATGAATATAATTTACCTGAGGGTATTTCAAACTACATGATCGATAGAAGTTTATAGTGTTTAGTTTTCAAAAGATAAACTCACATTACGTTCTGGATTATGGATTGGATTGTGCTACGTCTGAATTTAGGAGGCACCTTGCTAGTACTCTGCAAGCCACCTGATACTTCACTGAAGGAATTAATTTGAAAAACCGTCTTAAAATGCTAGACATATCATCAGACAGAAAAAGTGTGATTGATTTTCAGCCTATTACTTTAATTGACTGTAATGTCTATTTACTAATAGCCGAATTAGATAAACTTATGTTTAGATAAGTTATCGAATAATTTATCAAATCTGACCAATACGTCTCTATGGATGTTTTATGCACTTCAAATAGGCATTTGGTCTAACAATTCAGATAAATATTATAGGAAGATGTAGACACTTTCATTAAATATATTGGATGTTTTATCTTCTGATTGTAGATAAATTTACCTGATAAAATTGGACGAATCAGATACATTTTATAATTATTTTATTTCAAAAAAGGCAACTAACTATAGTGAAAAATACAAAACTTTGTATTTGTTAAAACTATGTCGTCAACAGATTCCCTATCTGTGGAAAGATGAACATGGAAAACTATTTAATATTCCATTTACAACCAATTGATTTTGAGGGAAGGGCGAAAGCCCACATTGAAAACTGGGTTTTTTAAGGGAAAATTTGGAAAAAGATGCTGGAAAAGATCAATAAAGATCACCAAAGAGTTTGAAGTTATATCTTATTCAAGTCGTTTGCGGACCGGATCCAACTAATTATCTATATTATGTAAAACCGAAACTATTAGGTTCACCGCATCTACGGTCTTGACACCTGATGGGATGAATATCGAATAATCTACTTCGTCCATATGGTCGGTCTTGCTATAAAACGTGATTGCCGGAATTTTTTTAATACCTATTGCTTATCTTATCTGTACAAGTTGCTAGCTGGAGGTGTTTGTTATTGCATTTGAAGAATTCTTCAAGTTTTACATAAAAGATTAACCGAACTGTTTAAAAAAGTTCGGCCCGGTTAAAAACTGTGCGCAAACATGATATTTGAAGAGTAACCCGAGAAATTGCGTAATAAAGCGTGAACACGATGTTTATATTTGCAATTACACACAGTATAAGTTTCCCATCGACACGAACCACCTGTAACCCTTTGATGCTATTTGCTTTTCACAACGGAAAACCCCAGATCGACTATTGCGATTCGAACAAAATTTATTACCTCCTCATCTTGCCCCTATATTGTCTTATTTTTTTTCCATTCGTGACACCAAATACTAAATGCATACACCAACTTCGAGTTTTTAACGGCGTTGTTCATTTCGTTATTAGGAGTAGAAGTGCAATCGTAAAAATAAATCGAGTCGAAGTCATTGAAAAAAAGCTTTTAAATAAAATAGCAAGTAATAGAAAATGAAATAAGAATTGTATTTAGAATTTATTCCATATACCCAACATGAATAGATAATAAAATTTCTTATCGAAGAAAAATTTACTGCGATGCGATGCCGATGTTGCTGGAAAAGCACGCGTTTTTATGGCGTTTTATTTTCCATTTCTTTGTTACTTCAAAGCAGAAACGCGTGGGTGTCTCTTTTTACACTTTACATGACATTATCCGTGTTTACACGTTGTAGTTTATAATTGAACCTGAATATCCACTTCTAAAATACATATATCTATCTGCGTGAAAACGCACGTTGAGTCGGTCGGCCATTTTAATTTAGCCTCCTTTTTAACTTTCCGGTAGCTGAGAGGCGAAGAGTAGCTTTCGCCCCTCCCGCCTTTAAACTTTATGACCGTATAACAGTTTCCAGATACCCGAAGAATGTTGGATGGCCTCATTTATAATTTACAATATTTAGAGCGGATCCTTCTATAGTTTTCCAACTTTGAAATATTTCAAATTCTTTTCAACTTACTTATCATTTCAATGGAATAACAATTAAGTGATGCATTCTTTAAATATTTACGTGCTCGATGAAAAATCTATTTGTCTCCAAGATGTGAGGTTAATCGGACATTGGATTGAACGCCTTTATCACATGACTTTTTCCTTCGGGCTTTCCAAGCTGGATTTAACTGGCCGCCACGTGGAATGTTGAAATGACGCCTTGAGTTTTCGGTAATTTTATTCGACAAGGCGAAATAAATTTTTTTATGCCTAATTTTTTTATTGAATAGGTAACTTAAGATAATAACAAAATTTATGCTTTTGATATGAAAATTATTACGAATTATAATTAAACGAAATAAAATTGTATTTAAATCAAAAGCTTTCGACAGCAGTGATGTCTTTTAATGGTTTTATTTGTAAAATAGTTTGGAAATATGAAGAGAGGTGTCCTGCTTACTCTGCAAGCTCTTTTGATGAAAATGAAGCAAAAACTATGTCACATTATCAAATATTTGAAATATACCGATTTGATTCGGTTCCTCAGAAAACTCTTTCAGAATATTCTGATGAGAGAATCTTCTTCGCTATCCCTAGTCACCATGGTGGTTCTCACGAATTTCTCCGGTGCCTTATTATATTGACCACCATGTTGTCAACAACTGGTCTAGAAGAGAATCTCCATTGAGAAACTCCATGAATTTTTTAGAAACACATTTGCTACGGTCGTGGAACGTGATTTCTATACGTGTTCACACGTTTACAAATTGTTTCTTCTAAACTAGGTATTTATGTTTTTAATGGATACATCTTCTCAACGAACCGTCATACATGAGGTTATATAATTTTTTTCTTCTTCTTTTGTGCATAAATCTCCTACTTTCGCCACATTCTTTATTTATCATCACTGAGGTTGAGTATATAGACGATGGCGCAGTTGGATTTTGCAACAGCAATTTTAGAAACGCAGAATATTAAATATTGAAAAATTCTTCAGAAGATTTGAATTGAACAAATTGAAGAAAAATATTTCAATTTTCTTGAAAATTATGCCATCTTTCATCTTCCGTTGTTGACGTACCTTCCAGCTTATTTGAATCGCGATAAATTCCAATATTGCATCGATTGATTATATCATGCTGCAGAGTCTCCCACGACCCCCGCTCTGTACAACTTTTAACTGCGTACTTTCTCTAATTATCACTCCTAATTTGGATTTATTTGAAGTTATGCGTACGTTCAGAAGTGGACAGAGAACGACTGAAGAAGGAGAAGAATACGTAGGAAGGATCATACGTTAGATTCTCACTTCCTGTCGTTTGCTTAAAAGCTGATGGGTGAAGTTTTTCAAAATTATGAAACAACGTTCTTTTTCATCGATTTTACCGCGGTAGCAATTACAAATTGCACGTTAGCAAGCAGATATACTGAAATCTGCACTTTACTTCTGATAAGTAAAATAACAACTTTGTTTTTGTTCTTTAAATGTAGTTCTTGCGTATGGTTTCGCTATAGAGAGTAGGTATAATCTCAATAATAATTTATTTTTGCGCATCCCCAATTCTTCGCGGTTTTTTCTCATATTGAATACTTAGGAGATGGAAAAACTTGTCAAAACAAATGTTTTCGTCAACTGTTGGCCAAAACCACCACTTTGCTAAGTCTGGTCGTCACTTATGTGCATCTAGGGGCGGAATTGTATCGAATAATATGTGAATAGAAGTTTTCGACTTTTTAAGAAGAAAAACATTTTCTTAGCAGTTTTTATTACTCTACCAATCTCACCATCGACTTGTCGACAAATTTCGTGATTGCGAATGCAGCTTAAAAGATTGCAGCTGTTTTTTTTGCTACATCATGGACAACAATTGCGAATGTACTACAACATTCTTTACGTTAATTATAAATGCTAATGTTAATCCTTAATTACGTAGAAATACGTTTAACGACAAATTATCTATGTTTATCTTTTCAAATAGCTAAAGAGCAGTTTGCTAATTTTGCCGCATTAAAAAATTTTATGCCAGTCTGCTCCTAGTAAATGCCTCAAATTTGTTTAGATCTGTTCACACCGAATGATTGAGAAAACGGTAAATTAAAAAAAAAGTTCAAAATTTTGATTAATCGGTATCATCAATCATCATATTTAAAGCTGCACCTGTGACTTTTTTCTATCTTACCATAAAATTAAATGCCAAACTTTTACAAAATTATTGCAAACTTTGATCCAACCCGATTAACAAGTTTTTTCTTATCTGAAAAAAGTTAATCGTTAGGTGTTTTTAAGTATTCCAAATTTTAAATTAAAGATAAATATCAAAATTTGGCATTTTGAAAAAAAATCATTTCGATGTTCTTCAATTTAGGTGGGTACTTAAAATTTTTATCTCAAGCCGATCAAATTACAATCGGGAAAATCTTAAAAATAAAATTAGTATTTTATGACCTTCTTCTTGTCTTTTCGAATTAAAAGCTCCGTTTCGATTTTGTATGTGTTTAAAATAAATAAGAGTTTAGACGCCCTCACAAACATTCTGTTTTCGCTCTAATTAATAACAGAAATTATGTTCATCAAATTGTTAAGTTAATTAATACTTTGATCTAGGTTTAAATTGTATTACAAGATATTTACATATTATTTGGCAACGAATTTACATAACGTAGTTAATGATGAACCAACCACGCCGGATTGTTCTCGGAGAATATTTGCGTGGTGCTCATTTTGGCTTACTAATTTCATTCTTTAAAAGTAAATAAAATAATAAAAAATTTAATTATATTTCAAGTTAATTTTTTTGTGTTGATTGTTTGGGTGCCGGTTGGGGGAAATCAACTTTGTTCAAAATCAAATATTTGAAATAAAAAATAAATGTTATGCCCGACTCCCACTTCCGACTTCGTTTAATATTTCATAATTCCGAATTATTTTTTCTTCACGCATTTTTTACGTCCACTTTTTTTGCCTACCTATTTATAATTTTCCGAGTTTAAAATAGAGCGCCACATGTAGTAGATGTCGATGATTTTTTTTTCGCCGTAGTGTAAAACGATTAATACTAAATTTGTTGTTATTAATTTGTTCTCGCCTGGAAATGACATTTTTTAGAAGGTGTGCAAATGCATTACTAGCTGACGTACTCGGCATCGTCCGGTTTTAATGTCCCTAACGCCTTCCATCTTTAAAATTTAACATCGTTTAAGTTCAGATAACTGTTTTCATCGACCAAAATGACATAATATGAAAATAGATGCGTTGGCTCACAGAAGACTGGACAAGAATTTGAATGTATAAATGAAAAAATTCTATAGTTTTTACTTTGATAAGCAATAACGAGGAAAGAATGGAAAATTTTCTTTCTCAAAAGGTCAAAACAGTTTAAATCGCTTCACTTTTGTACAAATTCTCAACATCAGTTAAGTTGTAAACAGAATGCGAGCTTCGGGCGTCACGACGAGGGTTGAGAATAAACCAATATGCTATGCTTATTACAACACAAACATAAGTTAAATTGAAATAATCATCAACACGAGAACTACTACAACAGATAATATTATGCGATGCTGACATAATGCAATCATTTTTTATCGAATTTGTTGTCGTTTAGTTCATTCAGTTCTTGTACCGAAGTCTTGGTGGGCGACAAGTCTGGGTAAACGTCACAAGATAAAAATCGAGCTCGTACCTTTTTATTGACGTACGATTTGCATACAAAACTACATTTTTGAAGTTAAATCTGATTTGATGAATTCAAACAGGTGTTTATATCGTGATAGACAATTGAATTGGTATCTGATTGAGTTTAAATGTTTTATTACCACTCGTTTAGTAACCGATGTATGACGGACCACTATTTATTATCCTTAGTTTTTGACATTCGATTTCAATTCAGTCGTCAAAAATGAACGAGATCGTAAGATTTAGTTCGACTTACATTTTGCTACGTCGGGCGGGATTCTTTCCAAGAAGCAGTTTTTCTGCTGCCCACGATTTGATGACGGTAGGAAAATAAGTTTCCAAAACTTTTTCGGTTATGTGCGGTCGTGACAAATGGACACATCTATCATGTAAACCCCGGAAGAATTGTAACTTCATCGATTAATACGGGATGTCCCAAGCGTTTTGTAGGTGCCTCATAACTCTTTTGGAACAATGAATTATTCGCTTTCGTAGTATACATAGGTCGGTGGATGGTGCTAATAAAAATAGATAAATGTACTGGTAAAATGTAGATGGCAGCACGTATTGGCTAATCGATAAGCTTCAATTTTTCTAAAACAATATTTAACGTTCTCCGATTGGCTGATACGTGCTGCCATCTGTTCGTACGTTTTACCGACGTCTTTATGATTATTAATAATTGTGCCGTGGTTTCGATCCACGTTACGATTTACGAGTTTATCTGTAAATTGAATTTTAAATTAGAAAAAAAGGAGATAATGATCATACTTTTTGCGTCGTGTGTTTAATTTTCATTTATTCTCTTGTCGTGAAACGAGCTGATGATTATTTGCTAGTAATTCACGTTCGTCCTTCCTGTAAAGTGAGCATAAGAATCCGTTACTCTGGTCGACTCGTAGTGGCATTCAGGTCGCCGACTCCTCCAACGAATCGCTACTGTATTTCACGTTTTAAACGTCAACCAAAGAAAATTTATTACTCCTTTAATTTATTTTCCAAACCTTTAAATATATTATTCGTTTAGTAAATTTAATATTAAATAATTCAATTAAATGCTAATGAATGTTTTATCTCTCAAGTTCTTTTAGTTAATGCATAAATTTTTGCTTTTCTTGAATATTAAAGTGGTTCGTGATGAGCTGAAGCAGCGTATCCGGGTTTCGATTATCGAGGGTGTCGTTGCGACGCCTCTTGCTCGGAGAAAAACTATTATTTAGTTGTCAGTAACAATCGATTATTACCATTCCATTTCAAACTAATAAATTGCTTTTATTTTTATAAAATAATTAGAACTCATTTTTCTTGATGAGCGTTTATATTTAATTTACTCGCATTTATTGTCAGTGATAAATTGCGAACTAATCAGTAAATAATGGACAAATATTACTCCCAACATAAACAAACGAGTTAATTCGTGGTTTTTGTTCCACGCAAATTATTATTATTTTATATCAACAATGAACCTTTTCGAACCGTGATTGAATTGTCGACTCAAAAAACAAAATACAAATCATTTTTGTATTATTTGAAAGCGTGTCCACGTTTTTCTATAGCGTTAAAAATCAATCTTCACAATAAGAAAGCTGGAGGAGATTATTATGGTGAATGTTGTTGCAAATCATTGTTCTTTTGTTATCCATAAAAGCTTGCAAAAAATTAGAGATTGAAACAACCCCGACTGAATTTGATACCTAAGCTTGACAAAAATATTGCTGCATTGAAACATTTTTAGATCCACCGCGGTAATTTTCCGTTTATGCGTCAGGGAAAAAACACGCCATTGCATAGTAGGTACCTCGAAACTATTAATTCATCATTTAAACTGCCATTTAAACTTGGGCATAATAGTTAACCATTACCAGTATCGATCGTTTGTTCAGCAAACTGTGTAGAAAAATGCTGATGTTGATGGGCACCAGGTGAAATTAATAAAACAAAAGAAATATCTGGGCTTCTTTAAGTCAGCAGATTTGTAGGATTACCTATACTCGGGTGCCTAAACGCATCCAAGCATTGAATGAAATATTAACTTTAAATGTTTTTCCCTTTACTGAGCTAAAGGGCATCAGGACAATGAAAAGGCGGATGAGTTGGTCAAGAAACAATTCAAAAAATTTTCGTCTTGGTCCTAAATCGATAATTGTGCTAGTTGATAAAACCCACATACTCTCCGAAAACAATATAATATTAATCTTTTTTTTTGTATCGTGTGAATCAACGTCCCTTGGTCGCACGAATTCATCGTCTGGAAGTTATTATCAGGACTTGGGATTGCCGCGCTAAACTGTTTCTCAGTTAATTTTTGCAAGAATTGTTTCTTGCAATGGGTTTTTGGTATCGCGATAAAAACCGTGCATTAAGTTTATTCTAAATCGGACAGATTACGAGACATTAGCATGTGTAATATAGGCTCGAAGTTCACGTTGTAAAATCGTGGCAGTAACTTGAAAACCGTGAGGTGCAGAAAAACAATTTTAATATCTTTTTAATAGTCAATCGGCAATAGAATTGCAACTAGTAATATGCTTTTGTGACTGAACTTTGACAAGCAATAGTTAAAGAAGTAAAGCGTTTGGAGAAGTTTTTTAGTTTATTAAATTACTTTTCTCGAGAGCTCATAAAAATTTTGATTGGTCAGCTTTTATAGAAGTTATTGGCACTTCTAAAAAGGTAAAACTTCTTCTAACTTCTCATTTCGTAAAATTAACGAGTTAAGCAGTTGCAGCCCCATCTATCCGGGAGTTTTGTAAGCTTGAACGGTGGAAGTGGTCTTAAATTCTTGAGAATTTTTATAACATCAAAATTGGGTTTATCGAAGTTAACGCGAGGTTGGACTGCTTGAAATAACTGAAAAAATGCGGAACGAAAGAAGGAAAAAATATAATGCAGAGTTCATTAAATCCTAAATTTATTGCTTCCAGAATAATCGTTACAATTTTAGATGTTACGCTCTCTTAATTTTTACTGTGTCGTTTGTTTCCTCATTTAATAATTTTATTTCGTTGAAAAAATTAGGAGGGCATTCGGTGCCAACAAGTTATTACATTTCAAAGAAACTGACCACTCGTTTTGCGTTTTTTTTTGATGATTTCTTCATATTGGCAATAAAAGCGCGCATTGCAACTTACATTGATCTTTTGACGCAAACGATAACATGTAATTAAAACGCGATAAGGAAATTTTGTACTATTGAAATTTGGTTTTAGTATACCAATAGTAAAACGAATCGAACCAAGTGATTTGCGCATTTTCATAAAAACATGGCGAATTTAATTAAATTAAGTTTTTTCTTGTGCAGGTTATTATCAACCAGCTGGGCCACTTATTAGCGTTCCGCCTCACGCACATCCACAACCGACCTTAGGTAAAGTTGATCATCTATCTGAAGTTTCGTCTTCGCCAACTCCACCACCTACTCATCAACCACGTCCGCAGTCGTCGACGACGGATTCTTTAGATAGTGACGTACGTGTAGACTTTATTTTTCCCATTTACTTTTTTTTTTCACAAAAATTTCTCTTTTAGGTGATAATAACTTCAACGACCACCGCAAAAGAATCGTTATCACATCAACAGCAACCGCCACCTCCTCAACCTTATCGTTACTCGCAATATCCTCCCCATTCGTATCCATATGGTTATCATCCACAGTATTATCCAGCTCCACCTCCCGCTCCATCGTACCATCATGACTTGTGCTATCCTCCAAATCCATATTTACACCATAAAGCATATCCTCCACCCACATACAGAAGGCACCTAACGGCACCTGCGGGTACACCATATTATCAAGCGAATCCTCCCGACCTGTATCATCCGCCACATTCGGCGTCGAATCAACAAAGTCAACAAGTAAGTGAACGCTTAATTCAACGACAACCTGATCGTATAACGTAACGATATTTTATTAGGTCGTAACGGCAAATCCAACCGTTAGTAGTTCGTATCAACCAACACCAAGTGGTCCGCCACCTACGATAATGGAAAGTTATCCGCCGCCGCCGCCTCCTCCAACGCTGGTGGAACCCTATCCGCCTCCGCATTATTATCCGGGATACGGACCGGCACCTCCACCTTCCTGTTACACCCACTCACCCCCAACTAGGTCACTACCATATTTAAGTAAGACGTCAAAGTTAGAGCTAGCGTTTGCATGATTATTTAAATTGTTCCAATTTTTAGATGCGGCTTATCAAAGTTGCCCATGTCCAATGCAGTCGTGTCCAAAAAACGTACATACTGGGCCTCTTACTGGTGATAGTAAGAGGTCGTCTCACATTTCTTCCATTTCAAAAGATTCTCTTCCATTACCACCCGTAGCACTTGCACTTCCATTAGAGCCCGTCAGCGCTACAGGACCACCTAGTCCAGCTCGAGGATCTGCAGGCATGCCACCACCACCTTCACCAGCGGGAGCCGTCTATCAACCACCTCCGATGTCTAAGCAAGAGGTAGTCGAACTAATTGAAGATTGCAAACCGATGGAAAAGCGAAGGAAGGCACGCGTTGGTAAAAGTATGGTTAGAAATAATATCGCCGCAAATTTTCCCGAAAACACCATGCTGCTCATGTGTCACGCGCCGTGTGTTACAAACGTAAAACGCGAAATCGAAAGTCCAGAAGCTCAAAAACAGTGCAGTGACGCAGCGGTAAAAACTAAGCCGGATTCGCCCCAAACGACGCCGGATATCAATAATAGCAAACAAACAACAAATTTAGAAATGCCTAACGGTTTGAAGGGGCCCAACGAGGATTTGGTAAATTTTAAAACCGAGGAAGAGAAGGAAAGCGAAAATCAAAGTTTGGAAGAGTTGCTTCCGTGTCAAAAAACTGTCGCCGAAAACGTTAAAGTGAAAAACATGAAGAGGAAACTTTCGACGGAACCCGAAAAGGCGGACGACGAATTGTCGAGTGCCGAAAAGAAACTTAAGATTAACGGAAGCTACAAGGATCTGATAAAAAAGGACGTTCCGAGTTTTAAAATAAACAACGGTAAGCGCAGACTTAACATCAACGGATACAGGGCCCTTCTCAAATCGTCAAAATTAAAGTTCCGCCGGAATAGGGTGAAGAGAAAATTGAGTCCCGTTAAAAATGAGTCGAACAAGCGTTTAAAAATTTCCAAACCGCTCACGGCGAGCAATTTACATAATTCTAAACAAAATTTAAAATTTAACAGGAATAGGTTCGCAAGTGCTATTTCGGAACAAAGTGAAAATAAGGAGGTTTTTGTGAAATCTGTGAAAAAAATTAAAGTCAATTCTAAATGTAGTTTTAATAGTAATAAAAAATTTGGACCGGCGATTTTGGATAATTTAATTGCAAAAAATAATGTCGATAAAACGATCGAATACGTCGTAACCGGGTGCTGTGAAAACGTAAGAACAAATAATAAAAAATTAGATAACAATTTTAAAACGTTGGAAAAATGCAAAAGTTCTAAAGTTGATAATAATAATAAAAAGGAGACATTCAAAAGTACAAATTTAAAAGGGTGTGAGAATAAGTTGAAAGTGATCGTCGCGAAAAAGGTTGGTGCGTGTAAAAGAAAATCGAAATCGAAAAGTGTGGATCTACCTAGTGCTATTATTTCTAAAATTTCTCGGCGGAGTATACAATTACCAAAATGGTCCAATGGATGGACTTGGAAAGGAGAACCGTTCCAAGCAAAAGTATTTTTAAATGTAAGTACCTGCCTGCCTGCCCCAAATTATTCTTTCAGCCTATATGTTATTATCAAAAAACTAGAAAACGATTGTTTGCATTTTTTTATTTAGTTTGAATTTGTTTTATGCTAAATAAAAATTATTCGTTGCCCGGGAGATTTGAAGCATAGGATATTTGCGTTGCCAATTGAATGCCAGTTTTTTGATTACCCAATAACATACTATGGTAAACAATAGTTAGACCTATTTTTATTTTATCGAATTTTCGTAGTTCTTACTTACCTTCCCTGTATTCGAAATTACGTTACTCTCGTACACAGAGAAGGTCACTGTACCATATAGGTAAGAACCATTAAAATCTGTCAATAACAGGCCAAGCTTTGAAAAGCACTGATCTAGATGATCAACATAAGCAATCTACTTGCATTTCTGTAGTATGCGGTTGCGCTAGAAAAAGCTTACCCACTTCTGAAGGGAGTTTTCGATGTAACAGCACCCACAGGGGAAATTACCGAGCGTTTTTCCGAGGAAGTCCCCAAGCACGTACACGCAAAAAAATACATTCTTACCGTTCTTGAAATCGACTCAATAATGACGTTCTTAAATTTAAACACGCCATTCTTAACTTTAGAATATCAAATTACTGATTGCTTTTTGCAATTATAGTTAAGTACGACATTCTTGAATTTTGTTTCAATTTAAGAACCTTGGATGATTGGGTCAATTTCAAGAACGATATTATAACTTGTAAGAACTAATTTTTTTGGGTGTATTATTACCCGAGGGCGTTGCCTCACCAACGCGCATGAATGGAGTAACCAGATTCTTCGCGACACGAGCAAGTTTTGGTTAATATCACTCAAAGTCCACGATAAATATCGTTGCTTGCCGCAGGTATGCTTCCCAAAGGCTTAAAATTAAAATCTTACGAAAACCTTATCGTTGACGAGATAAATGTGCTCCGAGCAACTACAGAACTAGCTAACCCACTGGAGTGCTGTTTTCGAATCATTGACATCGAGCAGTGTATAGTGGTTCGCACTTTTTCGCCGCTGTGATGACGCCTGATATCGTTGATCTATCAACCCGCATTAGAGCACCTTGCCCTTGATCGGGAGAAGCTAAAGTAGTATCTGGACACTCGCATCTGATCGGCGACACGGTTGCCAACACGGTGACCCTTTAAGGTTAATGTGTTGCTTCTTTCCTTATCTTCTTTATCAGAAGATAATTCAAACGGTGGTGTTCGAACAAGAAGTACATTGTTCTCGAGTAGAGGCAAGTGGCAGGTACCTGAAAGTTATCATATCTCGAACAACGCGTTCATTGTTCAGACACGACCACCGCTCGAATTTTATCTTCTGATAAGGAACCTCGTAAAATTGTTCGCTAACAGATTAACCTAGGGAAGGTTAATTGGTTGGCGATGAAGTTTGCTTGTCTTCCTTTACCCTTTAAGATATAAAAATTAATAATTCACAGTTGCAAAACTCAAAAATCGTTATATACTTGTAAACTAAAGAACAACACACACCTAGGTTTTGAAAGGAAAAGTTATCTTTATTATAGGTTAGTTGGGTCAAAAATCCAATTAGCCCAAATTATAAACCAAAGTTGTCTAGACCGAGGGGTCTGGGGGGTGCTGCAAAATATAAAGCAGTGACCAAGAATCCGGGGGGATTATAAATTCCTCCCAGTATAATATGTCGTCGTTCTCAAGAAAACCAAAGCGCTATAATAAACCATACTCATAATCTGTAAACATTGAATATTTTGCCTTTCAACAGTGAGACACTGGAGGTGTTCCACCCCCAGACCCCCAGTTTGTGCAGTTTATTTTTTATTTGTAATAAATTGAAGACATCAGCATAACCGATCTAGAAAAATTCTCTAGAAAAACTAATTAATCCTAATAAACTAATAAAAATAAACTGCACAAACCGGGGGGTCTGGGGGGTGTGGAACACCCTTCAGTGCCTCACTTCTAAAAGGTAAAACATTCAATGTTTACAGATTATGAGTAGAGCTTATTATAGCGCTATGGTTTTCTTGAGAACGATAAAATATTATACTTATAATATAAAATATTATACTATAAAACAAATTGGCAGGAGCTGGATGCGATCCCACTACCCTTCGCATATGTTTTTTAATTTTTTGCAATCTTACGCAATTCCAATAACAACTTATCAAATTTATGTTAATTTTTATGCAGTTCATCAGTAATATATAATTATTTAAATTCAATTTTCTCAAAATTGGCAAAGAAGCGTGCCCTTATACTTGCACCTGTTGAAGTCCAATACAAGACCTACACGCACAATGAAAATGAATCAATTCAGTGAGGGGAAGTTGCCGGTCTCCCCTTGTGAGTGATACCAAACGTTTTTTAAACTATGTTGTTGGGAACATCTACTTCACCGTGTGCTTCACTGAAACCACTGTCCAATAGTAGGGACAGCTGTTGAACAGAGTGATCTTAAATGTTTGAAGAACTGAAAATGATCTTCGAAACATCCATGTGCACTCAGCACCTGTTCTTATCGCTGGTGTTCCATCTGTACTGCTACATTTTTAAATATCTTTCTCAACGCCTGTCTTTTGGTGGACTGGATTTTCAAACTTAGATAAGCCATTGTTCAAAAACACCCTTAGCTACCTTGATCTGACTAAAGCTCGCCTCACACGATGCTTGTTT
Source organism: Lycocerus yunnanus (assembly GCA_036346125.1). Classification (NCBI taxonomy): domain Eukaryota; kingdom Metazoa; phylum Arthropoda; class Insecta; order Coleoptera; family Cantharidae; genus Lycocerus; species Lycocerus yunnanus. The sequence continues at coordinate 961,129 of JARFIX010000094.1, forward strand.
TGCTGATGGATTGCTTGCTGGCCGCTGTGATGACTGGCCGTGCTGGAAAGTGACGTAACGTGCTGGGTTTTCGTGCTTGTTTTGTGATAAAACGGGTGCTATTTTTCTTGTTGGTTTTCTGCTGGTTTTAAGCGCTAACCAATGACAAAGTCGCGTCGTCTTCGTAAATACGGGCGCTACTAGGTTACGACAAGGCTAACCTGTTGTTGTTTACTGTCAAGAAATTATATTATAACCGCGTCCATTTCTACAAACTGTCACTATGACAATGAAATCACTAAACCGCGTGTGCGTTAAAACTACCTTGCATTAAAACTGCACCGATCCGAATATCCAGCCGCTTGAAAGCCAGCAGAAAACCCAGCAAGCAAATCAAGCCTCGTGTGAGGCGAGTACTTTTTAGGTGAAATCAGAAAGTTTTAACGTTGAAATACGAAGAGAAAGCAATTAGGTCTCACAGAAGCGTTTCTAATGCCCGATTTTTTCACCTAGAGAAATATTTCTTAGATAATAATCTATCTATTAGATAAATTAACGAAGTAACCAATCAAAATAATCAGAAATATGATTGTGAATTTATCTTATAGATAGAGATATCTGTAGGTGAAGAAATCGGCCATTAGTTAGGTCCAGACTAGTTTTCCGACATCACTCTGAAGCGGTTTAAGAATTAGTAATACATACACAGATCAGTTGCTTGAACGCGCGTGTTCACAGGTAGTACGTTCGAGTTCGAATCCAGATTGGTCATCATTTTTTCCGCACGTGATCTCCCTAAAACTGACTTCTTCCAAAATATAATATCTGTCTTTCTCTGTCCTTTTACAATTTCAATTTTATCTAACGGTAATTACTGCATACCCACGTAATATTTTTTTTATTTGCTGGGTGCCGTTGACACAGAGAACCGCTTGAAAATTTTAGTATCAGTCCGCCCCTGCCATGCATTAGATCGTCAACGATGTTAAATATTACAGGCCGAATAAAATATTTAAATTCAATCAACCTCCTGGTGATTTTACTGAATAGTAACTTTGCTTATGTATTGAATAGTTTCGGCTTAGGAAAATGTAAGGAAATAAATTTCTAGGCCATTACCACGTCGCCTTCTTTTTGTTTCTTATAAAAAATTTCTCGGTAATCACTCACGAAGGTTGCGTAGACGTGCGTAAGTAGTTCCAGGGGGCGGATTTTTCTGTCGGAATTGGTGAAAATGAGATAAGTGCACGTATATGACAAAGGTGATTTCATTTTAAGGGTGGTTTTTACATTTTTCTAAACTGATTCCGCGTTGGGCTACCTCGAATTCTTTTGCATTTTTCATGAAGCTGTAAATTTTTTATGGACGATCTATCTTCTTTTGAGACGTTTCTTGATTCGATTATAACTTTATAGGGCTACATTAATCTCCCCCCCCCTCTCGGTTTTTTTGCTCCCGACAGACAATATAATCAAAATAAGGTGAGATGATTGAGCTATAAGGCGCAGTTTTTAAATCTACCTGAAGCAACTAAATGGATGCTGATTGTTGGTTTAGTTTGAAGGCCTGCGGATTATGATTACGTTGTTGTTTATTATAATAATTTAAATTTAAATAATTAAGTAGAATAGTGAATTACAGCTACTTCGACATGGTTACGTTTTGCATAACACGCAAGGAGCACGTGCTATCTTGCTATAATAGAAATGATTTATTGGAGTTGGAAAATGGAATGGCTTGTGCTAGCTATGCTTATTTTATGAAGTTGTTAAGCCGGGTAATCTGAAATATCTCTTGAAATATTAATTTAGTGATTGTACGTTTCTAGAAACTCTCCTCGCGAATGCAATTGATAAGCTTTTCGATTAATAGGAAATCAAAACGCAGTTTTCATTTCATGCATGAGAAATGACAACACGATCTGTTTGGAACGATTTCCATTATTTTTCAGGTCATTCGAATGCGAAGTTTCGTTTCTGGTAATAGATAATAATTATGCACCTTAGGTAACTCAAATTCTCATAACTTCTATAAACGTTAAAAATCTTAATTTTTCATCTCTCTCCCTCAACATAGTTGTCGAAACTAAAATATTGGTTTATTAATGATTTTTTCTATCCGACTCGCAGATTTTGTGTTATCGCAGATCGAAGTTGAAAGTTTCCATGCGTCGAGGTAGAAATTACGAAATTTGAGTGGAAAAATTCGAGAAACATTGAAATTCGTGTTAACGTTATAGATTTTCTATAATTTTATTTATGGTTTATTTTATTAGGGTATCATATTTTTATTTTAATACAGGCCCGGCCTAGGTCGACGGGAAAACGAGGAAATGCCTGGTGGGCCGACGTGTTTAGAGGCTACACGCGGCTTCTCAAACGTTTCATCACATGAAATCTTTTTTAAATTGATTCTTGTGAACATTAGCTTGTTCTATTATTTATTTTTTTCTAACTTATTTCTTTTCAATTTTTTGATTTTATTTTGTTTTTAATTTAATAAAATTAGACTATGGTAAAGTTATTTTCCATCCAAAAACAAATTTTTGGCTTTTTCTTTAAAATATCTTAAAAATATTGTCCATATATGAATTCTTTTATGCACAGGATAAAATGCAAAATTCAATTGGATTGAAATTAGATTCAAAAGTTTTTCAGGGGTGAATTCAAAGAACTTTACCTTTGAAGTCTCATAAAATGTAAAATTCAATAGCTGCCCGAGTATCCTTTGCACCAATAAAATTTTCTCATTGAAATGTATTAGAAGCAGTAAAAAATGATTTTCGTGTTTTTAATTTTTGAAGTCAAAAATCTCCAAAGGGATTCACTATTTTTTTTTCAGAAAAGTTCAGAATTTTGCTTCCCTTTATTGCAAATTTGGCGCATTGGAATGCGTAAAGCTGGAAAAATTAGCTCGGAAATTGTGTAAACGTCGCAATCTTCCAAAAACTTCATTTCAAACCTTCATGAAATGTGAAATTCTTCGCGAATTCTTTCCACGCCAATGAAATTTTCTCATCGAAATATGTTGGTTGCAGTGAAAAAGTGGTTGTTTTCAAACTTAATTTTTGGGGTCAAAAGGTACTACTGGTTTACAAAAATCGTTGAAATTTTCTATGCTTGACTACTATGATGCGTGGAGCTGGAAAAACGTCGGGCAACGTTACCAAATGGGTCGTTTTTCGAACTTGGGGATAATATTGGATCAAAAAGTCTCTTTTGTTTTTTTTTCAAAAATCTTTAGAAATTCGAATCTTTAGGAACGCCTAGAGCTGCGAAAACACGTATGGGACTGGCGTAAATGTCGCCAAGTAGTGCAAAAACCTTGCAAAAGTGGATTCGAAAAATTTCTCTTTAAAACCTAATAAAATATAAAATACCATTCTTTCTGCCGCATAATTTTTTTTAAATTTTATGCTTTTGTTATAAAAAATAACTTGAAGATTGGGGCCACTCAAATGAGTTCCCCGGTAACTAAACTAGTGCTAGTCCGGGCCTGGCTTGATAAACGTCTCTCTAAAAGATCCGCAAACTTGAAAACGAATAACTTTTGTGTTAGGTACTTAGTTCTGACGGCAAAAAATCTGTAAGTAAATTTTCTTCAGGTCAAAAGGTTTGTACATGGAGCTTCGTGGCAGGCTTAGGATATATGTTGAAACGAACTAAACCGTTCCACTTTGACTCATTAAAAATCAAAAAAAAAAAAAATTGAAAATCTCGGATTTCAAGTGAACATTTTCTATTGAAATTGAAAGAAAACGTCAAAGCAATCCGCAAAAAGCCGGTTTCTTTTTATAATCAACTTTGGATAGGGAAACGCTCTTTGATTCTCTGCCATTTATGCAAGATTTGAATCAAAACTACCTAACATATTTTTGTAAAAGTAAAATTTGAATCATACCCTTTTAGTATTTAATCCCACAAGTTTCTGAATCTTTTACTTGCATTGCCGACTTGATTTCCGAGTTGTCAGGCTCCTAAGTAATCGCGGTTTTCTGTTTCTGTCGTTTTACGTTTATTTATAATTTAAAGAATTTTGCTTTCTACTAGGCGAGCTAAATACTTGACTGTTAATTTTTAGAAAGTAAACTTTCAAAAGTAAGGAAATTAATAATCTTCGTGAAACGTAACACTTCTTCTGTAGACAGATGCGAACCAACACGAACGCCGCTTTATGATTAGAAAAATTATTTTCAAGAATATTCAAATTTTTTGTATCCCAAACGTTGCGTTAGCGCTTAGGTATTTAGTTAAGAGGATGTTCCTTAATCTGGATTCGAACAGTTGCGTACCATCATTGCTCAGATCTGCTATATTTGTCTACATTTAATGAGGAATACGTAACATTTTATACGTTAATGTTCGAAAAAGCCTACTTTTACCCCTTAGTTTCCATTTCCGCTCAAGTGCTAAAAGTAATAAAACATTTGCCGCTCAAAAATTATACTTAGATTAATAGATTAAGTTTTGTATTTATACATAGGAAAAGTTACATTCTCGTACTTAAACAATTAGCACAAGGTGTCAATCACACGGATGCGAGAATGATGTTGTTTTCCCACTTAACTTTAGAACTTTAATTTTGTTCTAACAAAAAACTGTTATTTTCAGAGCGATGAAACAACAGTCATGAGAAGGTGTTACCCAGCAATGAGGCACACGGAAGGTGACATAATAGAACCAAGAGATTGCGTGTTGTTGAAGGCAGGACCAAGAAAGAACGATTTACCCTTTGTTGCGAAAGTTGCGGCGCTGTGGGAAAATCCTGAAGATGGTACACCACCAAATTTAGTTTCTAAAAATCTTAATAACAATGTTATTTTCGTAGGTGAAATGATGATATCGTTATTGTGGTATTACAGACCCGAACATACCGAGCAGGGACGACAACCCAGCGACGAGCCTGACGAAGTTTTCGCTTCGAGACACAAAGACACCAACAGCGTCGCTTGCATCGAAGACAAATGCTATGTTCTCACTTTCAATGAATATTGTCGGTAAGTCGGTCACTTTTCTTATTTTACTTCTTCGTTACATTTTATCCTGTTCTAGTTATCGGACATCTCTGCGGAAGATAGAAGAAGGTATCGAAAATGTAGGTTCTTGTGTACCAAATCCGGAACCTTATCCTCGAATACACAGACAGCCGCCAATTAAAGTTCAAACTTCACCCGACTTAGTGTTCTTTTGTCGTCGAGTGTACGACTTTCGACAAAAACGAATCGCTAAGAATCCTAGTTAATTTATCACTCGCTTTTTGTACCTCCCGCAGCGCTCCATTTTTAATTTTTAAGGGACAAAAATGTATAAATCTGTAAACCACCTCTAAATATTTGCCTAGAAAAGTGGAAAAATTCTATGCACCAAGAACGTTTATTTGTAACATAAATTTTGATTAATAATTTTAAAACTTGGTAAATATACTAATACAAACCTGGGAGTACACCCAAAAATATTGAACAAAATTCTAAAACTCAACGGTTATTTAGAGGTTTATAGATTTCGGTCCTTCTAAAACTTGAAAATGAACCACTGGGTCCTCCTACAATTTTATTTTATTAAACTGAATTTTTAACAAGTAAGTATTACACAGGTGGCCAGTTGCATTTTAAAGAAACAAAAATCAAATCCATTTTATTGTACACTGATGTCTTTCAAGATAAACATCTAACTTTGATACGTATACATATTGTTGCATAAAGAGAATGGGAACATTTGTATTATATTAAATTAAATAATTATTATTGATAATGTTGTATAGAAATAATAGAAATATATATTTAACACAAGAAAATCATGTTTATAAAATAGAGTTAGTTATTTGCTGGTATAAATGGTTCGTGTGCTTTGATAGACTAGAAAGTATCTTTGTGTCATTTTAAAACTTTTCGATTGCACTCCACCAAAATTTTGTGATTCTCATACTTTTTTTTTGAAGACTTGAACCGAGCACAAAATTATACTTTATTTTTTGTTGTAAAAGAAACAAATCTGTTGCAAAATTTTGGATGGTTTTCGGTTTACTATTTGAAAAACAAAATGATTTGGTCTTGTTGGGTTTGTAAGGCAATTTTTTTAAGTCTAAAAATTTGTGTCTTTACCGAAATGGTTGCCTTTATGTGTTAAATGTAGTAATAACAAAAAAATATGTTGTATTTGTCTAAAATTGTTGTAATTTGATAGTTTACCATGAAGAAATCGAATTCATATTTTTTTTAATTTTTATTTATTGTGTTGTCCAACTTACACTTTAAATGCAAGTAGTACCTACCCTATTAATCTAGTTCTGTCTTGTTTTTTATTTAATTTATAAAAGTTAATATATTTTTTAATATAATTATGCTCTCCGAGCTTTAAACTCTTATTGAATGTAGCCAAAGTTTTCTATTTCATTATTTATTGAGTGTTGTTAGACTTATTGTCGCTATTATTATTATTATTGTATTAAATTTACTGGAAATTAATTGTCTATTTTTGTTAAGTTAAGTAGTATTTTGAAATCCATACATGGTAATTCCAATGTATTAATTAACATCAATCAAATAAATTTTATAGAAATTTTTCATTTTATTTTTCCACTAATATTACATGCTTTTGGTGGAGGTTCCTATAATATTTGCTGGGAGAATAATTTAATTTTTTATCTTATTTTTTATAAACTTTTTTTATATTTAAAAAAGTCCAAGATTATTTAAACAAATTATTTAAATGCTTTGAATGAATTAAATAATTAGCTTATCTCCCCTCTCGTCCATGGTCCTATAAAAAGGCACAGCTAATTTAATTTTAAATGTGCCCGATGCAAGTAATTGTAGGTTTATTAAAAGTTTTAACTAAAAATGCTAGGTGATGAAATATACCACCCAATTTGGTTAGGAATTGAAAAGAATAAAACTTTTGATTACATAGTATCAGATGTCCCAACCTTCTGGGAGTTTTGAAAAAGACTGGTATAATAAATTCAAGAGCAGATAACGGATGTCATCGGTACAGTAATTAACGAATTTTCGTCATAATTTATTAAGTAATGTAGATTATCTAATAATATATTTAATAGTAATAAATTACATTAATTTACATAATTTATTAGCAAACAAGTTTAATGAAGCTTACAATTATTGTAAATTAACAACAGTAAATTTAATAGTAGGTAATAAATCAATTCATAAATTTACCGCATAATTTATTAATATGGACGGTAATAACAATAATAAATTCGTAAAAAGGAAATATCTTTGATTGCTGACCTCTGATTTTACCTGTATTCTCTAGTTTAAAGATAAGCCAAGATAACAATCGTGGCCTACAAAATATTCGTCGAGAGTTCCTCTTCCCTGAAAGGGGAGTTAGAGAAATTGCAATAATAAAAAAGAGTATTTATTGCAGTTATACAGTTCGGTAGCCCTACAAAACTGTAAGGAGCGTTGTAGTCATAAAGACATTTACAGCGGATACATGCGGTCATTAGTTCGAACTAACCTTAGTTCGATCTAAGCTAGTTGCTTTAAATTTTATTGCGCAGGTGTATACATGTTTTTTTTAGTTCAAACTGAAAGCAATGATATAGCTCGATCTAACTAAGGTCGATCCAGCGGATTAGGTCGCTTTATCTAAGTGTACACACGTAAGGACTAGCTAGGTCGAGCTGACTTAGTTCGAACTAACGACCACATGTATCCGCGGTAATTATTAGTAATTTGCATTGGGAGTGTTTCAGTGATCTCCCAACGCAGTTATGGGGTGGGTGCACTAAAAATATAAAAAAAGAAATTATATGATACTCTATTCTGAGGGCTATGGGGGAGCTATACCCCATTGCTTATAAGTATAACTGCAAGCTAATTTAATAAATTCTGAATTTATTAGCTTATAACATGGTTACGTTACTGAAATAAGTTCCATACTTCTTTCGAAATTCTGAAAAATGGCATTGACGTTCTTTCTGGACATTCGGCAAAATATTTGTATTTAATCTTTGACTTTTGTTAGCAGTAAAAAATGATTGAAATAATTTGCATAGAATTGTAGAATCAAAGTCCAATCACATGCATGGCTAGAGGGGGCTGAGCTGAAATTTTTACTTTTTCCGAAATAAAATAATAAAATTCAAATTTGAAAACGGACGTTCAATCTTAATAATATTGTTTCAATTTTTTTGTGTATTCGTCATGGCTTTTACAATGACTTGCAGTGCTCACTGTCACTACCTTAAAAGAAATTGATACATAATGGCGGCTTACCGGCGGCTGTAAGTGGAACAGTTGAATATCTGTTGCCATGTAAAGTTGAAAAAATTATATTAAAATTGAAAATGCGAATTAAAATGATTTGATATTTTAAATTTAAGGAGTCAAATTTAAGTATTAAATTTCAAAAATGCGAACTAGAAAATAGTGTTAAAGGCCGGGGGTCTACCCTCAGCTACACTTAAATTTTGTTTGAAAAACAGCAATGTGGCTTAAATCGTAACCCCTAGGCACAAATTGTGATAAATAAATTAATAAACTTATAGCTTTTACTATCAAGTAATTAATAGAGAAAGTATTTAAAACAAAGTAAAATGCAGAATAGTGATCAAGAGTTGGAAGGGAAGGAATTATAGAATACTTCCCACAGTATGCCATCGTTCCCAAAAAAAAAATTAATCGGTGTCATCATACCTGTAAATCTTTTACGTTATTTGTAAACATTTAATGTTCATTTAATTAAAATTAATAAGTAACAAATTTGGGGGTCCGGGGGAGTATTAAGTAGGTACATCACAGTATAATATTATGCCATCGCACCCAAGAAAATGAAAGCTTCTGCGTAATTTATAAACTGCCTTTTGCCTTCTCTTTTGCTTCGTCTTTTGGGGTATTGGGGCTGCTACCACCCAGTATAGATATGGGTAACTCCATATCCCGATATGGAATACCGCAAGGCACACTCAAATTGTAATAAATAAATTTCGAACTTATAGCTTTCAGTATTTGTAAATATTTAATATTGTTCCCTCCCTTGATATTGCATTATTCATTTTATACTTAGTTTTTGTATATTTTATAGTATTTTATACCCCCGACCTTCTCGTCTATGCAATTTATTCCTATCAGAAGTGAATTGAAAATTTCAGCATATCTGCTTGGCCATTTTATGGTAATACGACATTTTTGCTGTACAAAAAGTTTGAGCTATTTCACCTACCGCCTGTTCACAAAGTGTAGCAAGTATCGCTTCAGATTCCACGTTAAACTGTATATATACTATTCGAAGGACGTATACAACTATGCTCTTGTAAAACATTAAATGATTTTGTATTGAATTGCCCCCGTCTCTCTATTAAATATGATTGATTTTTATATGTTAAAAGTTGTAATTGGGATTAAGCTTCCCCCCCCCCTTTTGATTTGATCCTAGATCCGTCACTGTCTACACTGAAATTAATACATCTGTTTGTAGGCGGTGAAAACTACCAACAAATGTGAAACTATGAAGAAATTTTAAAAATTTAGTTGCTAAATTAAATATAATAATTATTTTTTCCATTTTTTGTAAAAAAAATTTACCATAGTTGGTTTTTTTGCGTTTGTCTGTAATTGTCGGTCTCGCCCCGTTCGTCAGTTGTTCTAATGAAGCAATAAACTATTAAAAAAAAAACAAGAATTGTGTCTTCTAAAAGTTATTTCAAAATTAGTATTCAAAATAGCACCCCGCGCTTATTAATATTTTGTAAAATTATTTGTCATAATTTCTGTACAAAATAAAAATGTTTATTTAAATTTAAACCTTAAAAATTGAATAATCGGTTTAAATTTGCATACCTCGTGTTGGTTAAAAAATGTGGAAGTTGCGTATTAGTTTTAAATTTAAAAATTTTTATTTCAGGGTGACGTAAATAATGACGTTTATAGTTATTCCGAGACAATAACCAGATGATCTGGCAGTGGGGCGTTGGTAAAAAAATTACGAGATGGCAGCACCGTGACCTCGCAGCTATTGAATGAATAATAATGGTATTCGCTTTGGTTCGTTGTTGCAATGCGCTCTATGATTGGACACGAGAGAAACCGAACGGTTTAATGTCTGAAGCATCTGAAATTAATGGTAAAGGAGGTAAGGTGATGCCCATTGCGAATTAAAATGGCTTGAAATGCCATTTAATAATTTAAGTTGAGTGCAGTTGTGATTATAACGGTGCGGCAGTGTTGCGTGTGTTACTAGTGAACAGTTTTATGTTTAAATGTTGATATTAAGTGCGTAGAAAATCCACCTTTTGTAATAAAGGACTTTCGATATCGGTCGTAGGTTCAAAAGAAGGGTGTCATCAAGAAATGTGATAGATCTATGATCTCGACGGTTATATTTGATTTTATAAGACTTTAGAAATGAGCGGACGCCCCAGGACGACGTCCTTTGCGGAGGGCAACAAGCAACCTCTCAATCCTCCACTAGGAGGCATGAAAATTAGCAGTAAGTTTTTCATTTGTATTTCGTTGTTCTTGGAGTGACGTCGCACAAGCGCGACTCCTCGTACTTCAACATGGCTGCTATTTTAGCCGTTCAATAGACCACCAATTTATTTGCTTTCCGTTTATTCTCCTCTTAACATTTTTGACGTTTAACCAATATTGTAGCTCGTACAACTCGAAAACTAAAATCGATAACCTCGTTGCCTGTCACTGATTAGATTTAGGCTTGATACTATCGATACCAAAAACATCCACCTCATTTTAATCGAGTTCACTGCACTTGTTAACTCCTCTATTGAGTACTACCTCCGCTCATAATGCACTTTTTACCCACCAATTTTTTTTTAAACTAAATTAGCGCGTATCGATAACCCTAATTTTAGCTGCGATCGTCTTTTGCTTTCGATATGATAAAATGATGACATCCCCGCCCACTTGGACCTTATACATTTCGTTTGTTTCTTCCTCATCATTTTCATAACTGTCAAGTTTAATTAAACAAAAAAAACGTTAGATTTCAAGTATTCCGCGATACTGCTTAATAATTATGTATTTATGCAACGCGTTCAGTTTTGATTGATTTAAGAGCATCGCACGTTGTTACATAATTGGGAAAATTAAAAAAAAAATGGAATCGAAAACGTGCAAATTTTCACGTTCTATGTACTACGACTTGGGGCTCTCCAGAATAAATTATTCGACAAGGCGATTGTGGTACGAAAGTAACTCGAATACTTTCCAAAATCCACGGAATTTATTTTCAAATTTACATTTTGCTACTTTTGAGGTTATGGGTCAATAAAATTTAATTTATGGCCGTGCCAGGATATATTTCAAGACTTATTGATCTTATTGCAAATTTTAAAATTAAAAAATATTGAAAACGTCAAATTTACGTTTTTGAGGTTAAGGGCCAATAAAAATTAATTTGTCGCTTTAATAAATACCCGTTCGAGGATATGCTTAACTTATTTATCGTAATTATTACAAATTTTAAAACTAATTTTACATTATTTCAAAATAATATAAAATTCTAGTTCGAGGACCGGCTCGGGGTAATTTTTGAAATTGGAAGTGCTTCTGGTCACATCAACGGTATTATAAGTCCTCGTGGTTGTGTTTTTTTAAAATTAACGTTTTCTATGGTCCAATCATGCGACTTGAATCCAAATTTAGATTTACTTTTGGATGTGATACTTGTACACATTTTCAATTTCGTTATTTTCGATTTGACTGCATTACTACCTTTCCAAGTTACTCTTTCACGAACTTTAACTCAAAAAGTATTATCTATTCAATTTGATCTTCTCTGAAAGACTCTTTGTTAGAGGAAACCTATTTCACGTTGTATTTTCTGGATACACATTGAAGCTTTTCTCACCCACGTTTTTTTATTATTTAAAATTGCGGATTTACTTTATTGTTCTCAAGTGGAGTAATTTCTTGAGTTCAATAATAATTGAAGTGTGCGAATTTTATCAGTAATTGTGTGATAGGTAATTACTTTTTTTTATTCTTTTAAGTGTAATTTTAATTGTGGCAGTTATCAATGAAACATTGTATGTAATCGTGGGTTTTCTTATCTAACATGTGCAGTTGACGTTGTCGAAAGGAGAAATGAATATTTAAAAACTTTTTAAAAATAGTTAAAGCAGCTTTATGTATCGAATATCTGTATTGACCAATTTTAGACTGCTAAATTAAAAAATCTTAATTAGAAAAAGTTAACTTTCACTAAAAATTGAAAAGATGAGCTTTCGGCACCACAACTCACACAATAGCTTTACATAATTCTTGTGGGGGTGGGGGGGTAATCATGTGAATTCTAAATTTGAAAGTTCATTTTTAATCTTTAAGAACCCAATACGAAATTTAGGTTTACTAATCGTTAGCGAAATAACAGGACATGGTTTTAAAATAAAATCTTATGATCAACTTCTGGGCTTGAACGAATTTGGAAAGGCAGGAATTTAAAATCATGACCTGGAAGTCGGTGATTATGTGACATAAACGAACTAAGGGCGAATTGTACCAACGAAGTTAATCTTAAGATCACACTGATCTGTAGTTCCAGTTCGGTGATTGGTTGGTTTTTAAATTTTCAACCAATCATCGAACTTGATCGACGGTTCAACGTGATCTTAAGATTAATTTCGTTGGTACAACTCGCCCTAAGTGTCTTGGCTGAGGATCTAAGATTGCATTGAACTTCATTTAAAAAATGCAGTTGTAGTTTATCCAATTAAATTTCAGCAATGTTTTTGGGACGAATGCTGTGACAATACAAGTCAAATTAATGTGCCTGTTTCTAAAAGTAGGGTTATGGCAAATAGTTGTTCGAACGCATTTGAATTTTAGATATAATTAATTTAAACAACTTTGGCATAAGTATTACAAAAGGTAATATTAAATTATAAATTATAAAAACCATCCGATCTAAGAATAGGAAACAAACCTTTTCTGTTGGTGAAGCAATCAGAGTCGGTTGATGTATTTAGAAGTCGCAGGTAACATACAAGTAATTATTGTAGTGATGCAACCTATAATCCCCCAATATTTTTTATGTTAGTTATATTTTGTTGTCAAAACTGTTCAATTTCACTTCAATCGGATCACTTTTGAAGAAGTTCAATATGGTGGATCCAAAATGGTGACCAAACATCAAAACCTCATATTATCATAGAAAAAGCCGTATCGGTATCATTTGTAATGATTACAAATTCTTTATTAGGGAGTTTTTCTAGAGGAAGCATTAAGGCAGGGGGACTACTGTTTGAAGCACAAAGATGGTCATAAGAAAGTTAATCGCGCCTCGGATTTGAACCCAGTACCTTAGCATTAGATGTTGTTCACGCTAACTACCAGGCCGTGGTATTTAACAATAAAAAACAAGGTCACAGACATATTCCCTGATCCGGTGTAAGTAGTCGTGGCATCTTTATGTTGAATTCTTTCTCTAGAGTGAGAGTCAACGAACTTTTTTTTTTTGAAGGGTTTCGATCGTAAAATTTTTAGGCTCGGCGAGCATCTATCATATTATATATGACACATTGCAATTATACTCATAGAGCAACAAAAAACAGGTTCGACTTTTTAAAAGTAGGAATTAGTTATTCTGGGCTACTGGGATACTAATTAGTTATGGTGGGTACAATATTGTGTTGAAAAGGAGTGGTTACTTTGGTGCCAGTCAGTCAATTTGTGTAATCACATGTCCACGTGATTTTTTTCATATAAAAACTTAACCCGCGGACTGGATTTTTTACCTGTGAGCCGTAGTTTGCTGGCTTTGCTCGAGAGAAAGAGGTTAAAGAATCCAGAAATGGATAAAATCAGGTCAATAGCGATTGTTTTATTATGTCACTTGGATGGCGGTCGCAAGCATCATTTTTTTTTATTGTTTGCTGATTGGTGCTTGTAGAAACAGTATGTCTAATATTTGTTAAATTTTGCAAACGCATGGACGTCTTCACAAAGCCAGTGGCGTAACCACAACTTCGCTTTGCAGGTGGGTCTCAATTTTATTTTGTTTAAAAAATTAATTCTTGGAGCTTTTCAAAAGTGTTGGTGTTACGCTATTGCACCAGATATACATTCATCATACGTGAAGCGCATTTGTTTTAGCACGCGCATTCACAGCTAATTCGCTACTGTTCGAATCCATATCGAGGAACATTTTTTCCGCACGTAATCTAGCTAAATTGTGACCTTTACAGAACATTAAGCATAATCTGTTCTGAAATCTGATTTACTGTTACTCGCAATCTACATGGTTGCCAGGGGGGGTGATTTAATGGACCTTGAAGGTTTAAATCCAAATTTATTCATCTCGTTAAAAGTCCATTCGTGTCAATAGGTAATAGGTTGTGGCAAATTGAATTTGTTTTACGTCATCGGTGATTTTGAAATTAAAATCACTGACTATTATAACGTGTTTAATATTTTAGTGAAAATTAGTATTAGGTTATTAAAATAATGTCTTTGATCTGCTTTGATATTTACAAAATTATCATTAGAAAAGAGACAGAATAAAGTAAACAATATGTTTCCTGTGACATTTGTGAGGTTAAGGTTGCAAGAAAGGCACGACACACTTTCCATTTTCATTAGTTCATATGCTCGAGAGTATATTTTGTTTTGACTATATCACTCGGCAAGTTGCAGAGGCGTTCTCTGTCATGAAACGCGATTGCATTTTGTTACGCTCCACATGGACGCGCCTGATTGGCGTAACCACGATAGGACACAAACATTTTATCGACGGTTAACCGAGTGGGTACATGCAACGTGCAATTCATCAAAAATTGAATTGGTTGCAATCATCGTCACGAAAGGATTTAGTTCGATTTGTTATCTCTCTGACCTGCATATGCATTGCCTCATTATAGTGACATCGAAACTAAATTTCCGGTTTATCAATAATGCTTATAATATTTTGTAATTACGTACTAATAAGTAGTACACAGTAAGGTTTGCGCGTTTTTCCAATTTGATCGAAAGTGTGTAATACCACACCATCTCATAGATAAACAAATCGAGATTCTCTTACCTCAAAGCTGAAATGTTTCACAATCAGTGTCACGTCGACTACGCTCTACAAAGTTTCGAGACTAATTGCTGTATTAATTAAGTCCGATGGGATGATAATTATTGTGCGCCTCCAAATAGACTAATTATTAATTGTGGCGTAAAAATAATAACGGAAAACGTTCGGTTTCAAATTAGAAAGTACTTAATAATGGATGCATTGTTTTAAGTATAATTTTGCACTTTTTCAATATTATTATTACAGCAAACAAACTGTTTTGTACCACGCTAAGTGGAAAAATATTTATTTTCACGTAACGCTTTGCTAGTTTTAATAATTATTAGAGATAAGCAAATCGATTTGTTCCCAGATATACCTTACCTATGGAATTTTTTTAAGCTCAAACGAATTTTAATGTGGGAAATTAAACGGTCAAATTAATTAATTTATTGTTAATAATTAATTGTAATTGTCTAAAAATATACCGAGTATCGGTGAGGCGATAAAATCAATATCTGGACTTTTTAGTGGTTTATTTTTAACTTATTGAAAATTAATTAATTGGTCTTCTAATCTTAATAGAGCATTGTTTGGCCATTTTATTCGGATGGGTTTTGTTACAAAACGATTGTCGTAATACGTTTAAATAATTTCCTATCTCAAGTTCTTGGTAAATATGTATGTACGTGCTAACGTCATATCAATCACATTATATTGCTTCGAATAGCAATTTCAATACTAGAAAATAATTTATAAATTTTGTATTAACTAAATGAGAAGATCGAATCTCTGCTTGTCTGCTTTACTGCAACTCCCTATAGATTCGGTTCGGAAAATTTATTTTCGTTGGAGCTTCATCATGGGTTTTTCAGCCACTCGAAAAATATCAATATTCAGCAGCGAACCAATTTGAAATTCTAATATGAACCAGTTATAGAAGTTTTACTAAGAGATTTTTCACACTTTTATACTACAAAATACAACGGTCGATACTGTCATCTTTTTGTAACGGATTTTATTTTTTTTCTCAATCCAGATTCGAACCCTTACCGATGATCGACTTTTGTTGTGCTAATTCTAAGACCGTTTAATCGAGAATTTATGTCTTATCTAGAACGTGCTAGAAAGGTTATCCGGGTTAAAATTTGCCCGCTGTAATAAACTATCAGCAGTTGCAAGGATAAACCAGATAATCAACCATCGATTAGCTTTTTATATTTTCGAAAATTTACTTCACAGCTATTCTCTGCGGTGATTACGGTAGAAACATTGGTTAATAGTTCTTTTTTCGCCAATTAAATTTTCACTAACTAAAAAATTAAGATTAAAACTTTAGGAAAAATAGTTATTCGGTAAATTTCCAGCAATATTATTATAGAACTACATGTTTTACAAGATATAAGAAGAAAATCACCATTTGTTTGTAATGTATTGATTTAATTATGAAATAATTGATCTAATCGAATTCAATGAACGTTACCTGGTTTAAATCTGAAGATAGTCGAACTTCCTTATGGCTGTCTCCGTGCAACCAATCGCAATCGACAGGGTTTGGACTGAACTACAGTATTGCCGGGTTATAGTCTGCTTATCTTTTGATGATCTCCTATTACATTATTTTCACGATACTGATTTATTTCTGCAGACCTTTTTTTAAACTCTTTCTATTTCTTTATCTCAGATCACTACGATAATTTATTTTTGTCTCGAGAATTTAGGAAACTTTTTGTATTTTTTGATCCTCACACTAATTTCCCTTGAGTAGACTTGGCAACGCTGGCCAATAGCCACGATAACCACTGGCAACCGACATCGGTGCTAGGGAATCGTCTCGGTAGCGTAGTGCTTTAGGTTCGAATCCACGTTTTTCCGCTACATTATTTCGTTAAAAGTTTGTGTAATTTTTTTTTTCGTAATTGGATAAACCAAGCTTTAAATCGGTCATGCAGCTTAGATAACTTTGAATATCATTCAAATAACCTGATTTCAACACACAGGGACACTTGGAAAATTTTCGATGGGCGTAGGAGGAAGAGAAATTTTAATAATTTTATGGTCGATTCTCGCAACATTGAAAGTGACCCCGTTTTGCTAAAACCACTGCACATTTCCGATAACCTCCAGAAAATTAGCGAATTGCATTATCGACAATCGAAAGTTACCAAAATTTTTTCGTTTTTCGATTGGTTCAAATTTTTGCAATTTTAGACCGACGACGTGACCTTAGAAAAAGTCGAATAATTTTAGGATTACCTCATTTCATCCAAATATGTTTTACGTGCTTTTTTTTGTTGTTGTACAAAACGTTACTTATTATGATCATCAACCATAACATTTTGATATACAATTTTGCGTGTTGACCTTTGTATTTATTATGTAAATGGTTAATTTCATAAGTAAGCATTAAATTTATTATTGTTAACAAAATTTATTTTGTTTGCAACAACTGCAACCGACCATTCGTCAACAATAAATGTTTTTTCTTTTCAATTTATACAGAGCTAAGCGCTCGGCTCCTCTCCCTTTCGTTGGTTCTCAGCGCCCTTCAGGTGTTTCTTAGTTACGTTACTATCGAACCGCCTCGCGTTGCATGAATTGCTCTTAAATCGGGTTTAAAATTAATATTTTTATTGAAAAGTGCAAAATTGACATTGATAAAACCTCCATTAAATCGATTTCTCTTGACAGCTTGCTCGTTAGAGGCCATTTTTTCCAGACTATTTTTACCTTAGCATGTTCGTCTTTCTTTAGTATTCATATCCAATTAACACATTTCTATAATATGACTTATAACTTGGACTTGACATATCAGTAACAAATTAGAAATCCGATGATACGTGTCGTGGAGTGACCGATTCGTGATGTATTTTTTGTGATATGTGATTTTGTTTCCAAGTATGGCTCCCAGAAACGGTTTTAAAATGTTAATGTTGGAATCAAACGTAGAGTGTGATCGACATCCTCAGATAATAGTTACCACTTCCGATTTATCACAGAATCGAGGAAGCAATCAAAAGAAAATTGAAGTCGTGGAAAAGCAATGTAGCTGTAAACGCTCTCAGCTACAAATACCCGAACAATTTGAAATTGTTCGTCCAAATCATGGCAGATCCATGTCCGCGTACGATCTGAGATATCCAAAGAAAACTCACCGTTCGTATTCGAACGCGGAGATTGCACCGCAACCCAAAATAATTACAAAAGCGGCCTGTTCCTCGACGAACATTAAAGAGGCGAAAGAGGAGTCGACTTACACAAAAGTATTAAATTATTTAAGGAAATGGCGTCGTTCTTATAATAGTAAGTTTTTAAAAAATTTAATGAAATGGTACCTTGAATATTTTTTAGTCACGCGATGAAGAGAGGAATTACTTTATCGATCTGACGGAAAGGTTACTTTGTGGCATTGCGATTGATTGTAAACTCAAGGTGCAAATAAATTAAATTGTTATTTTGGAAATCTCCGCCAAACTTTTTCCATTATCTCAGAAATTTTTTTTAAAGCAAAACTGCGATACTCATCCATTTGGGGGTTAATTTTAGACCTTTGCTCAGGAGGGGGTCTATTTGAAAGGTTTGCAAGCCACCCCCTGCGTGTTCGGTTGCTGTTTTAGCTTAAATGGGTCAAAAAAATATTTGTTTAGCTTCTTTCATATTGCATAACAATTATTATTATCCTTCCTTATTTCCTTATCCGTTTTGCAACCTATCGATAATTTAAAATTTTCTCTTTTGTGATAAAATCGAATTAGGCTTTTTATGCTTTGCAATTAAAAGCTAAAAATAACGCGATGTGGATCTAAAAAGCTTAGAAATCTGAAAGTTGAATTCTTTTTGTACGGCTCGAATGTCAACGACTCGCGTTACGCAGCACCGGAGGGCTTTTTTTTGAAAATAACTCGATTGTAAGTGCGTGTACGATTACATAAAAAAATGATTATCTGCTCTGTAATTAATTGGGTCTCTCGGTTAAGATTATATTTTGGGAACTTGAACGCCTTACATTTATAATTAGAATATTTATCATCGTAGGGTCTGAACGCTCCAATTAAGTTTTTCGCGGTGATTTTTTGTTTCTCTGCAACTGGATCCTCTCTAAGAAAATATTATTTGTCTTTCGAACCTGCATGCTTTACCAATTATCGCTTCGGTTGTGCTAATTCAAGTTTCAGTGATGGAAAATCTCCCTGCATTATTTTTGTATTAATTCGAGTCATGTGGTTTTTGCATTTTTCGAAAACAAAATTTAAAAGTCATCACAGAGGGCCGAATTATCGGTTGTCAAGTACCTGGGGATAAATGAATATTTTTTTTAGTAATACATAATTTTAACCTAACAATTTTAAAAGTTTTACGAGTTTAGTCGGTCTGCGACCCAGAAAGCTCCACGATTTGGTATTTAATTTGGTTTTTGAATGTGGTCGTATTGACACGTCGTTGTTTTTAATTTATTTTTGACAATGCAAAGAGATACCTTGCCAAAAATTTCCTCTCCCGAAGAAGAAGAGCTGGTTTTAACTGTCGCTAAAGAACAAGCAGGTACATCTGTCTTATTATCTTACGTTGGAGAAGGGAATTTTTAATTTCATATCAAAATCTTCAGAAAGCACCGATGTATATATATAATTTGTTCCTGTTCCATACATTTCAACTCCTTATACTACGCCTCATGAAACAGAAACGCATTGCTTATCAAAATAATGACGTGTTGAAGTGCGACTTAACAGACGATTTCCTTTTAAGTTTAACTGCCTTTAACAATCTCCTAGATCGAAAACACGTTATACCTTATTATTACAATTTTTTTAGGCAAGGACGGGGGCAAAGTTACGACAGTGGTAGCCACACCAGGACAAGGACCAGATCGACCGCAGGAAGTTTCTTACACAGACACAAAAGTAATAGGAAATGGCAGCTTTGGAGTTGTTTATCAAGCTAAATTATGTGACACGGGTGAAATGGTCGCCATTAAAAAAGTGCTTCAGGATAAGAGATTCAAGGTATGTAACGAAGTACTCGAGGTAAGGGGTTCCAATGCTCATCCGACCTTCCTATTCGTAAAAGTATCCATTGATTTTTTCACCAAAGGAAAACTAGGTATGCCCTACCCTACTGCTTTTAGCAAGAGACAAATCAGGTTTGTTTTCTTTCAATTTTAGCTCTAAATCGGCCGGCATATTGCGAAAAACCAATTTATATGTTTTTAAATTTACCGGGTGTCCTTTTTAAAACACATAACATTGTTTTTAACAATTTGTCGATTTCAGCAGAAAATGTTTTCATATAGTAAGAATAATATAACTTGGCACCTACGTCATCTCACATCAACACCGCCATTGGTTATTAACCAATATTTTGGTTAATCAGGTATAAAATCAGAATCATAAAATTGTTACTCAATTAATAATATCAAAAACTAATCTTTTTTGTGAGTTATTTCTGACTACTAAATTGGTTGCACTCCTGGAGCCTAGATGATGACACGTGTCCTTCCCAAAATGAAGTGTTTTTAAAATTAATAGTCCCAATGGAATATTTGGATATTTTTGCATTCCTTCACAAAATATGCCTCTTATTCCGTCGTTTGCTCCTTTTAATTGGAACCCCTCAAAATCGTTTTTGAAAAATGGGGGGGGGGGAGAAAACTGAACTTAATACAATTTTTTTCTGTTTCAGAATCGGGAGCTTCAAATTATGAGACGACTAGAACACTGTAACATAGTTAAACTTAAATATTTCTTTTACTCTAGTGGAGATAAGGTGAGAAAAACACGATCAGCTTTTCATATTTTTTTTTTCATATCGATTGTTTGTATTGACACTTCTAAGCGAAAAGTACGTTTGAGTACGGTTCGTTTAAAAAAATTGTACGACACTCTATTTGCGTCATTTAGGGCTAATTCCATTCAATTAACGCAAAAATTTATTGTAGTAAAGTAGAGCGCAATTTAAATGTGAAATTAATCAATAATGCGAATTTTAATTTGCTAAAGTCGTTTTTAACGGGTCAATAATTGCGTCAAGAGATATGATATTACACAAACAGAGAATTTATAATTTATGATCTTCGCGTAAATTTACCGTTACACAGCCCTCAAACGTGCCATTGGCCACAATTTTGTTCTTGACGTAATTTTTTCTTACGATAGAGTCACAGACACTTGAAGAAAATTTTCACACTCATAACATTTTGGCCATTTTACATAGTGCGCAATTTTGTAATGTTTTAAATGTGTAGCGAGCCGAGGCGGTTCCATGTGACATGAGCATACTCTTAAGCACTAAGGAGCAGGTATGAACCTGCAGCCTATTTTCCAAAATAGCTAGCTGCTTATCCAATAGTTACGCTGTGAAATTTTTGTGCTTATACCATTGATTATAAATTTTAGAAAGATACGCAACCTTACGGGAAATTCAGTGCTGCCGTAATTTATTCTCAAAAATTCCTAAATGTTTATACGCTCAAACAATTTGCACAATCGGTAAGTTAACCGTGTAAACGCGTCTATACAACATATTCAAATGCGTTCAAAGAGCGTTGCAATAAATAGTACATTTTTTTGGAATAAATTACGTCGCAAAATTTACCATATCGTCGGCTTCTATAAAATCCGTGTATATCCGATTTTTGAGGATATATTGTTTGTGGTGATCCTCCGTTAAAACCCAGTATGTCTAAGAGTTACAGTGGCGCCTCTATGGTTAAATTCGATAACTATTTTACTGCAACTAAATGAGGATTAGAAACAGTTAAACTATGTGTCTCCCGATAATTTTATTTATACGAGGTTTCTAAAGAAAACCGGCGATATGATAGCGCATGTTGCTCAAATTTATAATCAATGGTTATACCTTAGATTTTTCCATAAATATATTTTTGACTAACTCATTTTGTTTTTGTTAATTAAATTTACTTAGAGTAAACCTCTTTTTTTTAATTAACTTGGTATTTTTCATTTCAAATTATAAATTTTTGAAAAATAAATGAAATACTTTTGAGGACAGAACGCTGTTCAATGATCATGCTTATCTATTAACTTCTTCTAGTTACTTTAATTTAACAGTCGAGTAGTGAATATACGCTAGTTGCGCTGCTCCGATGTGCGTACGCAGCGCTATCTACCAGGCAATAATGACATATCTGTAAGGTAGAGTTGTTCAATTTGGCGGATAGGGCGGCGCCACTTGAGCTGCGCAACTAGCGGATATTCAACTAATAAAATCATTGCATGGAATTGGGCGTACTTACTTCCTGTCACAATAATTAATCAGGTTGGATCTATTTTTTTCTCATTTATTATTATTATGCTCTGTTTTTTCACTATGTCAAGGTGAATATACCGGGTATTTCAGATTAGTTTCTGTGAATTTCGGTTCTTAGCCTTTTTTTACCAAGCTTATATTAACTTCACATCTCTGTTAGAGACAACATCTTCTAATCAATTTTTTTACCACGAACCCCCTCAAAAGATATCATGCCGCTGCGGACTCCTAGACTTATTAATAAAAACAAAATCATGATTAATAGTTATATACATTACTGGAATATTTTAAAGAAAATAGTTAAAATAGACCCCTTATTCTTCTCTAATTCTCCCAATTCTCCACCAAGTTAACACTGATGTTTGTTTTAAACTTTGTCAAGTGGAATGAGGAAATTAATAAAAAGAATGGATAATCAGCTCATCACATACTCACTTTGTATGTCCGTCTCCATGCTTCGGTAGGGTTATAAAGCCGGTGGTCCTCTCACATACTAGCAACATCTTGGATATATTAAATACTAAGATACCCTCTTGAAAATAGACGAATCGGAAGAGGTCGTGGAACGTTAAAAGATCGATACATAACCCAGAGTAACTAAACGTCTTCCAGTTATATAAATATCTAAACTACGTTAAGCTAAAAAAGTTATGTTAGGTCAAAATAAAATTCATTGCTTCTGATTGGAGACACCATGTCTACAATTATGTCCTTGTAGCTAAACCTAAGCTATGGCTAAGGCCTAAGTCACAAATTTAATTTCTGCTTTTTCAAGAAATTGAATTCATAGCTTATGCCCACTATTGCTCCGAACTGACGTTTTGAATTGGATTTAAGTAGGCGCCAGAAAGGATATCTTAGCATCTTCATTTTTAAAATAAAATTTCAACAATAATAAATTTAACCACTTTACTAACGCATGCTCTGCTCTAAAGATTAACCAAAATGTATCATTTTTGAGCATTGAACAGAGTTTATTTTCTACCTCTTAAAAATTTTCTTGACTTAAAAGTTTCTATTATGATTGAATAAATTTTGTAAAAATTCATTAAGCACTTGTACAGTGGCCATATTTGGGTTTATGTTAAAATTTTAGATAACGTAATTAACAGTTGCTTTGGATAGTTTAGCTAAAAATGTGAAGAGCTGCTACAAAAAAAAATTTTTGGAAATTTTTTTTTGAAAACGCTCCAAACATTTCTCCTCTACGAAATCTTTTAATTATGTAAATTTTTAGCAAAATGTTCTAAAATTTTTGCAGAAGGATGAGGTGTACCTGAATTTGGTGCTAGAATATATACCCGAAACAGTATACAAAGTTGCACGACACTACAGTAAGTTAAAGCAAACAATTCCCATCAGCTTTATTAAGGTAATTCGACCAAACGCCCTTTGCTTGATTAACTGATTTTTGCTATTTTTCAGTTGTACATGTATCAACTATTCCGTTCTTTGGCATACATCCATTCGTTGGGTATCTGTCACAGAGACATAAAACCGCAAAATTTGCTCTTGGATCCCGAAACAGGAGTGCTTAAGTTGTGCGACTTTGGAAGCGCCAAGCATTTGGTGAAAGGCGAACCTAACGTATCCTACATATGCAGTCGTTATTATCGTGCCCCCGAATTAATTTTCGGCGCCATAGATTACACCACCAAGATTGATGTATGGAGTGCCGGCTGCGTTTTAGCAGAACTGTTACTTGGTCAACCCATATTTCCCGGCGATTCTGGAGTCGATCAATTAGTTGAAATTATTAAAGTTTTAGGCACTCCCACTAGGGAACAAATTCGCGAAATGAATCCCAACTACACCGAATTTAAATTTCCACAAATTAAATCGCATCCGTGGCAACAGGTACAATTTTACTAGTTTTTTAGCCTTTTTTTTACTTTTGCTGTGCTTGTCACCAACGTTCTCTCTAGTTGACCACCAATGTGACCTCGCTCAGAGGCCACAAACTTACCTTTTGTTTTAGAGGGAACGTTGCTCTTACCCTTAGGTATGTTTTTCTAATATTTTTTTAAACATTTTTATTTCACACTTTTTAGCTTCATTAAATTGCAAACAAATCAATTTCTTAAGGTGGACGCGATTTAAAAATTTTGTGACAAACCAAACGATAAGAAATATCAACAATTTGTATGTTGAACAAAAAACTCCGTTGCAGCATCCACTTTTTTGGAGTTTTGGTTTTCGGGTGAAAAATTTTTTAAACATACTAAAAGTTTTTCCATACTTTCTAATTACACGATGATTGTTTTTTGCAACTAAATAAAAACATTCACGAGGTAAAGCAGTTAAAAATAGTTTTTAAATGACTTTGAATGCATCCCACACTTAAACTATTCTAGCTAAATATATTATGCTGTGATGATTTTTAATTTGCTTAATTATATACAAATTGGTGGTAGTTATTACCATTGTCTCGACGTTTTGAGTGCAAGGTCGCGGCGGAAAATTTCTTTGTTTTTTATGCATATTGTAATTTTTTAAATAATCAGTGCGGGCTGCTTCAACACTTATTGAATTTAAATCCGCTATTTATTGATTGTTTTAGATTATAAACAATATAATTCAGGGTTTTTATTTAATTAAATTAAAATTCACGTTTTTAAGCTACTTTTCGAGAATTATTTCTTTAGTTCGATAGGGATTTCACCCTTTATTAACTTCATTCTGCTAGTTTATCGCAGATTTAAATTAATAGATAGAACGCTAATCCCAGTTTAATTAAATACAAAATCGTGATAATATCGTTAAATCAAACTAATATACCGAGAATTCCTGTTTGATTAAATGGAAATCGGCGATAATCTCGTTAAATCTAACTAATAAAACTTGGGAAATACAAAGGCTTTGCCTAAAATATTTTAATTATAGTGGAATATATTATATTATATTATGTAGGAATTATTTATCGTTTATGATAGATATTATGTGGGGGGGGAGTCGTTAAAATAGTGAAATTTTGAAGAATGCAGTTTTGTCCTATCATTACTCGAAATCATCAATTGTACCTAAACAAAAAATTAACAAACCGGCGGAGCCTCGTTCGAAAAGCATAAGTTCTTCAAAATGTCACTTTCTAAAAAAATAGTTTTAGTCGGTTATTTTTAAAATAAAGCACGAAGGAGAATTGCAAATAAGCAAAGTTGAAACAGAACCGGGTTAGCTATACTACTGACTCGTTTTAGTTTTTGAAACCTTAAGAAATTGAGTTGATTACGCTTTTGTCTGCAAATACTTCAAAGAGACGATCCAATTTGTTAAAACACTTCACATCATAAAATTTGTCATCACGAAAATAACAAATTTACTAACCCATTGTGTTGAGCGACTTGGATGCTTAATGTGACTGCTTCCAAAATCTCAAATTGGGCGTCTGTTTGCAGTTATTGCTGACTCGAATGTTTCTACCTCTGTGTACCACCGAACACCAGAGAATTCGCGTAAGTTTTGGCTTTTTAGGCATGCTTATTGATAACAGACGATTTGGTTGTGTAAAAAGATCAAACTAAACCTTCTGTTACATTTTATCCCTCCTCGAAGTTTTCTTAGTTAAGCGTTTTAGTTTTTAGTCGAAATTTTTTTTAGACTGAAGCAGAAAAATTAAAAATTTTTGTAAATTAGAATAAATTGTGTCAACAGGTCTTTCGTGCACGTACGCCACCTGAAGCCATTGAGTTAGTCGCTCGTCTTTTAGAATATACCCCTTCGTCGCGCATTAGTCCACTTCAAGCTTGCGCACATCCCTTTTTCAACGAATTACGCGAACCTAATACCCGCTTACCCAACGATAATGAGCTCCCTCCACTTTTTAACTTCACCGAACAAGGTAAGCTTTACATTATTACATTTTTTTATTATGTTTTAAGTTTATTACGGTTTTCACATATATCTCGTAATCTGTTTGCAAAAACCAATGAGTATTAATTTGTAGACAATTAAATTTTTATAGAAAATATTTTATTTATTTTTTTGTAACTCTTCAATTGTGAAAACTAAACAAGGGTTACAGCCAATTAGCAATTAAGAGTTTCCATGTTTGCAATGCAACTTTTTCTTTTTAATTATTTGCATTTTAAATGTGATATCTTTATTGCTTTTTTTTAACCCAGAATCGATGTTTAATTTTTATTTTCTTAGAAGATTTAATATGTAGTTAATATTATCAATATTTTTTTACCTAATTTGATTATTTATAATTTTTAATATATTAATCAAAAATCGTGCCGTAATTTTACGCTCTTTAACATCAATCTATCGAGGTTACTAAAAAATTAATAAAACATTTTGTATGGGAAATTTAATTATCTACATTATATTTGGTTCTATTTCATTTTAATGTGCGAGCAACCGTTTCCGAGATATCAGTGAAAAACGAAAGTGAAGTCAACAATTTTTAATTGAAAATTCTCCGCCATTCAAATATAACTTGAGATTTTTAGTTGGTTAGTTCAATTAAAGTTTAAAGATATTTCAATTTTAACCGGAATTGACATATTCGGTTTAGATGTCGAACAGTGTAAGTTATCTGAGAGTAAAATAGAGGAAACTCAAGGTTTGTTCAAAATTAATAATAAAATCAGCTCTGTTTGACATCTGAGCCGTTTCTTTGATAGGTCAGTGAGTATTAGCTAAAGTTGCAATTTTTTCTAAATTCGCTCTTGAAATTTTGTATTATTTATTATTAAATGTTTTAATGTTGTTCTTCACCGATAAAAGTTAGTAAGAAAAGAGTAAACTTCAAACTCTCGTCGGTGTTGGCACACTTCCTCAAAAATTTCAATATAACTTCTTTTTGCATAACTTTTTTAATTTACAACAATGTTATTTCTTTTCTTTTTTGTCTAGTCGAGAACTGTTGAGTATTAGAATGGTTTCCAATTCATCGACGAAAATGTGCTGGAGGGGGGTTGTAGTTTGACCGTGCGTGGGATGCTCATTAATGGAAAGCTAATAAAAATTATTAATTTGAAGTTATAATAATTTTTTTTGTACTGCATATCCACTGTCCACCGTCATTGTTACACCACTGCCACAATTTTCCCTTTTTAACTTACTTTTCTGTTGGCAATCTCCAGCGATTAAAGAATGTCAGCTTTTAAATAAAAACAAACGGTTCATTGGTTGGAAATTTTTTACAAATTAAAATAGTCTATTATCAGGCTGTCTATTATTATACACCAAAGGATTCAAGTAGCACTTTTAGTTTTGATAGCAACAGACGAAAACAATAGGAGAGATAATAAAAAGTTATTGAGTCTCGTGGTGTATTTTTAGTTTTCGCACCGTCAGAAAATATTTGCTGTAGTGCAAAGGGAGTTAGAGAGCAGAGAGTGCTGCCATCTTGATAGGGACAGTGGAAACCATTTATGCGCCCCACGTTGAGACATGATGTTTTTTTTTACCCCATATATACTTCTATACTTGGAATCCATTATATGATCGTTACGTATTGGAGATCTCTCTGTGCGTTTTTGTTTGCAAGCATATTTTAAGACATTTAAAATGCTACCAATTTTACCTCCTAATTCTTTTATCATCATCACTGACTGAGATTTGTGAAGAGTATTGAGTGAGAATGCTAACTTTTTATCAGAGATTACCTAATCTAAAAATCAACCTTATTTTTATCTTAAATAACAGTGAGTTTTTTTTTTAATTTTCAGAGTTAAATATCCAGCCTAGCTTAAATTCCATATTAATTCCCCGAGGAGCTCAAGAGACAAGTAGTCCCCAAGATGGCGGTGGTACATCAGGCGCGACGGACGAAAGTGACGCGTTGAAAGCTCCATCGCAAGGAGCTGCTTCGGGCTTAGCATAGGTAGTGTAATAATAGATCAGCTATGATGTAAGTCGCACGTATCTTTTATTATAAAAGAGAATAGAAAATAATCGACTTATTTTCATTGCTGTTTAAATGTATTTTTAGTAACACGATTCGTGTGAGATTGTTAATTGGGACAGCTGTACTATAGAATTAATTATTATAGTGCATTGTGTACAGAATCAATTTTGTTCATAGTCGGCATTTTGTATGTAACAATGCCTTGTTTTTAAAACTAACTTCCCTATCAATTTTATCTCAAAAAAAAATTAGACTTGACAAAATTACTTTTTATTTTACTCTTTTTTTCTGTGTACATCACTCTTTTTTATTTAAAAAAATTATTAACCTCACCTATTTGGAGTCGACAATTATTTTCAACTCGAAACAGACCAACCACTCGTCTGTTACTTTAAAATAAATTATTTGAGGGGGTTTTGAGCGTCTTTTGACGTGGAAACGCTCCAAATTTGATGTAACTTTGGTTTTATAGGTAGTTAGATCTAATTAAAAATAAAAAAATCAAGTGAATGTTTAAATAATGGTGGAACTTGCATAAAAACTTCTGCTTACGCTTTAGAAGCGACTCGAGATGATACAAAAAAGGTAGTAGTGCATTGAGCTTTTTAAAATGCATCTTCTAAGCGTTTAACTTTTAATAAGGAAAAAAATGATTGACTACAGCCCATGCCTCTTATAATAAACACTACTTTAAATTACGGTGTTAGTTTGACATAAAAATATTTGTTTTATGAATTATTATTGCAATACCTGATGTATAAAAAATAAATTATGATTTCTTTTTCAAGTTACAATCCGATTCGTTATTTTGTGTTGTGTGCATGTTTACTACTATTAAAATTATTTTAAATTTTATTTATAAGACGGCGGTGAATGTGTGGTCGACTATTACATTTGATGCAATTATTTTATTTGTCACATTAAGGACCGTAATACTGCACGTCTCGCCGTAAAAAAAAGAAAAAAATTTTAATTCGTGGATTCTAAATACAACGTTTTTTAATATTTGCAAAGATGATAGAAAAAACCTGCAAAAACGTTATTTATCAATTTGTTTCTCGCGTTTTTTTTATTGTCTATTTCAGTTTATTAGACTCTTTAAAAATAATTGTATTTAGAAATAAGCATTTCGTGCACCAACAAATTCATAATTTATTAATTTTAGAATTTTTTTATCTTATTTTAAAGTGAGCACTGCATAAATCCCCTTGAACAAAAACGTAAACACTCGACGATTTCCAGATTGGCGCTTGATAGCCGAGTCGCGATTGGTTAGCAAGTTTTCAAGTTTCATTTGTTCTAGTCTACTGCACGTTCCTGCAAATTATTAATTTTATAGCTCAATTTAATTTTTTTAAGTACACAATTAAGGTTTAAGTAAAATAAATACTTTTTCGTATGAATTGCCTTGTATAATTGTCGAGAGTGTGCAAGTCATTGTAGACTGATTTTTTTAGGTTAGTAAATTTGCAATTGTCAGACATATCAACCGATTTTTTTTTCGGTTTGATTGGGGTGACGAAAATTTATTTTCTCACCTGAACATTTTTAGGATGTGCAACTATTTGTGTTGATTATTGATCGTACAAGATTAAATTGATATAAAAAATTAGTTGCATTCTATGAATGCGCTATTATTATTACTTGTAGATGGCGTTATGTTCTCTGTATTAAGAAAATCCAACATTTTTACTTATCTGGGTTTTGTATAGCTGTACAAAAAAGTGTATATAGGGTGAACCATGGCCAATATCAAAAAAATTTTAAAACAAAAGTTACGTAGAAGTTAGTTCAGTTTTTGAGGAGCATCCTTTTATTTTATTTATATTTTTTTAATGCAATGCCCTGTATTATTTCAGATATTCGGATGCGCCGTTAAATTCTATATTTGCTCATTTATTTATTTTTAAATTAATTTTACTATACTCCGCCATATTAATGAATTGTTCAATTTTTTCAGGTTGTTCTTTTCAGGCGTTGGTTTAACTCCTTGTTTTTCAAAATGTTCTTTGTTAATAAATACGTGATTTTTTAAATTTTCTTTATTTTTTTTAGCCATTTTTGCATTTTTATTCAATTTGACAGTTTTCAAGATATTTCACTTTTTATTTCCTTGTTTTTATTTTCTTGCTGTGCCCATTTTGTTTTGAAAATGTGACTTACAGTTCAACGTGAATTCCGAAGCACGGAAATGGACTAACTTTCATTGTACCATACAATCAAAGAACCTAGTAATTCAAGTTACTAACAATTGAGTTGATGGTTTATTACAATACTATTTAAGTTTTATAAGAGCTGAAACTTTAAACCAATATCTGGGAAGCTGGAAACGTGTGAATTTATAAATATCGTGGAGGTAAGAACAAATGGGCAAATAAAAAATTTGAGACAAATCCACTCAGAATGTTTTATTCAAAAAAGCGAAATTGTCTAGTAGTTATTCCTTAAAAACAGAACATTGCCCCCTGGTTAGAAAGTTAATTAAGCTAAACTAAGGTCCAAGTCACAAATTTGATTTTCCGAGAAAAGACAGATTTAATATTAAATCTTAATGTCTACTTATTTATAAATCTTTATATTAAAGATTAATATTAAATCTGTTTTCTTTGATATCGAATTTGTGGCTTGGGCCATTATTGGCCTAGGTGATGCAGACATAAATATATTTTTGATATTGGGAGTTATGGAAGAATTCACCCTGTATAAGTTGACTTTTAGTTATTTTATGTTTAAAAAAAAAAAGGTTTTAAGATGTAAGGGCACCACTATAGCAAATGTAGACTATCGAATAATTTAAAAACCATTGAAATTTTCTGCACAATGTAATAATAAATGGCTGCGCTAATAGGTCACTTAAAACAACCAAATTTTACATTTTTCATTTAATTCTTAAGGTTTATTAAATAAATTTGAATTATTATTTATGTAATAATAAACAAGTGTTGTTGTAAATTTGTATATATAAATGCTCTTGTATTAAGCTGATTTATGGTTATGCTCCGCTTTTACTGTAAGTTACATAAGACATTTGGTTGTTTTTTGATGCGAAAGAAAAAAAAACTATCAATAGAACGTGTATATTTTCCAAAAACCACAGTGTAATAATAAATTTGTTGCTAGATCGATGCAAATAAATAATCTTAGTGCAAGTTTTAACTATTATATTATAAAAATATATATTTAGGTTGTTCTCTTTTTTTCAGATGGATGTTTTATGATGCTGTAAATATTATGCTTATTGTATGTTAATTGATACTACAATATATGAATATTTAAAAAGGATTAGAAACAAAAGCCTTGTTACTTTACTATGCACCACTCACGCTCCACCTTCACTCTTTCATTTCAGAGTAAGTCATTTTCAGATCACTACTTTCTGTAGTTTCTTTTAACCCAGTAAAACCTTCTTCATCATGTGGCTTTGGTTCAGTCGCACGTCCACCTTTCTGTCCTCGATGCACTTGGACGAGCACAAAAATTGTAACAATGGAATTCGATATTTTCCGCAAAAATCAACAAACTTGATGTGCTCCACTCGGTTGTCAAAGTAAACACCTAAAACAAAACAAAAATATTTTATTTATGTTTTTGCATAACTTGGACTACGCATCAAAGCTGAGAGAAGGTGAGTATTGAAATAAGTAACTAGAAACGTTTAAATTATTGAAATTCTCTCGGGAGTATTTAAATACAAATTGAAATTGATTTATTTTTACATAATATAAGCAATATCATTATTTGACCCTTTTAATTTTTTCTTAGAACTGTCTCGTCTAGGGAACCTTTTAAAATTAATAAATAAGTAATAATAGAACAAGGGCTGGAATTGCTGGTTGCACACATTAAGGGGTAAATGACGAAAAGGGTCGATTCAAATTAATAATTTGCAGCTTTTCTTGGTATATTGGATACTTTGATCTCCCTTATATGGAGATTATTAAATTCCTCCCGAATTACTTCGCTTTCAAGGAAGCACTTGATGTTTTATGGCTTAAAATCAGTAGCGTAGTCACTACGAAGTCATATTGGTGCGTAAACTTTTTCGAATTTGAGAAAGGTTTTCTATTATTTATGGCAATAATAACTAAAAATGTCACGTTACCACAGCAGCGCTCAAGGGGATGTGTTGAAATTTTCAATTTCAATCGAGGGGTCTGGGGGTATTCGACATTAAATCATATAATTGTGAAATAAATTTAATGGAAACTCTGCCTTTTTTGTTTCTCACCTTTGCACTGATTATTAACACATCGATGACCGCTGTCCAAGTAGGTAAGCAAAGTTTCTGGAACATCTTCAGGCCCAACTTGTATGTTCTGTATCGTGACTGCTCGTGCTGCCAATTCCAAGAGACTTCCAGGATTGTGGGTCATATCGCTAACGAAACGCACAACCAGAGGATTATCACGCAAACTCAGCTATCAAAAAACTGTACTTAGACCTTGTTGACTTTCAAAGGTGGGTACTTACTTCGGTTAAGTGTTCTAATTTGATTATCGCCGGTGGCAGTGTCCTTAGATAATTTTTGTGCAACTGCAACGATTTTAATTGTTTCAAATTCGCTATGGTGGAGGGCAAGCTTTCTATTTTGTTGTCGCATAAAATTAAAGCTTGAAGGGTTTTCAATTCCCCCACGATTGTTGGAACCTCTCTCAGATCGTTCCCACCCATCGCCAAAATGTTAAGACTGGAACAGAAATAAAAGATAGACGCATTCTAAGAATTATCTGGTTTTTCCACTCACCTCTTTAACCTTCCAATATTTCTCGAAATGATGGAAATCCTGTTTGATCCCAAGTAGAGATATTTTAGATTTGCAAATTCGAAAATTTGTTCTGGAAAATTTAGCAACATATTGCCGCTAAAATTCAGTTCTCTCACTTTGGTGCTTGGCGTGAACGATTTCGGTAAAGAATCGTCGGTGAGATTATTGTTTTTGGCTATGAGCGTAGCGATCGGACAATATTTGAAAATATCCGGTAAAGATGTTAAATTAGTGGAGCTCACGTCTAAAGTTTGTAAATTTCGTAATTTGAATAAATTTGTAGGTAAATTGTATAATATGTTGTGATGTAATAGCGCAACCTCGATTTCTTTAAATGTTTTATCGTCGTCTACAATTGCATTTAAATTGTTGTTCATTGTCTCGCAATTTAGCATTAAATGCGTCAAATCTAATATTTTGTTGTCGTTATCGGTATCGCTGCTATCGGACGTGTAATTTTCCATTTTTAAATTTTATAATGTAACGTAGCAAAGACAGACCACAGATGCACTCAAATATTTAAAATTCACTACCGAAGAATTTCACTTGTCGACTCCAGGATTACATTTAAACTTGTGCTGATCCCTAAGTGAACTGTAATGTAACTTATCAGTTCGACGAGAATGACTTGAGATATTTTAAGAAAACATTGATAAATTTTACCACTTGCTGAACGAGTGATAACGAGCCTTGTCACAATTTAAACAAATCGACTGTGCTTAATTCAATATTGCAACATAAAACTGGGCGATCGTTAAATGTTTAGATTATTTTAAGATACAAAGTGTGATTAACCTTCATCAGCGAGATTATGGTTCAAATCGTGTTCCTTGATTTGAATTCGAACCTAGGTCAAGGATTGACTTAAATTTAAATTAAAATTATTACGTTGTGGTATATAGTAAGTTTTTTTAACTATGAAACCTACGTCATACTAACCTAACCAATCACGGTAGCTGCTTTTGCTAACTTGCGATGACGTAGGTGCCAAGTTATATTATTTAACTATACACGTAAAAGTACAAAAAGGAAGTTTAGTTTGGCGAAAAAAATTTATTTATAACAATAAAATTGTATACAAAATATTGTGCGGGTGTTAGCAAGCCCAAATTATTGAAATACTCCACTTGTGATGTTAAATCGTTGTTGTGTGAACATTTTTTAAGGATACGCCAAAATAAAAACGTTAGTTTGGAAAATTACTATACAGGATGTGTTTAAATACAACCACCAACAGTTTTTTTTTTACTTTATCATATGTAATATGAGAAAGTATTGTTTTCGTGCAGAAAAAATTTGAGATTTTGATGGATTTGCACTTTTGAGGTCCCTGAGTAAAATAAGACAATTTCAAAAAATGTCTGTGTGTGTGTCTGTGGTCAAATTTTGTGTGCTACGTACAGCAAAAATTAATAGAAATTTTCAAACAAAATTTTGGATTTTTTATCCTTATATTGAGACTTAGAGCTGATTAGATTTTGGTAAAATTGGTTCATAGAAACTATTTTTAAAATTTTAAAATTTTATTATTTAATATTAGTTTTAATTATTATTTCAAAACTAATACTAATTTCAAAACAAAATTTAGGATTTAGCATACTTATGTCGAGATTTAGAACTGATTAAATTTTAGTTAAAATTGGTTTATGAGAACTATTGTTTTTTTAATTTTTTAAGTTTTATTATTTAATATTAGTCTTTATTTAATATTTTAAAAACTAACAGGATTTTCAAAACTAAAGTTGAGATTTGTTATGCTTATGGCAGGAATTAGAGTTCCACACACCCCAGACCCCCCGGTCTCTACAACTCTGGCTTTTTTGGATATTAGTTACTTGAGTGTGACTTGTTCAAGTTAGGATTAATTAGTTTTTCTAGAGATTTTTCCAGATCTGTTATGCTGATGTTTTCAATTTATTATTATTTACAGCATTACATTCTATGATAGAATTTAGCTGTCCTTTCGGACTTACAAAATCCATTTGTTGAGGTGGATTAATCCTCGTATTCACAATTAATAAATCATAGGTCCCGGTGTGTTTTGGCATTTTTTACGATTTCTCTCCAGGCTATGCGATCCTTAACTTTATATCTCCATCCTCTTTCTCCCATCTTTTCCAGATCTTCCGTTACTTCGTCACTCCATCTCAGTTTAGGTCTTCCTCTGTATCGTTCTTTATTAGGTTTCCATGCCATTATCGTTCTCGTTATTTCTTCTTTGTCGGATCTCATCACGTGTCCCCACCATCTCAATCTTTGAGCCTTAATATACCTCACAACGTCTTCGCCATTCATTTCTTCGAGAATTTCGGTGTTTGTTCTAATTCGGCATTCTCCATTAACTCTTTTAAAGCCAAGTATCGTTCTTAGTACTTTTCGCTCAAATACACGGAATTCTTCTTCTTCCTTTCTTGTTATGCACATGACTTCAGCTGCGTAAGTAATTACCGGTCTTATCAATGCCTTGTATATCTTTATTTTAGATCTTTTTGAAATTTGTCTATCCTTTAGTAGGTGCTTATTTGCGTGATACACTCTGTTGCCCGCTTGAATCTTTGCTTTTACTTCCGCGTTTCTGTCGTTCTTGCAATTAATTGGTACACCAAGATAACTGAAGTCATGTACATGCTGAAATTTATCGTCGTCGATTATTAAATCAGGTCTGTAATCATTTTTCTCTCTTGTGCATTTCATGTATTTCGTTTTGTCTGATTAATGCTTAGTCCGATTCTGTTAGCCTCTCTCTTTATATTTCTTAATGTATTTATTAAACCTTCTTTTGTTCTTGACACAATAACCACATCATCTGCATAGGCTATCACTTGGTTTTCTTTATTTATTATTGTGCCCGTACACCCAGTGCTTCTAATTACTTTCTCGAGTGCAATATTAAATAGCGTCGCCGACAGGGCGTCCCCTTGTCGCACTCCTCTGTTCACCTCGAAGCTATTTGTTTCACCAGTAGTTGTTCTTACCGTGGCTCTTGATTTTCCATGGTCATGGAGATTATCCTTATTAATTTTGATGGTACTTTAAATTCCTTCATGATATTTATCAGTTGGTATCTGTTTACTGAATCAAAAGCCTGTCTAAAGTCTATAAACAACAAATGCATATCTATTCCGTATTCATGTGTTTTCTCTTGTATTTGTTTTATTAAATGTAATGCATCCACTGTTGACTTTCCTCTTTTAAATCCAAATTGATAATTTCCGACTATTTCGTAGCTATATTCTGTAAGGCGATTATGTATAATTGTTGACAGAACCTTGTAAGCCGTATTCAGAAGTGTTATGCCTCGATAATTGTTACATTCATCTGAGCTACCTTTCTTTTTTATCGTCACAATAATTCCTTCTTTCCACTTGTCTGGCATATTTTCTTCATTCCAAATCTGTTTTATTAGTTTGCATACTTTAGTTTGCATCTCTTGTCCTCCATTTTTGATCATTTCCGGCATAATTTCGTCGGGACCAGGTGCTTTTCGGTTTCTTAACTTTTGTATTGTTTGGATAATTTCTTCATTTGTTGGTTCAACTATTTCTTCTTCAGTCTGCATGTCTTCTATTTGTTCTCTTACTTCTGTTTGTGTCGTATTGAGCAGTTTTCTGAAATGGTTCTCCCATATTTTCTTAACCTTTTCGGTTTCGTTTTCGAGTACTCCATCATCGTTTTTTATTCCTCTACTTTTTATCGTACGTGTCTTTTTTGTATTTCTAATTTGTTTATAAAAGCTCCTAGTATTGTTATTCACTCTACTTATTTCTATCTCTTTCATTTTCTCGTCAATCCATTCATTCTTCTTACGTTGGTACAGTTTATGAGCTTCCATGCGTTTTCTTTTGTACTCATTTAAGTGTTCCCGTTCGTTGGTTCTTAACCATTTAATTCTTGATTCTTTTTTAATCTTATTAATTTCTTCGCATTCCTCGTCGAACCATGCTTTCCATATTCCTCTCTTCCTGCAGCCCAGTACTTCTTTTGCGCTTATTTTAAGACTTTCCGCAATACTACCCCATGTCACATTTA
This sequence comes from Lycocerus yunnanus, assembly GCA_036346125.1. Lineage (NCBI taxonomy): Eukaryota > Metazoa > Arthropoda > Insecta > Coleoptera > Cantharidae > Lycocerus > Lycocerus yunnanus. Next base: position 997,998 of record JARFIX010000094.1, read on the forward strand.
CGTTGTAATTATCACCCCTACTTTCCAATTCTTTTGTCACTCTATCTTCATACTTTCTTTTATTTTCTTCATTGTCAAGCTTTTCAATTGCCAATAGTTTTTTGTTTTCATGCTTTACATCTTCGATCATCGTTTTCTGTTTGATTTCAGCAACTACTAAGAGGTGATCCGTATCGGCGTTGGCCCCTCTGTATGACCTCACATCTCTTATTGATGTAGCTCTTCTTCTTGTTACCAGTACGTGGTCGATCTGACTTCCTTCCTCGCTACCGCATCCCGGCCACATCCATGTAACTTTATGTACTTTTTTGTGTTCGAATTTTGTGCTACTGATAATCATGCCAAGTGATGTTGCTAAATTACACAATCTATTTCCGTTATCATTTGTTATCATATGTATTGTATGCTTTCCGGCTATATTCTCCACATGTTTTTCTTTTCCAATCTGTGCGTTAAAATCGCCCATTATGATTGTGGAATCGTGCCTCGGTACTGTGTTATGCAACTGCTCTAGGTCGTGGTAGAACTGTTCTTTTTCATCTTCTCCTTTTTCTTCCGTCGGCGCATAAACATTTATTATCGACAAGTTGTTAGGCTTCATTCTGATTCTCAAATATGACAGTCTTCCCCATTGGTTTAAAGTGCAGTATCTGATTGAGGAACTTTTTCATGACTACAAAACCCGTGCCGTTTCTTCCTTGTTTTTCCTCTCCAGAATATAAAAATACGAAGTCTTCACCTCTTATTTCACCTTCGCCTTTCCATCTAACTTCCTGTATTGCAGCCACTTCTATCTTATACTTTATCATTTCCTTAGCGACCTCTTCAATTTATTACTAATAAAAATAAACTGCACAAACCGGGGGTCTGGGGGGTGTGGAACACCCTCCAGTGCCTTACTGTTGAAAGGCAAAACATTCAATGTTTACAGATTATGAGTAGGGTTTATTATAGCGCTTTGGTTTTCTTGAGAACGATGACATATTATACTGGGAGGAATTTATAAGTCATGGGTATGGCCATAGATGGTATGGCCACATCCGATTTTTTTATGTGACCGATTTTCTATAAGTTTACTATAAAGATTTGGTGGTTGCTTTTTGAGACATCCTGTATAATGTATATGGAAGGACATAAATAACGAGACAATTAAACGAACATTCTGTATATTACTATTCTTAATTAAAGTCATTTTACGGAACATTTACACAATAATTGGAGAGTGATAGAGTTTGATATAAGAAGTTATTTAAGATGCTAAAATTATTCAACATGATAAAATTAAAAACATTAAAGAGAAAAATTAAGTATTTTCAAAAATTAATAGGTTTAGCCCGAAGGGTGAAGTATTTTTACATTTAAAATTGACATATTATGAAGCTTAAAAGTGAAAATTTTCGTTGCCATCTTCAAAACATTTTTTACAGCAGTAAAAATTTTAATTTTATTTAAAAGCAATTTGAAAAAACTTTTGTTTATTAATTTTGTCTCAACGACCACTTTTTTACGTTTTCTAATAAGAAAATTTAATTGGAGTAGAAATAAATCACGTGGATAAGATATTTTACATTTTATGCGGGTTTAAAATGAAAATTTTCTGTTCCCACCCTGAAAAACTTTGTAAGCACATTTGAACGATTTTTTGTAGTTTCCATGCACAATTTTCCTCCTATATGTATCCTAATGTGTTAAATTGTGTTAATAATACTACGTTCAACAAAACTTTTAAGATATTTGAAAAGAAACGTATTTTCTGCTATTTTGACGTGAATACGTCTTTAAAATCGGTAACGTGTAACGAAAAGTGTAACGGATGGTGGGTGGTGTCCGGATGTCCGGACTAAATAAAGTCGGTAGCATGTTGATATTTTTAGTTTTTAAAGTAAAAAACATCCACTTTTCTACTGTTCCTAATATATTTCGATGGTCTAAGTGCTATGATGCAGAGAAAGTGCTGTTTTACATTTTATGGAGCTCAAAAAAGGGAAAACTATCTGATTCCACTTCTGAAATACTTTAAAATGACTTTTTGCAGTCCCAGAAGCATTTTCTGAACTCGACACGTTAATAAAATGGGCAGCGAAATATTGAGGATTTAAAAACCAAAGGCTCTTTGAAATTTTTAGATTTTTTTTTGTAAACCAAAAATTAAAAGTACTAAATTAAATATTTAATTTTTACTGCTCCTAATGTATTTTGATGTTTTAAATGCATTGGCGTGGAAATAAGTTTCATTTCAAAGCGAAACTAGTGGATACCACTCCTGAAAAACGATGAAGCGACTTTCCGACGTTTCGGCCACTATCAGGAACATTTTCTGAACTCTGGCTCTTAGCGTAATTCCTGTTATTTACAATTATTATAAAATAGAATAATACATTACAGATAAAATATGCATCTTTAATTTAAAAAGCATTTATTTAAAAGGTTAATATTGTACAAAATAGTTGGAAGGCTTTGAGCCTAAAAGACCACCTTATCTTGAAAGTTTAGCGTTGCCGATGCACCTCATCTCGCTCTTTGAAGGTGAGAGTTTGCGGAGATCTTTGGGAATCCAATTTGGAGGCTGAGACTGAGAGCTCAAAGATACTAATTTAATGTCTGTATTTATAAGCTTAGATTTTGAAACTAACTTCACCTATGGAGTTAGTTGTCCGGTCTAGACAATTGCGAACATTTTTCAAAGATACCATGACTTAACATCAAAGTGTGTATTTGTTTATATTTTTCTACAGATAAATACAGAGGGCAAGCTCTCGCTAAAAATCTATCACCTTCTTTATAACGGTCCAAATAGGGTCCCTCGATGGCACAAACATATACTCTTTCGGACAACGGCTGCAAGATAATTTCACTGGTGCTCGACTTCAAGTATAAAGCGCTCCCACAAGTTTTTAAATGTGTATCCATAGGATGAATCGGTTTCCTACCTTCAACATACTCTTCGCAACAGAAGCCCGTACATATAATCTCGCCGCATATTAAGCAGATGTGAGCATCCATTGACACTTTGTTGGGAGTGCTGGGGCACATAAATAAATCAGACTTTTTAATTATTTCAAAATATGTATTGGGGAGCTTGACCAGCTGGTTAATATGACGCGGATCACTTTTTCCAAATGCTTGATCACCATTTCGTAAATAATGTTTGACGTCTCGATGGTCGAACCAACTTTGGGCAGAGGGATGAACGTGTTCCTTATGAAATAGTTCTTCTCGGGTCTGTGGAAAGCCTAAATATGAGCACATGTTTGAAAATGTATCACCTCCCAATTCCGTCAGTTCCAATGGTGACGGACCGTCATTCAAGAAACTATAAAATAGAACACAGCAACGCAAGAATGGAATACAAGCTTTTTGAATGTAAAGCCAGATAAAGTTTTCGCTCAGATGGTTCAATTTTTTACCGGACATCTGCAATATAGATTTAAACGGCGTTCTATCTTCGGTCTTAACGTTGTCAACCATTTTGTCAAAATTTGTTGCTAATATAATTTGTACGATTTTAGCTACGAACACCAAACGGAAAATCTTGTAATTATCTCCGCGAATTACGGCCAGTTTAGAAAGTAGAACAATGACGAATAAACTGAATATGTCGGAACGCAAATGGGAGTCAGATCGGTTAGTTACTTTTTTTCTAAGACGATGAGTAATAAATAACAAACGTAACTTTTTGATATCCTTATTATAGGGAGCATCACTTGGATAAAAGAGGTTCGCAACGGCAGCAATTTTGATGAAGCTTTGTAAGCATTCTCGGTGGCCACTAGATAAGTGACCCAGAATGGGTTTATTTGATTTTCTCAGTAACGTTTCAATGACATGTATGGTATATGACAAAGACTTCCAAACTTGCAGTACATTTTTATGCGCAGTTTTTTGAAATGCGTTCGTAAACTGCTGGATTGCTTCTGATATATCATTGTTTAATAAAATCTGACTCTTTTTAAAGGAAGACAATGGAGGTAGCAGCGGAATCATCACGTTGCTAAGAGTTTTACATAAAGGACAAAAAAATTCTCTCTTGTTTACATCCAATCCGCTCGAGGATCTTGGCACGTAATAGTACTTTTTCCAATTATTTATCTTATGCGGTCGCAAACATTTGGTATGCATCACATGGCCACACGAGCTCGTATAAAATGCTGGACCTAGGTTGGAAGACAATATGGAACATTGAAAATCGGCAGCCAGGTTTTTTCTACTAACGCATAAAACACTAGAATATTGTACGAATCCAGGCATTACCAACACGTTATTTTCGAATTCCAGCGTTTGGGTTTCTTGGCATAAAATGCAAGTCTTTTCCAATTTTTGTTTTGTATCCGAATCTAAACTTTGGTTAATAGTTTCGTTTTCATTGTACATGGAATTTTTCTTCAAAAATTCATTTTGCATTTTGGCCATGGTTTGCATAGCTTGATCGCGCTTTGCAGCGATCAATTGAGATTTTCTTAATTTTTCCGACTCCTCGGCTGCACTTACCGGAAGCAATATTTCAGTACTTCCATTTAACACTTGGTTGTATTTTCCCATCGTCCATTGCAATAAATCGGTAGGTAAATCATCTTGGTTGCTTTTTAATAGCTTTTCCAAACATTCGAACAGTTTCCATTGTGCTGCTTTTTTGGTAAAGCAGAGGTTGGGATAATTTCCGGATTTCTCTTCCTGTAACGCGTAACCTATCAAATATAAAACGTTTTGTAATTGCGTTTCTGAAGAACTTATAGATTTTGAATCCAAGGATCTCTATAACTGTCCGCATGATGTGCAACATTACATCGCTTTGAAAAATGTTAACCATAGGATGGAAAAGTTGTTTTAGTTTCGGTAATTCGCAAGGTGGAAAGCAATCGGGTTCCCCAGCAGCTTTACGACGTTGCCGTTGAAATGCACTTGCATCGCACGCTTGTTTAGGATCATAGTGATAATACAACGGATTATATCTAACATAAAATTCCTTTTTGAGTTCGTACAGAGGAACTTTAGCAGCAGATTTAATAATTGCAACTTTTTCAATCAAGCGATCCACAACCACATTAATAGTATTACAGACAACCATCATAAAAAAATCGTTGATCTCTTGACGGGAAGATGGTTTGATACACAGGCAATGAATAATTTCTTGTTCCAGATAATTTATCAGGGAATCGTAACTAATTCCTAGAAAGTTGCGTTCAATTAATATTACGATTAAAAATTTCAAAAATTGTTCGGAAATGTGGATTACTTGTTTTACTTTGTCATCTTGCTTGGTTGTAAGGCTTTTTTCAAAATTCGGATTAGCCCAATCGATTAAACCGTATTTTTCCAATACTTTTATTAGAAATTTGTTAGGCTCTGTTTGAGAAGCAGCAATCTGCAATAATTTAATATCAACAACAAAGATTTCGCTGCAATGGCTTTGGCAATAATATGTCACTCGATCTTCTGCGGAAAGACCGTTTAATATCCACATTCCCGCAGAATACTGAGCCATCATAGCATGGATTTTTAAAACGGAATCAAATATCATTGACAATGTGGTGGTTTTTAAGGTATCAAGTAGCGTTTCAGTTCTTTCCAGTTGCATAAGCATCAGTTTTACCAAAAATCTAAATAAATATAGATGGATGGAAACCGGATGAATCTCGGAATTGTAGGTTAAGCATTCGGTGCTATGATTCAATAACCGCACATCAATTTTGTCTGATTTGTCCAAAGAAACTCTTCGATCTATCAACTTGAGGGTTTCTTCGCAGGCCTCATTAAATATTTCGTCATCATGCTCGCACCACGGTAACACTAATTTCGCAGAAGTGATTAAACATGATGAAATCGTACGGTATGGGTCATAAGTTAATTCATATTCCACATGGTTCTCAGTTCTTCGTGTTGCAGAATCTATGCCTTGAAAAGTATTCAACCCTTGAAGGAAACACGTTAAACCATTTAAAAAACTTTTGCGTATTTCATTTGTCCAATATTTTGGCACTGGTTCTATTAAAGTTTTTATGAAACTCAAATGATGATAAGATCGGTTAAATTTACGCAGGTCGTAATTGAAACCTTCGGAATTTTTGTATGCTTCGTAGGTTTTCATGGTGTCTTTAAAAAACGCTGTAAAAATAACACTTACAGCATTCTCATTGGCGATAAAGTAATGAGCCAAACGTGGAATGCTAAACAGTTGATTCTTGGCTGCAATCAACACACTGTTAGAAATATTTATCTTTAAATCTTCCGTATTCATAATTACATCGTATCTTTCTATGATCATATTAAGTAGACTTTTCTTCGTTTCGTAGTTTTTAAATGTACCAAACATGAGCAACTCGTTAAACGTATCGCAAATGGCTCTCGGTAGCGCCGACGAAAAAGTCAGAAAGTTTTCCGCAAGACATTGATTTGAAGATGGAAGAGGTGACAGCATCGCTTTCGAGAATATTTCTCTGAATTCATTCCCATATTTCAAACATTTCTGCAAGTAAGTTAACAAACTGAGAACGAATTCGTGATGTATGACGTCGTGGTCGTGAAGAACTATCGCTGAAAGTGTTGGATCTTCATCCTTCAGATTGGCTTTTACCGCTTCGCATTGTGATTTAGGTAATTTAATAATAATCCTTCCTTCTTGAATCAACTTTTGTAAACTTGTATGCACTTCTTTTGGAGTAATCGTCATAATTTTGTGCATTAGGCGTGCTAATTTTTCAACACAAATCGTCCCACCATTAGCATGCAAAATTAGGCAATACTCATTATCCTTTCCGCTCTTAGGTTGATTAATGCCTTTGTAACTGTTTAAGAGATCATTAGCGTAAATAATCCCTACGATTAACATGCGTGCACGACTTTTCACATCTTCGGGCAAAAAATTCGATTCCTCATTATTATGAGATAAATCTGCATGCATTGTACAATACCATGTGTTTTCCCACGTTCCACTGTCTCCACAACTACAATATTGGTCAGAAGGCAAGCGCATCGTGTAGTCATGCGTTCGGTGTTCGGAATTCTCATAACAGTTTATACATAAAACCTTATTCACGGGCAAATCTATACACTCGTTACACTCAAAATAATAGGAGAAATACTCAAACGTGGAAGCTCTGCTGCAAGTTGTAGATTCTTCACGTTTGCACATCTTATCAATAAAATCACTCGAGTATCCGTAAAAAATGAATTTATCTAGAAGGGAAATGAAAACTTCATGAAGAGGGTTAGCAGTTATGTCTAAAGGATTATTATTTTTGGAATCCAAGACTTCCACACCGTGTCAAAATCTGTAAAGCTTATCACACCTTTCTTCCACTTTTTTATCCATTTTTTAACCACTTTCTTAGTGTTTTTCGAATTTAACGATGGTCGATTCATATTATTAGTTTTCTTCTTTTCTTTTCTTCTTCTTTTTCTTTTCTTTTTCTTTTCTTCTGTTTTGTATTAATGAGTTTATTTCATTTTATAATATGGGAACATATATTGGGGTAGTCAATTGTTTTTTAAGTTGGCACAAAAGTCATACTAATTTAACCAATGAAGGTAACTACTTTTAGCGATGACGTAGGTGCCAAGGGGTGCAGGTAGGATACCCGGATCGCGATTTTTACCATTTTTGAAGTGGATTATGAAAGATGAGGGTCCCAATAGCATATAAAAAAAAATAAAATTAGCGGAATATTCACACAATTTTGAAAAAAACGGCTTTAAAGTTAATTTGGAATGCAATTTTATCATTGGCTCTTTTGAACTGTAACCCCGCCCCAAAGTTGAAAGAGGTTGTGGCGACAGTAAATATACCAGAATCTCGGTTTTCACGACGAATTATGATAGATAATGGTGTAATTAGCTAATAAAAAAAATTAAATTTGTGATCGGACAACAAATTTTCGAAAAAAAATCACTTTTTGTGTGAATTCGTTTCTGAGGTGGTTGCACTGTCAAAACTCATTAAAAACATCCCTTAAGCGGCTCCAACTCGAAAAGTTTGAACGTTGACGCGGCAGATCTCAGGAGCGACTGACTCGTTTCTAACGCTGCTCTAGTTGGCCCCGCCTTAAGGTAGACCGCAAGTATAAATCAGCACGGACGGTCATCAAAATGCATAAAATTATTGCGCAATAATACACTTACATGTATTTCTTATGGGAAAATTGCAATTTTCAAAATTAAATTGTGGCCTTATTACAACTCCGACAAGATTGATCCTCACCTTAAAGAGCTTGTATTTTTGCGTTCTTTCGTTTTGTAAAGCCATTTCTATAGGAAAAAGTGTATTTTCGATTCCGGGTATTTTACCTCTAGCCGGTGCCAAGTTATATTATTCCTACTGTAACGGAATTTGTAAATTACGAACCAATCATCGATGAGCTTCTTTGCCTATGGCGCAATTGAAACAAATTTTTTAAAAATCTTTTGCTAACCTAAGGTAACCATGCGGAGATTAGGATAACCGTAACCGTGAATAATTAACATATTACCGGCAGCCCTGACCTAATAGTGAATGTTTTAGACCTCCACATTTAGGTTCGAAAGATCTGTCAAGTGGGTCACAGAAACTAGGAGAGAAAGAGAGAAATTTTTGTGCGTAATTCTTAAGTTCACTTCTAACAAGGGGACCGCCCGACCCATACTTCACTGATTTAGCGCGGAAAAAGAACGTACATAATCAAAATTAATAATCCAATTCCAGAAATTACAGATTTCTGTTATGCACAAATAAGAAATACAGAGTGTTTCAAATGAAAAATATTACAAGTACCTAACAATAAATTTAAACAATTTTTTTTGAAAAAAAGAAAATTAAATTAAATTTTATGCTGTAAGTCGATGAGTGGCTGTATCAGCAATTTTTGTAATTTTGCAAAAAATGAAGGACAAAAACGGAAATTTTTCGTGAAAATTTTTTAATTCCAATTGACAAGTACCAACCAAAATTTATTATCCATATATAAGCGTAAATATTAGAAGTAAATAAATAAATTAAAAGAAAAACAGAAAAGAAGAAAACAAATTCATAATTTTCAAATATGGTTCTAATCGATAACGTGGTTGATCGCTGGATTGAAAAATGGGAGAAAGGTTGTTTATCATACGAAGATATTAAGAGAGAGTGGGAAGCCTGGATACCAGAAATTGCCGATGATTTGAAAGAACTGACATATCCTTTGGAAACGGTTTTTGGAAAAAGCACGTTTGATGAGAGTTTAATTTGCGCACTCGAAAAATTTATTTTTTATGGATATTCAACGGATTGTATCGATCGGATGGGGAAACAAGCAGAATCTACTACTTGCGACAACACTACCATATTTAACAATTCCCAATGTTACTATCAGTGTACCGAATGTGAAGAAAGCTTTGTTGATCGAATTCTTTGTGCGGAATGTTTTGAAAATTCCGAACACAGAAGACATAAATACAAGATGTTAACGTTCTCAGTCGGATATTGCTGTTGTGGGGAGAATGGAACTTGGGAAAAGGCTTGGTACTGCACAAAGCATAGAGATTTATCTCTTGAATGTGGAAATGAAAATTCTTTGCCTCCTGATGTGGAAAACCGAGCTGGAATAGTGATCGAGATGATTGTTCAACAAGCTGATTATCTTATAACTTCTTTTCAAAGTCCTGATGAACGCGAAGACGTGTACTGTGTAACTATTTATGGTAAACTTGAAATGATTGAAGACGAACTCAACGATATGATGCAATTAACATTGAACAGTAGTGAAAAAAATGCTTTTCAATGTCTGCGAACTATGATACTGGAAGGAAAAGTAACTTTGCAGTTATCCAAAGTACAATACGAAGCTGTGTTAGCCAAATGCAGCGAAGAAGATTCTAAAATGATAGCAATTACGTTTTCTATCAACGATCTAATTCATCAAAAATTTGTATCCGGCTTGCTGATTTATCTACGGAAACTTTTAAAATATGGCATAGGATTGAGGAAAATATTTACGAAATTTATGTTGACCCCAACTGCATCTTCGAATCAAAGCATTATTGAACGCTTTTTAAATTTTTGTTATGTATTACCCAAAATCTATACGCTTTCGCTTACCCAATTGCTCTTATTGGGTATGATGCAAGATTACGAATCTAAAGAAAGTTTTGGAAAGATAATTATAGAAAAGTATGAAATAATTATGAATGGGATTGATATGGAACATATAACTTTTCTATTCTCAATTATGCGTCCATTGTTTACAATTCCGGACTTGTCACGCAAGTTTATCGCCAATGAAAATGTTTTAAGCATTTTGTTCACGTCGTTTTTGAATGACAGTGAGAAAACAGAAAAATGGATTAACTTAGAAGAAGGTCTCGGACAAGTGTTTCAAAAATCTATGCAGCATCTGGAAATGGTCAAAATATTATTGAAAGCAATGCCAAAAACTGGACCAAAGAACTACGCGTAGGTTTTTTAAACGGCTTAACGTGTTTCCTTCAAGTGTTGAATAACTTCCAAGAGATAGATTCAGAAAGACGAGAAATTGAAAACCATATCGAATATGATGGCAACAACCTAGCAGTTATTTGTGTTATGGAATTGTTGGCTGAATGTGCTACATTATTTTTGCAGTGGTGTGAAAACGATAACCAAGTGTTTAATATGGCCTGCGAAGAAACCCTAAAAATGGTAAATCAGAGAATTTCTTTGAAACCTGACATGTCAGAAGAAACTGTCGAGTTTTTAACTCACAGTACTAAATACTTGCCGTACGATTCCAAAATTCATCCGGTTTCCGTTCATCTACCATTATTTAAATTTTTCGTAAGTCTTTGTGGTATGAGAAATTGCGAGGATACTGGATTTAATTTGTTAAAGAACACATCGGTACTGTCCAAAATATTCCATCCCGTCTTAAATATTCATGTCATGTTGGCTCAGTTCGCTGCCGGAATGTGGGTCCTTAATGGTGAATCAACAGAAAGTAATTCGACATTTTATCGCAACGAATATCGTCTTGAAATATTTGACCGCAGTATTGAATTGTTTCAGTTAGTAGCTTCTATAACAGAACCGAATCAATTTTTAATCCAGATTTTGGCAAAATACGGTTTAATTGATTGGTCTAAGTCGAGTTTTGAGGAAGATTTGACAAATATCGAAGAAGACGAAATTAATCAAGTAATTGTAATTTCGGAACAATTTTTGCAATTATTAATCATTCTGTTGGTCGAACGTTACCTTCCAAAAGTAAGCGACGTTACCATCGACGATTATCTCAAACACGAACTTATCCATTGTCTTTGTATCAAACCATCTATTCGTTCCGAAGTCACAAGTTTTGTTGAAGATGTTCCGGTTGAAGATGGAACGGTTTTGAATAACGTCATTGAGGAAATTGCAATTTTGAAAAAACCGACTTCCAGCAGCGAGCAAGGGACTTACGAACTTAGAGAAAAGTTTTTCGATAGATACAATCCGCTTTACTATCATTATGATTTGGAACAAATGTCCGAGGCAAAGGAATACCAAAGTCAACGTCGTAAAGCTGCGGGGGAACCCGATTGCTTTCCACCATCCGAGTTGCCCAAATTGAAACAATTTTTCGTTCCAATGGTTAACATTTTTCAATGCGACGTAATGTTGCACATCATGCAGACGGTTCTGAAGCGCTCTCTGGATTTAGAATCCAAAAGTTACTCCGAAACGCAATTACAAAACGTATTGTATTTGATAGGTTATGCGTTACAGGAAGAAAAGTCCAATCGCTATCCAATGTTATCGTTTACGGAAAAAAGTGATCGATGGAATCTACTGGACCACTTGGAAAAAATTTCAAAAAGCACCCGCGATGATTTACCCACAGATTTAGTAAATTGGACCATAAAAATACAAAGAAATTGCTCGTGTAACGACGAAGCAAACCAACGAAGTGTCGACAACGACAAATGTACACCAAAAGGTAAAAAAATCTCAATGTGCGCTAGCATCACGCACGAAAATTATGAAAGAAATGCTCAAAATGCAAAACGATTTTATGAAGGAAAGTTCGGAGTATGGCGAAGAGGAAAGTGACGATGACTCAATTTGTGAAGATTTTGACTCAAATCAAACAACTGAAAAAACATGCATTTTATGTCACAAGACTCAAAACTTGGGGCTAAAAAGTGAAGTTTTGGTAATGCCTGGTTATTTCCAACGCTCCGCGGTTTTGAGCGCTAAAAGAAAAAACATAGATTTTGATTTAAGTTGTCCCCTGTTGACTTCAAACGTAGGTCCATCAATATATTCGAGTTCTTGTGGTCATATAATGCACTACAAGTGTTTGAAACCATACTTGCGTCATAATTGTGAAATTGTGAGCTTTAGTCCTGCAGGACAAGATGAATTTTATGTCCGTTTTGCGAATCTCTCAGCAATGCAGTTTTACCTCTGTTACCGACGTTACTTCCCTCAGACGAAGATCAAATTCTATTGAACGATAAGTTAACTCGGGTGGTAAAGAAATTTACTTGTAGTTTACCATCGACCACGCAGAAAAGTCCGCTGCATGTTTGGAAATCTCTTGCATATACCATACACGTGGTCGAAGCTGTATTGCGAGATTCCAATAAACCCATTCTGGGTCACTTAACTAGTCGCCATCATGCTTGCTTACAATATTTTATTAAAATTGCTGCAGTTGCGACGCATCTCTATCCAAATAACCTTTTCTATACTTCCTACATGGAAGAGTTACGTTCGCTGTTAAAAGGAGAAACCAATAAGTTCTCGTCACATTTACGTCTAGACATATTCGGTGTATTGATCGCGGTTATATTTTCCAAAACCAATTTAGTCGATTCTAACAGATTCACACTCTTCGTTTGGTATTCGTGGCCCAAATCGTACAAATTTTGATAGCGACAAATTTTGACACAATGGTCGACGATGTTGAGTCTGAAGTGGTAACTCCGTTTAAAAATATTTTAAAAATATTGGGAAAAAATGTGAATCATTTGAGCGAAACGTTTATTTGGACTTACGTTCAAAACGCCTGTTTGCCGTTTTTACGACGTTGCGTTCTCTTGTTCAGTTTCCTAAATGATGACGATTCGCTACCAGTTGAACTGACGGAATCGGGGGTGATACGTTTTCAACCATGTGTTTGTATTTAAAATTTCCACATCGAGAGAAGAGTTATTCGATATGACACACGTGTATCCCTATGTCCAAAATTGGTTCAAACACCCTGACTTGATCGAGTCGTTACAAAATGGTGGTACAAATGAAGGATTTGGACCAACTGATCCTCATCACATTAACCAACTTGTAGAACTTCCATACGAATATTTCGAAATAGCCAAAAAGGGAGGATCATTTAAATATCCCAACGGTTATAAAGCAACGTCACACGATTTTCATATGTGTTTAGTATGTGGTGAGATGGTTTGCCCAGAAATGTGCTGCTACGAAATGGAAAATGATAATAATCAGTTAGGTATGCACTCGTTGGAATGTAAAACTGAATTATACTTGAACATTGACAATTGTTATATTGTATTTCGGCCACCATTAACAGCAGTGAACGCTTCAATTACAGGACCGTATTTAGACGAATACTACGAAGCGGACGACAGTTTTAGTAGAGGTAACCCTATGTTTTTATCTTCAGAGCAATACAAAGAATGGAATACTTTGTGGTTAAATCATGGTATCCACGAAAAGTTTTCGCGGTTGTATAGAACAGCAGAAGATTCCTTTGACGACTTATAAGATGATTTATTTTAATTATGGTTTATTTGTAATTATGTACTAATAAATTTAATAAAAAATATAGAATGTTTTCTAAATAATTTGTTTTTCGTCAGTAAAAAGCGGATTTATATGCCCCAACAGGTGTAAAGTCAGGAGTTTGAAGTTTCTGAAAACAAATTTTTTTCGAACGTTTTAAAAATTTCAATCAATTTTTAATTGATATTTTCACATTAAAGTTAAATTTTAAAAAATTCGAGAAAAATCTGTTCACAGGAACACCAAATCCCTGACTTCAGGGCTGTTACCGCATGTAAATCCGCTTTCTAATTCATTTGTTTGTTTTCTTGTATTTGTTGTATTGTTATTGTATTTGTTTTTGAATGTTGTAGAGAAAAAAATTATTTATGATATTTATTAGAAGATAGAATATTTATAGACGAGGATAGCCCATCTACAGATTTTTGAATAAAAGTCGGAGAAACATCAATTCTTAGCGGTGTTCCATAAAGTGCAGTGATTGTGTATAGTTTAGAGCGGAGATTCCTTCCACCTGATCCTTGTAAACGAAATGTCTAATTTACTTCTCACGACAAAACCTAAATTTTTGGATAATTTTCGGAAACGTCGGTTGCATTACGAGAATATCGAAAAGAATGGTTTCTGTTCTCCGAACACAACAAAAGCTAAGGTTATTTAAAGAACTGCTATATAATACTCCGACATTCCTAGTTAAAAGCAGCAATGTTTTTGAACATCAGCGCTAGGGATTCATTGGGTATGCGGCAGGGTTGTAATCAGGACTATTTGTAAATTCATATTGAATATTTTGTAAATGATACGTTTTTGGCGAGATCCAAATTCGAAAAATAATAAGTTCTATTTTACAGGCGTACAAACCGTAGGTTGTGGACGCAAAATGCGTTGATAATATTATTTAAAGTTTAGTTTTGGAGTTCTTCAAAGTTCAACAAAAAGTAATAAGTAAACTCAGTGAGGTGCATAGAATAAATAAATTAAGAAGCTAAAGTTAATATTAAATGAATTGTAATTAAATGGTGGAAAGTAATGGTAAAATAGAAACCGCAAAGACGACGATCTAAAATGTACTTTAATAGATACTAAAAATAAAAATCAAAAGTGTATACTTGGCTATCCGGGTCACATTCCGTTAGAGCAGTTCGGATAAAACATTTCCCCACTGTGGGCACGAAGAGGACAGATTACACCAATTCAAAATTACCAAATTTGTATAGCACAGTTTAAAGTAAGAATTTATTTTTTACTTCGTTATGCCTTTAGGACACAAAGTAATTTATGTACATACAAAAATCTGTATTTCGGAAGCAATCGTGTACACAATTGCGAAATATGTGGTTTGAAGAAAATTGAGTTTCTATTCGCTACACAAAATTGCGCACTGCGCTAATAATAGAAATGTAAATAAAAATATTGATTGGGTTCAAACTAGATCAAACCTCAGCTATTCACCTATGCTATTTATAGTGCGAAGCGTGCATCTAGCAGTACTATAAATAGTAATCTACGTCCTAATAGTTAGAAATTCCTTGCAGTTTGGTGTGGTCGAAGCTTTCAGCAAAATGGCACCGCCTGCTGTACAAAGTAATACAAAAGAAATTAATGACGAAGAAGCGATGAGCAGAAAATTTGACATAATTGGACATTTACCTGGTGAAATTGTTCAGATAATTTTATTACAGTTATCATATGAAGATCTACACTCGGCCCTATCTTGTTGTTCGAGTTGGAAGGCTGCACTAAACGATAATGAGTACTTTTGGAAAAGCGTGTGCGAACGTGAAGGTTATTCCGATGTGAAAGAATGGGATAGAAGCGAATTTTGCACCAACTTCTTAAAGAAGCATAATAATCATTGGGAGGTTACTGTTACGTGGAAGTATCAATTTAACAAGTCTTTCTTTATTTCATTTTTGCAGGGACTTTATTGGTATCACTACAATTTGCAACGGAACTGGGAAACAAATAATTACAAGGAGGTTGTTTATGAGTTAGCTGAAGAAGGTAAATATGTCCACTGGTATTTGTTTGAGGGTTTATTTGGTATTCAAAGTATGACTGACCATAAATTTTTATTTTCCAACCGAATAAAGAGGTACGTGATTGTTAAAAAATTGGATTGCTGATGCAGTTTTCTTTACTGACATAGTTTTAGTTGAAGGCAATCGTTGTTCAATTGAAAAAGCACGATATTTGTAGTGGATCTAGAGCACTTCTGTGCAAAAGAGGAAAGTATGCATTTCTTTGCAAAGAGCAACGGCACAGGTGGTGGACTTGGATAACGAAACAACATTTTGTAAGCAGGCGGGGCATTATATACGGTTTTTACACATGGAGAGAAATTTGTTAGTAATTCTAAGAAATGTCTTAAATACAATTTTATTAATTTTCATTTTGTAGAATTGTGTTAGCTCATCCCGGGTTTCATTCGGGCTTTAGCGTTTTAAATTGCGAAACTGGTGAAACTGTATATGAGTATAAAGGCCGAAAGTATTGGAATGATTTAGTTCTTATGTCTGGGAAGGTAGCATTCCTAAAAATAAACGTGAATTTCTCGTAATTAACTTAAAGGATAAGTCCGCAGTTAAATTTAAGTGCTGCCATGAACCAATCAAATGTGAACATGCACTTTTGGTAAATCATTATAATATTTGTCTTGAAATCGGCTGTAGTTTTTCTATTTTCCGGCATAAAAATTCGTTACTAAGCAACATCAAATTTGACCTAACCTCAAAGCATTCATTTTTTTATTTGTCACTATGGATTTCTACAAATTTCTTTGATTTTTTTTAATAAAGATTAATGTACAATGTATAGCCGATTTCGAAAAAAGTTACATACAAAATACGTCATTGAAGTAACTTTAAGCCTCTGCTTGTAAAGTATTACTTTCATGACCAAGATGTAATAAACTATTTAGTTCAGTCATTAATAACGACACCTACCAAACTGATGAGCTTAATGCAAGCAAATTGAACTTCCGAGTTATTTCCAAACAAAACATTTTTGTAATGACTGGACTAAGTGAATTATGGCCAAAAAGTAAAAAAATTTTTGTTAACTTGTTTTAGATAAGAGATGACCTATTGCTTAGTTTTTGTATTGAAAAGATTCCTCCGCCCGGTTCTTCCGATCGTTTCCTCAAGGAAGCTTTAACTGTATGTGTTTGGCATATTACATTTCGGACAAAACTAAAATCGACATATTTAGGATTTAATTATGATTATTTAAAACCATCTTTCATGAACAAATATTTATGTCTTCAAAAAGATGTTACGATGAAATAACGATAGAATTATGGGATTATATGAAAGGAATCCGTCTTTACTCTATACCTAGCAAATTTCCACTGCGTAGATTAAAAATAATCAATTTATAATTGCTGATGGCTCGTCCAATGTGGCCCTATGGTGTCTGAGAACAGGAAATCTTGTTTGGGAGTTGGATCTTCCTTTTGAACGTAAAATTTAACTTATGAAATACAACTAACCGACACCAAATTAATGTATTATCATTACGAAAAGCTTTCAGATAATGAGTATACAATTTCTAAATTACATATACGAAATTTTGAATTTTGAGATTGCTAATTAAATCTATAATAATTGCATTTATTCTTATCGATGTACCTAATACCAAATTGTGTTCAATAAAATTATATTGTTTTCTGCAAAATTTTTATTTAATACTCCAAATTTATCTCGAGCACATAAATCAGAGATTTTACGGTCGAAAATACCCTATGCAATGGTAACCACTGAAAACAAACAGTGAAATACAAAGTTAAAAATCAAAGTGCCGCCTAATTTTTTTTATAAGTGTACTTACTTCTATTACTACCTTCTCTCCTATTCCCATTTCTCTGGTTTTTATTTCAGTTTGTTTTGTGCAACCATACATTACTTTTCTCTCATAAGTGACTTGTTAAAGTTAGGATTAGTTAGTATTTCTAGAGATTTTTCTAGATCGGTTATGCTGTTGTCTTCAATTTATTACTAATAAAAATAAACTGCACAAACCGGGGGTCTTGAACACCCTCCAGTGCCTCATTATTGAAAGGTAAAACATGCAATGTTTACAGATTATGAATAGGGTTTATTATAGCGCTTTGATTTTTGAAAACGATGACATATTATACTGAGGAGAAGGCGTAATCCTCCCCTCGATTCTAGGTCACTGCTTTATATTTTTGTACTAAAACTTTCACCATTATCGCTTAATACTGATAACCATAAGTTTGCAAATTTATCTATCACAGTTTGAGTGTACCTGGGGGTGCTCCACACCCCAGACCCCGGTTTTGGCAACTTTGCTTTATAATTTGGGCTAATGAAAATATTAGTTACTTGAGTGTGACTTGTTAAAGTTAGGATTAATTAGTTTTTCTAGAGATTTTTCTAGGTCGGTTATGCTGTCGTCTTCAATTTATTACTAATAAAAATAAACTGCACAAACCGGGGGTCTAAATTTAAATTAAAATAATTACAAAATATTATATAATTGTAAAGCAAAAAAGGGAGCTGTATAGAAGCCGCCTATAGAAGCCTAGTTCCACCTTGTTGTTTTAAATTAAGCTTTTAGGTCCCGGTTTTTAGCGGAAAACCTCTTTAGAGTCCTAGAGAGCAACTGCGCTAAATTTGGTTGGGATCGGCCGAACGGTCTAGGAGTCTATAAGGAACATCCTACATACACACATACAAATCCACACACATCCATTTTAGGCTTCTATACATAGTATAGAATACATATATTATAATCTCGGCACCCACCTTCGTTTCGTAAGGGTGTGACCCGAGTAAGTTTCCACGAATTCCTAAATTTCATATCTTCAAGCGTCCAGATGTGGTGATGATAGATTTATTATTTTTAATATGTGACATCTGCTTAAGTCCGTGATAGGCCAGATCTTAATGGCTTTTCCAGACATTTCGAGACACTTATCTACTTGGTACATGCAAATGCCCAGATAAGAGTATCGAATACCTAGAATCTCGATAATTACTTAAGCAGATGTGCCTCATAAATCTTTCAAAAGTTTAGTTTATTTCATCCACCCCAGTGAAAGCGTACCTAGTAATGTGAATTACTACAATTGACCAGAAATATGGAACCAAAAATACAATAATTTTAATGCATCAAAAATGAATTATTTAAATTATCTGACAATTATAAAATATTTAATCGTAAAATGAAAATTTATTGGAAGTTAACTGTGTAAGTACTACCAATTGTCAACAATATATATTTCTTTACCAACCTACACTTTTTCAGAAATAAGGAAGAACTATCGGAAGATTTATTGAAACAGTGTTTTGCGTTAATACTACCTGGTTGTCGAAATCCGTTCAGCGATAATGAAATTAATGTTTTAAAAACTATGTGGAAAGTGGTGGAAGAGTTCTGATTCTTTTATCGGAGAGTAACCAAGATGACATCAGCAATATTAATATTTTGCTTGAACAGTACGGAATTATTCCCAATATAGGTTTGTATAAATGAGGCATAGAAGTCGATAAAATTTGACTTATGATTTTGTAGATTCTTTAATCAGAACTCATTACTACAAATATTTTCACCCCAAAGAATGCTTCATTGGCGACAGTAACATACATTACGCGTTAACAAAAACGACAATACCAGTTTGAATTTAATTTATCCGTTCGGATGCACCTTGAATGTTAACAAACCAAGTTTTATGGCTTTCTCAAGTGGAACTACAACATTTCCAGTCGATCGACCTTTGGGTGCATTTTATTGCAATTAAGCTACGGGTAAGCTTCCACCTGGTTAAAAATTAAATTTACTGTCAAGTTTTATTAGGTGGGGTCTGGGGTGTTGATAGCGATCGGTTCCGGACACATGTTTTCGGATAAATACATCGATCAGGAAAGCAACGAAAAAATTTTGAGAAATGTTAATAGAATTTTGGTGGCATCAGAAAAAGTAATACAATTTACGCAGATCATGATGATGACATTGATGTAAGTATCAGACTGTGCAAAATATTGTTGTTTCATTTAGTTCCCGAAACAATAAAATTGCATGAAAAACTTGGTGTGGCTCATAACACACTAAAACTGATCAGTCCAAGTTTTGAGTCTCCTTTACCGCCACTTCAAGCTACGGTAAGATTTATCAGTTATTTACAGAAATACACATATAAGTTCCAATATTTTAGGATTTCCGCCATCGTTTCGTGAATTACCACCACCACCGTTGGAACTTTTGATTTGGATGAATCCTTCAGTTCGCAACTTTCAAAATTATCACAATTTACAAACAAATTCATGACGACCACGTCCAACACCAACGAATCTGAACAGTAACTTCAGTTTTACATTCAAGAATGCACTAAAATTGTCAAGTTAAATATAAAAGCGGATTATCCTAAAGCATTATTGCACGAAATTGCAAGCGAATGTTCAAAGTACAAAAGCGTCGCTCCTATTAAATAATTAAAATATTTAAAGTAACTAATAAAAGTTTTAATAATTTGAAAAATGTACCCAACCAGGAATTGTCGACTAAAATAAAACAAAACGTGATAATATTAGATTAATATTAAATGTTACCAACCATACCTACCAATACATACGTTACATTTAAATTTATTTAATTTCAATTTAACAGATTTAAAACCCAAATTTTCTACACATATTTGTGCAGTTTTATAAAAGATAGAGACGGTCACGGCTTGGCGCTTAAATGCGTCAACTACTAAGCCGAGCGGTCCCGGTTCAAACCCGGTGGAGTATAAAACTTTATTCTGACCGTCTTACCTGGCAGTAGGTATAAAACGCACTCACCAAGACGCTTGGCCAGCGTGGTGTTTTTTGGCTCAACTTCAACATTTCGACGGTTAAGTATTCCAACACGGCCCCTAAATAAACTGGGGCTACATCACCAATTATTTTGGCATAGTTTCCTTTTTAGCAAACGATGAATTCTTCCAACGGGAAACTGAAGTCCTGCACAACTTGAACGAGACACTCTTTTCGCTTTTGCTTTGCCACCTTTTCCTCCTGACGACATGTTTCAGAATGAATATTTGTAACTTTACAAACTAAAATATATTTTACGGTTATAAACACTGCTTTTGCCACCGGCACTGGGGTTAACTGGTGCATGGAGAAAAAATTAATTGTGTTGTTGAAAACGTACTATTGGCTTATTTTCTAAAAGATCAGAGATACTGAAATCCCCAGCAAGCTTGTGGTGCGAATACTCGATGCTGAAGACAACTATATTTATCAACGAGAATATAGATATTTCGAAGTACCCAAAACTGAAAGCATTCCTGAAAAGAAAAATGATGGCTATCGGCCAAAAAATCAAAAGTATTTAGTAGGGAAGAAATTGATAAATTTTTAATTGAGGCATCTGATGATATCTACCTAATGATGAAGGTATGTAATATCTTTTAATATTTGCTGTATAATGGATACGTAACTTATTTAATTTCAGGTGGTTACAATAATGGGATTGGCTGGAGCTTGTCGAACAGACGAACTGGTCAAAATGACGATAGATGATATTGAAGATACGAATAACATTGTAATAGTTAATATACCTGACACAAAAACAACATTCCGCGTACGTTTACTATAGTCGATAAAGATGGCGACAATATTCATTTTCTTGCAATTTTTCGAAAATATGTTGAAGCCAGACCAAAAATACTGATCTTCGGCGATTCTTTATGAGGTATCAAGCAGGACAATGTATTAATCAGCCGGTTGGTAAAAATACTTTTCAAGAATACCTAGTCAGATCGCGAAATTTCTAAATTTAAAAATCCAATGTCTTATACTGGACATGCTTTCCGAAGAACATCTGCGACATTGTTAGCAAATACCGGAATTGATGTCCTTGGTCTAAAACGGCATGGGGATTTTTCGATTTCTAATGAAAACTTTTCATTTTGCAAGTATTCAAGCTGTTTCTATAAGGTACCTATGAAATCTTTGTTTGACGTTTCATTATAGCCCGCGGGCATAAAGAGGTCCGTGGGCTATAAATAGACGTTTATGACATATAAATTTGTGTATAATTGTCAATTTATGATATATCCGTGCATAAATAAACATTTTATTATTTTTATTAAGTTTTACTATCAAAATAGCTTACAAAAAGTAGAAAATAATTTAAAATGCACACTTTTACTTTTTCTTTTATGTTCATAGGCACTATCTCTCAATAAACCCCAAATATAGTCTCCCATCATGTTTTCATTGTATTGGCCTTGATAACGTTGTTCGAAGCTCATAATGTCCTGGTGAAAACGTTCTCCTTGCTCTTCTGAATACGCTCCCATGTTGTTTTTGAATTTATCTAAATGAGCATGCAGCATATGTACTTTTAATGACATCCTGCAACCCATGGCCTTAAAATTTTTTAGCATATACTTTCAACTAGCTTTTTGTAGTTTTCGGCTTTGTTATTTCCTAAAAATCCAGAAACGACTGCTTTGAAACTGTTCCAACTCGCTTTTTGAGTACGATTCAGCAACGTTGGAAATTTTTCATCAGCAAAGATCTGTCTGATTTGGGGACCAACAAAAATCCCAGCTTTAACCTTTGCTTCTGATAACTTCGGAAAAAATTTTCTCAAGTATTCAAAAGCTTCTGAGGTTTGATCCAGTTTTTAACAAATTGTTTCATCAATCCTAACTTAATGTGTAGAGGCGGCATTAACACTTTTTCCGCTTCAACGATTGGCTCAAATTTTACGTTTTCTTTCCCGACACAAAGTTCTGTTCTTACAGGCCATGACCGTTGAGTATAATGCTTAGCATCCGCTCTGCTATCCCATAAGCACAAATAACACGGATACTTTGTATATCCGCTTTGAAGTCCCATAAAAAATCCCACAATTTTAAAATCTCCAATCAGCTGCCAGTTATACTCGCGATACTTTACAGATTCAAGCAAAATTTTAACATTTTCATAATTTAAGCAAACTTTACACCAAAAAGCTACTTTCTCTTTGTTTTGTTCATAATTAAGCAGAAAATCATTAAATAAACTTTAGGACAAAGAACGAAAATTTTTTGTAGAGTCGTGGTATCAATACTTAAAGTAAACCAAAGACCGCTGGAAAAACTTTGTACAAAGATTTCTTCTTTGAATTGAATTCTTTCAGATTTTCTCCGAGTTTCTCTGATTTTGTCGAATTTCCTCCAGATCCTCCATTAAAAAATTGTGGGAGCGCTTCTGATGCGACGCGAAGAAAGATTCACACAGGGAAACGTCAAAAAATTAAGGCGAATGTCAACTTGAAAATTTTATGAGAAACCAAAAGAGAACTTAAATTTTTTTATTTAACTTTTAGAAAACCTACAAAATGCACGATTTACAATAAAATCGAAAAATTAAAATTTTTATTTCGTTAATATTCGATTTGTGAAATGACAATCGCCAATGAAATTTCACCAGTGTATAAATTTTAACTAATTGTAAGTACGTTACATGCAAGCATATTTTAGTAGTAATTTTACTGATTCTTATTTCAAATAGGCTATAAGTTACTATAGAACAGGGTGGCCAAGCATTTGCTCACTACGGACGACCTGTTGTTTTAAATTATAAGCAGCGGTCTACCAATAATAATACAATCGCTGAGCATACTCCTGTGTGTCCTTCATTTACTAGAGATTCACCCATTTGGATATTGTTGGTAATTATCCAGTGATCGAAAAAATTCGGGTGATAGTCTGTGCGAGCGGCCATTTTGGAGAATCGACGCCATCTTTAATTCTTATTGAAAATATACTGTATAGGCATGTGAGGTGTCATTTTACATGTTTTTGGGTTCTAAACACGTTTCCGATATTATAAATACTGAAAAGTAATCAAATTGGTTAAAATGAAAAATTATAATAATAAAAATGAATCAATTCAGTGAGGGGAAGTTGCCGGTCTCCCTTGTTAGACTAAAATGTAAGTTGGAAAATTTTTAAATTATTTTATTCAACATTTTTAATATAATAATTTTGGGTTAGTTTTAGTTTAACCATAAATAGAAAACCCAAGAGCCCATGGTAGACAATTTCAATTAAATCTTGAATTTTCTAAAATTGATAAACTACACATTTAAATCGAAATGCCGCTATAAAAATCAAAAATAAAATGGTTTGATGAGTTATTCATTTATTTGATATTTTTATTTTTTCAAAGCTAAACTAGAAGACTGAACAACAGAAGCTAGGAAATTTAAAGAATTTGGAGTGAATTTATTTATTCTGACGCCCAAATTAGTTTTCAAATACAGTAGCAACATATATAATAGAACAAACCGTAGCAATATTTTGAGGAGTCTGTGGTAAAAAAAGTTAAGAACAATAGCTACATGTTTCTTCTTTCATTTGAGCTTTTGAATGCTCAATTTCATTAATTAGTTTAAAAGTTACAGCGAATTTAGTGCAGCGCGATCGATGCCGGACGCGCACTCACATATACGTATATCGCAGTTTTTGACAAAATTAGAAAAATCGTCGATTTTACCGTAGTTTTCGACCATACCACTTGACCAAATTATTAAGTTGTGTTACTCATTCGACGCAGAATTTAATGCTCATTAATTTGTTAAACCACAAATGTTTTGCTAGGATCCACGGTTTAGGAGTTATATGCAAAAAACTAAAAAAAGTCCTAAAATGTTGAAGTTCTTTGGCTGCCAAAAGTTCTCCCGAGGTCGCTCGTGTTAGCATTTTTGTTTTTCACATGCTTGTACCTATTTATACAAGTTAAAAAAATAAAATCTTCTACATCACCGTTTGCAACATACAATTCCTTTACTGACTGGCCTATAAAAAGCTATTTTATTACAAATAATTAAAAATATTTATTTAATTTTTGTTCTTTGTCCCATACAACAAACAGGTTCCCGGCCTTGCAAGTTCAAATAGTCACTTTTAGCTTTATCCTATAAATTTTGGGCGGCAAAGAAGTTAATTTTGAAACTTAATAAATCCAAAACAAAATAGGTCCTAATTTAATGATTACATGTACGATGGAAATGGAAGGAACCTCTTCAGTCTCTTGTGTTAGATAACGTGTTTTCAGCTTCTGAACCCATAAAAAAACATTTAATTTTTATTAAATTTATTATTACTACAAAATATTTTTGATTATCTAGATAATTGCGAATATTTTTCCAAGATACCATGATTTAACCACAAATTATGTAACTCTTGATACTTTTCTGGCGATAAGTAAACTGGATGTGTTCTACTAAAATAACTATCACTTTCGTAATAATCATCTAAGTAAGGTCCTGGAACAAAAACACCAGCATTTCCCTTGGGCCCAAATATAATTTGGCACGTGTTCACTCTCAAGTATAATCCAGTTTTACATTTTTTTCTCCAGTGCACATTAAACGGTTTGCAATAATTGCTATTTACAATTTCGTAGCAACAGATTTGTGTACAAATCATCTCGCCACATACTAAACAGATATGAGGATCTTCTACTTGTTCGTTGTGACTCTTGGGGCATACAAACGAAGCAGCCTTCCTAATTATTTCAAAATATTCGCGTGGTAATGCTATGAGTTGTTTAATGTAATGCGGATCAGTTGGTCCAAATCCTTTTTCTCCATTTTGCAAATACTCGATTAGGTCGGGGTGTTTGAACCAATTTTGGACATAGGGATAAATGTGTGTCATATCGAATAACTCTTCTCGCGTTTGTGGAACCTTCAAATACGAACACATGGTTGAAAACGTATCACTTCCAGATTTTGCCAGTTCAACGGCTAACGAACCGTCATCGGTTAGGAAACTGAAGAAGAGAACGCAACGTCGTAAAAATGGCAAACAAGCCTTTTGAACGTAGGTCCAAATAAACGTTTCACTCAAATGGTTTGAATTTTTACCTAATATTTTCAAGATATATGTGAATGGAGTTATATCTTCGGACGTAACGTCGTCCACCATTTTGTCAAAATCTGTCGCGAGCAAAATTTGTACGATTTGGGCTACGAATACCAAGCGGAGAGTGTGGAATCTATTAGTATCAACTAAGTTCGTTTTGGAAAATGTGACAGTGACCAATAAACCGAATATGTCTAAATGTAAATGGGTTTTGACTCGCTGGTTTCTCCTATTAACAACGACCGTAAGGCTTCTATACGGGAAGTATATAAATCGCTATTTGGATAGAGATGCGTCGCAACTGCACCAATTTTAATAAAATTTTCTAGACAAGCATGGTGGTGACTAGACAATTGACCCAGAATTGGTTTATTGGCATTTCGCAATACAATTTCAACCACGTGTATGGTATACGAGAGCGATTTCCACACATATAATGGGTTTTCATGATTTGTGCTTTGCAAAGTTTCAGTGAATTGGAGTAACATTTTTGTTAAGTTATCGCTCAATGTAATTTGATGTTGATCCAGATATGGCAACTGCGGTAGTAGAGGTAAAACTACGTTACTAAGAGATTTGCACAATGGGCATAAAAATTCCCCTTGCTCAAAATCGGGCAAATCGAGGTTTGGTTGTAAGCATTTGAAATGAATTATGTGGCCACAGGAGCTTGTGTAAAGTGCTGGACCTAGGTTAGAAGTCAATAAAGGACATTCGAAATCAGAAGTTGGATTTTCTTTTTGAGCACACAGAACGTCCGAGTATTGGATACAACCGGGTGTAACAAAAATGTCATTTTGTAGACCCACCTTTTGGGTCTCTTGACATAAAATGCAGGTTTTTGTATTGGAATCTTGGTCATCATTAGTTTCTTCTCCGTCGTTACCGGAATGTTCCATCAAAACGTTATTTTGCATTTCCAACATTTCTTCCATAATTTTGGCGCGCTTAGCTAAAACTAACTGGGATCTTTTCAGTTTTTCGCTTTCTTGGGCGTATTTATCATAAGAGGTACTTCGTTTGTTAGCTTCGTCGTTACATGTTCTACTTCTTTGTATTTTCGTATTGTCCATTTTAATAAATCTGTGGGTGAATCGTCCCGGGTGCTTTTAAAATGTTTTCCAAACAGTCCAGCAGATTCCACTTGGCGGCTTTTTCTGTAAACGATAGCATCGAATAACGATTGGATTGTTCTTCTTGTAACGCGTAACCAATCAAATACAATATGTTTTGTAATAGCGTTTCAAATGAACATTTAGACTCCAAATCCAGAAATCGCTCCAAAACGGTACGCATGATGTGCAACATTACGTCGCACTGAAAGATGTTAACCATTGGAACAAAGAATTGTTTCAATTTTGGCAACTCGTACGGTGGAAAGCAGTCGGGTTCCCCAGCAGCTTTACGACGACCACGTTGAAATTCCATCGCTTCAGACATTTGTTCCTTGTTGTAGTAATAATATAACGGATTATACCGTTCTAAAAACTTTTCACGAAGTTCATAGGTTCCATTCTCGCTAATAGAAGTTGGTTTTCTAAATATTGCAATTTCTTCAATCGCTCCATTCAGACTTGTTTTCATATCAGGAAAAGTTTCAATAAAAGTTTCAATTTCTGAGCGAGAAGATGGTTTAATACAAAGGCAATGGATAAGTTGATGTTTCAACCGATCTTCGACACCAACATCACTCACTTCCGGAAAGTGACGTTCGATCAACACCATGATTAATAATAATAAAAATTGTTCGGCAATAGTTACTACTTGCCGCATTTTGTCAATTTCGAGGTTATTTTCAAAACTCATCCGATCAACCCAATCAATGATTCCATATTTTGTCAATACCTGAATTAGGAATTCGTTGGGCTCCGTTACAGAAGCTAATGTCCGCAATAATTGGATATCACGTTCCAATATTTCGACATGATAGTAATAGCGATAAATACTAGCACGTGCTATTGCGGAATTACCATTGCGTATCCACATTCCAGCTGTAAACTGAGCCAACATAACATGGATATTTAAGACGCAATCAAATATTATAGATACTGCTGTCGGTTTTACTAGTTCAAGTAGCGGCTTTTCGCCATTTCTTAGACGCACACCAGACAGTCCCATTAAAAATCTATGTAACGGTCGAGAGATAGAAACTGCGTGAGTTGCTGAATCGTAAGGTGAGGATTTAGTGCTATAAGTTAAAAACTCAACAGTTGGCGGTTCGTCACGTGTAAAAGAAAATGCGCCATTTACCATCTTTAGAATTTCTTCGCAAGCCATACCGAATACTTGGCTATCGCTTTCACACCATTGCAGAAATGATGCCGCGCAATTAGCCAAAGCTGCTAATACGCAACAAGCCACTACCGAGTTTCTTTCATATTCCACGTGATTTTCAGTTTCTCGTGTTTCTGAATCTATACCTTCACAAGTATGCAACACCCAAAGAAAACACGTCAAACCGTTCAGAAAACCTATCCTTAGTTCTTTGGTCCAAACTTTTGGCAGTGCTGCCAATAAAAGATTAACGTCATCCATATAATGCACCGATCGATTAACAGCATCGATGTCATAATCCCAATTTCGTTCTATATTTTTCCATCCCATGTAGTTTATTTCATTGGCATATAAAAACTCGGTCAAAATAACATTTAAAGCATTTTCATTGGCGACGAAATGATGAGACAAATCTGGAATTGTAAGCAGTTGATCCGTAATGGCGTGTAAAAATTTCTTCGATTTCGTATTACTCGTAATTTCGCCGTATCTTTTTATAAACATATTTGCCAAACTTTTTTTTGTTTCATATTCTTTCATCATGCCAAATACCAGTAACTCATTGAGCGAAAGCATAAAATTTTTTGGTAATACCGACGAATAAATTAAAAAGTAAGTGGCAACGCTCCGATTGGAAGATAATGGTGTCAACATTAATTCCGAAAATATTTCTCTAAATTTTTTCCATATTTTAAACATGTTCTTAGAAAAATAAGCAATTTGGAAACTAATTTTTGATGGATTACATCATGGATATGAAAAATCATCCCATTCATTTTAGAATCCTTCTCAATTAGTTCTGCTACTATGGCTTCGCAACGTGTTTTGGCTAAGGATATCGTAATTTTTCCTTCCAGAACAATAATCTGGAAATACTTAAAAAACTCTTCTTCAGTAATATTTGTTAATATGCTTTCCAATAAAGTTTTTAATTCCAATTCAGGAACCTCCCAATCGTTAACATACAAAGCTAAACCAAATAGGTTACCATCTTTTCTATAAACATATTCATCGCTATTTTGATAAAAGCTTATAATATCCTCCACGTATAGAAGTATCGTTTCGATCACTATGCGAATGCGGCTTTCTACCTCTGGAGACCAGACGTTCTCCTTTTCACTATTAGCACATACTTTCGAATGCTTTGTACAGTACCAAGCTTTTTCCCAAGTTCCAATTTCTCCACAACAACAATATGCGCCTACAGACGAAAACATCTTGTATTTATGTCTTCTATGTTCGGAATTCTCAAAACATTCTGCACAAAGCGCTCGAATTACGGCGCTTTCTTCACATTCTTCACACTTAAAATAATACGGAGAATAGGTCAATGTAGAAGTTTTGTTGCAAGTAATCGATTCTTCACGTTTACCCATCTGATCGATATATTCGTTTGAATATCCAAAAAAAATGAATTTTTCGAGCATGGTAATGAAATGGTCGTGAAACTTACAATTTTCCACGACCGTATCCAAAGAGTGTACATTTTCTCCCAAATGAAGAATTATTTCTGGTATCCAAACTTCCCACTCTTTTTTGATATCGTCAGACGACAAACAACCCTTTTCCCATTTTTTCATCCATTTATTAACCACTTCATCATATTGAATCATGTTGAAAATGCTGAAAGACTATTATTTTTTTCGTTTTGAGTCATAACGAATTTAATAACCTTGGTTAAGTTTTTACTTATTTAAGGTAGGTGGTACTTAATACCAACCAAAAAAATATTTACGCTTTTTATGTAGGTTTGGCAAAGGTAAAATTTTAATCCATCTCTGTGAACCGTAAAATACATCGATTGGTCCATAGTAAACCAATTTTTTCATGAGAGAGCGAGTAATACTATTATTATGCCTGAAATGACGACCACTAGGCCAACGACTGCAGAGAGTAGGCAAAATACCTCGAATGCCTGCAGATAAACCTGGGGGTGCTATATAATCCATCCGCTTTAAAAATAATCTTGACGTTGCAACTAAAATATTGACTTCGAAATGTGATTAGAGAGTTTTCACAAATTTTGTCAATATTTTAGTTCTAACGTCACAAATTTGTGAAAACCAGCCATTCACATTTCCAAGTCAATATTTTAGTTCTAACAACTTATTTTTTAAAACGGATGGAATATACTATCTGAACCAAACTCAGATTTAATCGTCATTCTGGGTGGGGATACCCACGAGGCCTGGGTAGGCTTGTGGTATTATACACACAACAAAAACCTCCGAAGAGTTTTTTTACACAATAAACAAGCGAAATCTGCGATTGCCAAACGAGAGCAATCAGGCGAAGGCGATAAATCACAAATAGAAAACAAAACGAAAAGAAACAGCTCCGAACAACAATTAATAAGAGCCCAAAAAGTGCTGGGTAGAGCTAATCGAAGAAATTCAGAATAACACTTAGGGCAAAACCCACAAGATTGCCACAAAAAACTGAAAAAATCGCTCGCCGAGGTTATGACGACGAAGAGAGTGGCCAACGGTCATAAATACACTTTCAAAAACTTAGATTGGCGATGTCAAATATAAAGAATTACAAAGCTCCAGGTCCAGATCAAGTGCCAGTGATGTTATTACAAAAGCTAAGCGAATTAGGCCCATAAATACTGTTGGTTTCTTCAACCACCACCTAAATGGCCTATTTAAGTAACCCATGCCACCAGAAAAGGAGATGGTAGAATTCACAAATGACTTGTTCGTGGTGATGGTAGCGAAAACAAGAACCGGAGAAGAATCCAAAGAATTGTCCTAGATTTAGGTTTAACTTTTTGCACTGAAATCGCCAATGTCGGATGTCTCTGAAGAAAGCCGCCACCGAGTTTCACTTGTCTATAAAACTACAAAAGAAATGAGCAAATTGCAAAAATAATAAGACATAGTAGACAACAAGGCTGTGGATATTTATTTTACAATTAAATAACATAATCAATGCTTAGATCTAAAATTTTGCTACAAGCAGCTAACACAAAACTGTACATGCACAGTGTAACATTGAATAAAAATGTACAATCATTAAACGTTGTTAACTAATAAATTTTTACTTACTCTACTTAATATGGAATGAAACTTTCATCATCATGTTTTTTGGATAAAACCTCAACACCCTCACCAAATAAACTTCACAATTCAATTTTAGACAAAGCATAATAATTAATGTAAACTACGTCGACACTTTTACACAAATTAACACTTGTATACATTTTACAAGCTACTATTTTTAGGCAACAACAACTTGCCCCTTAGATTATAATAAAAATTTACAATAAAACTCTTTAATCTTCTAGATTTCTAAACGCTTGTTGAATATCTTCATACAATTGATCGAATTCTGCTTTAATTTTCGCTTCTCCGTCTTTAACTGGATCCTTAAACTTCATGCTGCTCAATTGGTACAAAATATTTCCCATGGAATCTCGAATAACATTCCAGGTGATTTTATTCTCCGACTGGGCGGTCGTTTCAACTGCGTGTCTAGACATATCGTAAAATCCAATCATATTTCTAAGCATGCCCACCGTCTTATAGAAGGGACAAAAACGATCGTAACTCGAATAAGAATTTTGTTGCAGAAAATCTTCCTTCAATAACTTGGCTACTTCTAGTGTTATTTTGTCGCTCTCGGCTAACGAAGCTTTACCTACCAGTTGGACAATTTCGGACAAATCTTCTTCTTCCTAAAAGCAGATCTTAGCGGCTTCAATAACAATGAAATAAATCGTGACTTACCTGCAAGATTTCCTTAACTTTGGTTCTCAAAGGCACAAATTCCACAAAGTTTTTATCGTAGAAGTCGTCTAAAGCACGGATGTACTTCGAATAAGAAATGAGCCAGTTGATGGAGGGGAAATGTTTTCGTTGAGCCAACTTCTTATCCAAACCCCAAAAGACCTGAACGATACCAAGGGTGGCAGAAGTGACGGGATCGGAGAAATCACCACCAGGTGGAGATACGGCACCAACAATGGACACAGATCCTTCTCTGTCGGGATTACCTAAGCACTTTACACGACCTGCACGCTCGTAAAACGAAGCTAAACGGGCGCCCAAGTAAGCTGGATAACCAGAATCGGCAGGCATTTCAGCCAAACGACCCGAAATTTCACGAAGAGCTTCGGCCCAACGAGAAGTCGAATCAGCCATCATCGACACATTGTAACCCATGTCTCGGAAGTATTCGGAGAGCGTGATGCCGGTGTAAATAGAAGCTTCACGAGCGGCGACAGGCATGTTGGATGTGTTGGCTACTAAGGCGGTACGCTTCATGATGGACTCGGTTTGACCGTCAATTTCGACGGTAAGTTCGGGGAAATCACGCAATACTTCTGACATTTCGTTACCTGATTTAACAAAACAAAGTTACACGACAAAAATTGGGTTATTTTTCTTTTTAAATTTACCTCTTTCTCCGCAACCTACGTAAACGATTACATCGGAATTGGAATACTTGGATAAAGATTGAGAAATTACAGTTTTTCCACAACCGAAAGCTCCAGGAATAGCAGTGGTTCCACCTTGGACGCAACTGTAATAAAAACCATTCATTACAGAGGATATGGAAGCAGAAATTAATTTTTTTTAACAATTCAATCATTCGTTTTCGGAATCAAAATTTTAGTATTGATCTGCTAGGAAAAAATTAGCAAAATACACGGATGATGTCCATCAAATTAATTCAAAGAATAATTAGCATAGTCACAATATGGTAATAAAACAACAAATTGATTATGGGGATGATTAAATGACTTAAAAAAGTTGGTGCCTTTTATCATGAGGAACTCTTCAATATCAAAAAAATTGTTTGGCAACTTTTCACCGTAGGTAAGTATATTTATGATTGCCATCATTTGCACAGAAAAATGAGTGGAAAGGCACGACACTTACGGGAACAAAGAATCCAAGACACGTTGGCCAGTAAGTAAAGGATGATTGGCTGGCAGTTTTTCGGCCACAGGTCTGGGTTGACGAACGGGCCACACTTGCAACATGGTGTATTTCGTTCTTTCTCCATCAAATTCAGTTTCCAATACAATATCCTGCCAGAAAGCAAAGAAATTATAATTATTTTAAGATTCAAAAGATTAAGTTTCAACTTACATCGACTGTGTAGTCAGCTGGTTCTGCAATGTAGGTGACCGTACCTTTGGCTCTGGGTGGAAGAATTAGTTTGTGTTTCACCAAAGTATTTTCGTGCACAACACCATACAGATCTCCCCCAGTCATATGGGAGCCCAACTAAAATGCAAAGAAAATACTTTAATGATGATTGACGCTTCAATTACAAAGATTAATTACGTGGCTTACAAATTTTAACTGTTTTTACATTTATATTTCTTAAAGTCTAAATCCTAAATCTATCCCAATCATTGTATTATAATTAATTTATATATAAATTTGGAAAATTATTCAAATGTATAAAATCATTTGAAACAAGCTCAATCGAATAGATTGTTTGCAGGAAAGAAGAAATAAACTGAGAAGAAAAGTGCCAATTTGTTAAATAATCTTACGATAAGATGATGATTAAAAAATAAAATATATATCGAGTGCGTTTGTGAAAAGTATTAAGACGGTAAGTATAGAGAACATGTAGAAACATATTACTTCCAAGAGATTTTTGATACAATTTGACCATATGGAAAAAAAGGTGGAATGATGAACTCTTATCCACATAATTATGAAAATATTATCAAAATATAAAAGTTTTTCTGTATGCAAAATACCAGCAGTTTAGCGTGAAGCATATACGAGTCGACTACGAAGCGTAAGCTCGTGGTTTGAACCTTGTTCGCGTTAGATATACTGCTGCGATCAAAAGTCCAATATCGATCTGTGGACTATGGGGAAGGCAACGAAACCACCCCATGAATTATACTCCCTGGTAAATTCATCTTGGCGTCGGCCAAGTTGAATCGCCAACGTCCGGGAGACCGGATATGGCACACGAAGAAGAAGTATGCAAAATAACCACGCTGATTGCTAAGCTGAGATCCATGTTCCAACAACTGTGTTCTTCAAAAGGCAATGGCAAACCACCAAGATAATTAGTCAAAGAGAACACTTCAAAAAATGAAGTCACAATGTCATTGGACAATGAATTTGGTTTAAAATAATATACTGATGTAGAGAAGGCCATTACCCTCCCCCTTAAGCAATATCTACAATAATACCTGAAGAGTTTCAGTATAAAATGGTTATCTCTCTGTTAAAATAAATCATTAATCAGATTGATTCATGCTGTTTCCCCCCTGTCCCCCGTAAATAACGCAATTTATAGATAATTCCTTAAGTGGTTTCCATATTGAGTTTTCAATGCTTAATAAAATTCAGCAGCAGATTCTTTTCACCTTTTTACCAAAATTGCCCATAAAAATCTGAGTATTAAATCGAACAGTCATAAATGTCCTTAAAGGAATCCTCCCTCTTTGGATTTGAAATACTTTTGTTAGGAATAAGGTATACCCATTTTTATATAGAAATATAGAATAAAGAAAAAATTTCACGAACGTCTATGAGCTTGATAAAATAAA
This sequence comes from Lycocerus yunnanus, assembly GCA_036346125.1. NCBI lineage: Eukaryota > Metazoa > Arthropoda > Insecta > Coleoptera > Cantharidae > Lycocerus > Lycocerus yunnanus. The sequence goes on from JARFIX010000094.1 coordinate 1,032,387, forward strand.
ATTTATTGACTTACCTTAATATTTAAAGGGTTAAAGTCCCATTTTGCAGTTCTCGACAAAGAAGGTACATTAATACCTTTGGGAATGTAAATACTCTGAGTACTTTCGTTAATATCCTTGAGAGGCCGTTGAATACCATCAAAAATTGAACTCATAATACCGGGACCCAATTCCACCGATAGGGGTTTACCAGTTCTCAAAACTGGATCGCCCACAGTAACACCAGATGTTTCTTCGTAAACCTTAAAAGAAAACATATGTGAAACCCTAACTTACAAAAAGCAATCCCTCCTACCTGGATAGTGGCCATATCACCTTCCAAACGGATAATTTCACCTACGAGCTCAAAATATCCGACACGAACCAACTCGTACATAGCGGAACCGCTCATTTTCTCAGCAGTTACGACTAAAATTATTGTAATTCGGTAGGTACAAAATATACAGTCCACGATCATTATGCTTACCAGGTCCCGAAACAGCAAACACATATCCAAAATTGGACTCCTTCTCGTCGTCAAATGGATTTGCTCGTTTCGACATTTTGGTGGTTTTATCTAAATACAAGAAAACAGCTTCAAGTTTCATTCAAAATCTTAGGAAATTTAAATCACGTGAATGGGCTCCTAACCCATTACGTTATGTCACCAGAGCGGCACGTAATTAACAAGGGACCAAATCTTGTAAAATTTAACGCTCGCATAATTCCAGGAACTGAACTAACGCGAAAAGGCTACGCCTAAAATTCAATTTTTTAAAAGGACCCTTTCGTGGTTTCGAAAGGGAAAACTAAAAAGGATAAACTTCACCCAACGCCCTAATTTTTTGTTTCTACGCAAACATTTAAACCAAACAAATTTGGATCGATTATTTTGCGAACGGTGGTGTAGCGGGTACAGAGTCGATAGGAAACAATGGCCCCTTTGTTAAAACTTAGTGGTAACAAATTTTATTACTTAATTTAAGGAAAATTGCTTACCTTCGCGTATGAAATTTAACACAAGTGTACCACTCACACGAACACAAGTCACAAGACTGCTGTCAGCTGACAGGAGCTGCACGAGATTGCAACATAAAAACTGCTTTCATGAAATGTAAACAAAAAAAATTTGTTATGAACGTCATTTCGGGCTGTAATTTAATAAACACAATATATTTTTTTCGTATCGAAAAACCTTACAACGTAAATTTTAATTTTACGACGTAAGTTTTTTTCAAATTTAATTTTCGCGGTGTATGCGACACTGCCATTTTGACAGATATATGACGTTTGACAGTTTTTGGTAAACCATACAGAAAATAATAATTTCAAGGTAGTGACTCATTTCTTAATTTATTTAACAATAAATTAAGTTGAGCGTGAACATTTTGTGTTTTTTCATTAGTGGCTACGTGAATTTCTAAAAATGGAGTGGTTGTTTGGTAAGAAGGTTACCCCTGAAGAACTTCTTAGAAAGAATCAAAGGGCTCTGAATAAAGCAATCAGAGATTTAGATCGTGAGAAAATGAAGATGGAACAGCAAGAGAAAAAGTGATAGCCGATATTAAGAAGTTGGCAAAAGAAGGTCAAATGGTAATTTTTTTGATGCATTGATTTGGTGACATAATTTAGCAGATTTGATTTTTTAGGATGCGGTTAAAATTATGGCCAAGGATTTAGTGCGTACTAGGAAGTACGTGAAAAAGTTTATGCTTATGAAAGCCAACATTCAGGCAGTGTCTTTGAAAATACAAACTTTGCGTTCTCAAAATGCTATGGCTCAAGCTATGAAGGGTGTAACTAAAGCCATGCAAAGTATGAATAGACAGCTTAATTTACCTCAAATTCAGCGCATTTTGCAAGAATTCGAGAAGCAGTCGGAAATTATGGACATGAAAGAAGAAATGATGAACGATGCTATTGATGATGCGATGGAAGGGGAAGATGATGAAGAAGAAAGGTTTGTTTTACTTGGTATTTTAGGGGTTTCACATGGTAAAAGTTTTTGTTTACAGTGATGCAGTGGTTTCACAAGTTTTAGACGAATTAGGCTTGCAATTGAATGAAACACTAGGAAGTTTACCACAAACCGGTGGAGCTTTACCAAGTAAAGGTCAGAAACAACCAGCAGCAGCTGCCGCCACAGTGGCAGGCGGAGGAGGTGGTGGTGGTGGTGGAACCGTGGCTGCAGGAGGTTCTGCAAGTAATAATACTATTTCGGATGCAGATGCTGATTTACAAGCAAGACTCGATAATTTAAGAAGAGAATGAATATGTAATTATTAAAAGTTTTAGGCTTTTAAATTATTTTTATATTTTTTAGTAAGTTTCAAATACTTGCATTGCTTTTTAATAGCAAATAAATTGTAAATATAAGTTGTGTTTTAAAATTTTAGAATGCTTTATACACTTAATAAAATATTCAGTATTTTATATTTATTTTTATACATCAAATCGTTGCGCCGAGTTGTTCAAAGTTTAAGTTTCTCTAAATATGGAGAGAATTTTTGATTATCAAATATAAATTTTAATATAAGCACAATCCAGAAGTATGAAACAGATTGTACAACAGGAGCAACAGGGTAAAATTATTTAAATCACATGATTGCAATAATATCAAATTCTAATTTATGGAATTAACCTTTGATTTTTACACCACAAAGGGACGAATTGCCATTGTGGAGAATATGAATTTTTTTGCTCCAATCTGACTATTACTTTGATCTTCCGATTTTAGATTTCACAAAGAAGACCTAGGTTGCTGTCCAATTTCTACGTCTTTTTGGATCTCCCAAGTTAAATTATTTCCAATCTGCGCTTTTTCACTAAAAGGTTTCCCATGCCATGTTATCACGTGAGGGGCAGTAGGCATGCAGGTACTTGAAAGGCAGTTGAGGCAACCGTACCGGCGTGCACCAGGGTGTACAATATGCCAATTAAAATGATTTGTTATTTTAAGTCGATCCTAAAAGAAAGCGGGGAGTCTGAAGGTACCAGTGGCCAGTCCTAGATGGTTGTGGCGACCCGATTCAAAAATTGTTTTAGTGCTCTTAATGAATTTATTGACATAATATATTTTCATTAAAAACTATAAAACGGGTAATAAGAAAGCAATTTAGTATTTTTACATTAAATATTGAATTTTTAAAGTTTTCTGGAAGGTACTTTCGATGGTATGGGGCCCCGATGCGACGCATCCTATGCTTGTCTGGAGAGCCGGCACTGCCAGGCACACTCGAAATGTAAAATATAATTTTTTAAATAAACATTTATGATCTTCAGCATTAAGTGGTCAATAGTAGAACTCATTATTTAGAAGAAAACTAAAACGGTACTGGACAGTATTTCATACTTCCAAGCCGAGAGGAGGGGTGTTATGCAGTTTGTTTTTATCAGAATGCAATTGAGATTATAGCGTACTCGCTTGGCCGTTGCTATGGTGACGTGACATTTTTGGTCACTATTGCGATGCATTCAATGAATACTAGGAAATCTTTTGTAAATTTGAAAATTTCACTTATCAGCTTGGCAACAAGTTATGACTTGGGCTTCTACGTTAAATTATATCAACACCCCTAATGAAGAAGGACGTAACTCACTATTACCTATTTTTCAGGAGAGCGATTTGAAAGTTCTAAAAATTCTAGAAATATTATTTTAAGCGGGAAAAAATATTGTAAATGGGAACACATTTTAAATTGTTATTGACTTTATTTTCTCTATTTTTACAGCTTTTCCTTTCCTGATTACAGAAATACTGGTAACTCAAATGGACGTAACATGAGTTACGTCCTTCTTCGTTGGGGTGTCGATATAGGTAAGCATTGCAAAATCTAACCTGATGAAGGACTATGCTCTTATATTCGATGCCGTAACTAAGCACGTGTAACTGGTGCAGTCGCACAGGTCCAGGATGACGGAAGCTTAGAAATTACTATTACTATAAGCACTTTGTCGAGTTACAAAAATATAGTGTTGATCTAACACTAGAAAAAAATTAGGTAATTCCAAACAATGTATTTTGTTTGGAAAATGTGCACTCGAGTTAAAAAATTTTTTTTTGGAAAAATGCATTTCAAGTTTCTCGTGTATTTTTTTTTAGATTTTGTTCGTCATTTCTCACAATTTAAAAAATTAAAAGCTCTATAAATTAAACCTGGGGGTAGCTTGATAAAAATGTGGTACTGATCTTGATGGTTTATTTTCATAAAATTTACAAAAACTTATTTTAAGGTGCAAAAAAATAAAAGGTAATTTGATTAACATTATTTTTATATATACAGGATGCAGCAGAACATTGAGAACCAACAAGAAATGCGTCTTTTAAAACCTTGTAACACCTATATGCAATTCTAGCAAGAAGCAGAAAAAAATATTTGGAATTTGGCACGATTTACATTTGAATTAAAGCAACAGTGAGCGTTTGTCTTAAAAAAACGAGTCAACAAAGTGTAACTGAAACTCAACAAAAATAACAACAAATTTCTTAAATTATTCGCACATTTGTAACAAGGAATTAACGGTTAGATCTTTGTTGCCGCGGTTTGCCTCAAAAACAGACTTGATGACCTCTTTGTCAATGGTTGGAAACATTTCTTCAATCTAATCACAAAAAATACGTCATCTAGAGACCTGAACAGACCAAAATAATTTTTTGAAATTATAAAGATTGTTTACCTGTTTGAGTTCTTCTTCACTTAAGACCGGCATCATTGGAATCTGAGGTTGGACCATGGGGGGAGCCGAATAAACGGTCAGGGGTGTGGCCATACGAGACGAACCTAGATTTGGTAGCATCATGACGGGAGGCGCTACCGGATAATACGGTTGTGGTGCCGTCTGAAAATTTTCTTTATATAACAAGAAAATCGACCAACTTCACCTCAACGTACAGAGTAAGACAAAACCAAATTAATCATTCCTTCCACTCCTTCACCCTGCTTGCCGTTGAGAGGATACCAGTCCTCGTGGGTTTCACCTGCTAATACTTGTTTGGGAATGTTGATGACAGTCCAAGCTATCAATTCGTCCATCGTAAACGAGCATTCATCGTAAATTTCGACAGAAATTGAATTAACACCTTGGGGCAATATAATGTGTTGTAAAACCTTGTTCCATCTTGGATTTTTAACCCCGTTCGGATCGGTGTGTGTTTCGTAAACACAATGTCCGACACGAATTCTGGCATAGGGATCCATACGAGTCATTCCATAATTTTTAACCAACTTTGCTTGAGCAACCGTGATGCTAAGTTTACCAACTGGATTACTCATGTAGGGCTGTGCAAGCTGTTGATGTAGAGCTAATGCCGCCTGTCTGTCCGCTGCTTCTTGTTGTTGTTGCGACGACGCCTCTAAACGCAAAAAATCTGATGGTAATTGCCCCAGAAAAACCTACAACATGTAACGGCACTTTAGTAGCAGATTTTGGCTTTTTAGTATGTAATTCTTACGCGATTTCGCCTCTCGGTGAGTTTATCCGAAGTTCCCGTTGCCATTGTATTTTAGATAAACATGAAGACTGATAACATCAGCTGATTTTGTTTGTCACGTAAACGTCAAAATTTAAAATTGGTTAAAACTCCACCCGCCAGATGGCACTGTCGGCTATAGATTTGAACTTTTATTCAATTGAATAATAATTTTTAATCTTACATTTGCTATTTCTTTATTACATCTTCTATTTTATGTTTGAGAATTACTATTTAGTAAAAATGTTACATCTACATTTTTTTGTGAAATACACGGGAATGATCATGGGCGTTACAGAAGTTTTTCCTGCAGGAGGCAAATTAGAAAAATCACTCTTTTAATGGTATGAAGAAAACGTATGCTTTACAATTTCTCGTTTTCAAAATTAAAGAATATGTCTCTTTTTAAATTGAAAAGCAGATAATTTAAACTGAATTAAAAGACTTCGAATCTAAGATTTTAAATTGCCAAGTATTCCAGATTAGAATTTTTTTAAATAATTTTAAGTGAAAAATGAATCAAGTTTAGGAAAAAGATTGGTCCAGACTTTGCAGATTGTTATTTTTTTTGGATCTGTGGTTCATAAAATAATTTGTCTTTGAATTACAGTAGTGCCAATGCAGGTTTTTTGGGAGAAGTATGCATTACTTGTTGTTTACTTCCTGGCAATATGAAAACACCCAATATTTGAATTGGAACAAGATACCAGCCATACTCAAATTGTACTATTTCTATGTTATTTTTTAGACACGGACATGGAGTATGTTTTGTATGGCGCTCAAAAAAAATGTAAAAAAATACTAAAAGGTTTTTTTGAAGAAGAGATGGAATAGTTGAAGCAAACGACAGATGAAAGGACGAGGAAGAAAATATCTCGAAGATAGAATGAGGAGCGACGACGTAACACAACAATTTGAGGTATATAAGTTGTTAGATAGAGAAACGGAGAAAGAGGTATTGGTACGCACACGTAGGATAAAATGGTAAAGCAAGTAGATGTCAACGTCCACCAGACAGATTACTTAAAAGATAGAGAGATAGTCTCTCAAGAAAAATAATTGGCAAAGAACAGATCACAGAAGTTACAGAAGAAGAAAAGGAAACTACTGTCATTGGTTAGGTTAGTATGACGTAGGAGTAAAGTTAAAAAATCTTGCTATAGCAAATCATATTAATTTTCATATTTTTTAATATTTTAATCATTTCTTCAGCTTTACATTTCGACAGCTGTGCACACAACATATGGAAGGCCGTCAGTGTTCTTCAAGGTGAGGTTCTAGTTTATGCAGTTAAAAGTTCTTAATATGTGTTGGTTTTCAGAATTAAAATTGATGTTTGTACTTTAATAGATACTAAAAATAAAAATCAAAAGTGTATACTTGGCTATCCGGGTCACATTCCGTTAGAGCAGTTCGGATAAAACATTTCCCCACTGTGGGCACGAAGAGGACAGATTACACCAATTCAAAATTACCAAATTTGTATAGCACAGTTTAAAGTAAGAATTTATTTTTTACTTCGTTATGCCTTCGGGACACAAAGTAATTTATGTACATACAACAAATCTGTATTTCGGAAGCAATCGTGTACACAATTGCGAAATATGTGGTTTGAAGAAAATTGAGTTTCTATTCGCTACACAAAATTGCGCACTGCGCTAATAATAGAAATGTAAATAAAAATATTGATTGGGTTCAAACTAGATCAAACCTCAGCTATTCACCTATGCTATTTATAGTGTGAAGCGTGCATCTAGCCGTACTATAAATAGTAACCTACTTCCTAATAGTTAGAAATTTCTTGCAGTTTGGTGTGGTCGAAGCTTTCAGCAAAATGGCACCGCCTGCTGTACAAAGTAATACAAAAGAAATTAACAACGAAGAAGCGATGAGCAGAAAATTCGACATAATTGGACATTTACCTGGTGAAATTGTTCAGATGATTTTATTACAGTTATCATATGAAGATCTACACTCGGCCCTATCTTGTTGTTCGAGTTGGACGGCTACACTAAAGGATAATGAGTACTTTTGGAAAAGCGTGTGCGAACGTGAAGGTTATTCCGATGTGGAAGAATGGGATAGAAGCGAATTTTGCACCAACTTCTTAAAGAAGCATAATAATCATTGGGAGGTTACTGTTACGTGGAAGTATCAATTTAACAAGTCTTTCTTTATTTTATTTTTTGCAGGGACTTTACTGGTATCACTACAATTTGCAACGGAACTGGGAAACAAATAATTACAAGGAGGTTGTTTATGAGTTAGCTGAAGAAGGTAAATATGTCCACTGGTATTTGTTTGAGGGTTTATTTGGTATTCAAAGTATGACTGACCATAAATTTTTTATTTTCCAACCGAATAAAGAGGTACGTGATTGTTAAAAAATTGGATTGCTGATGCAGTTTTCTTTACTGACATAGTTTTAGTTGAAGGCAATCGTTGTTCAATTGAAAAAGCACGATATTTGTAGTGGATCTAGAGCACTTCTGTGCAAAAGAGGAAAGTTTGCATTTCTTTGCAAGAGAGCAACGGCACAGGTGGTGGACTTGGATAACGAAACAACATTTTGTAAGCAGGCGGGGCATTATATACGGTTTTTACACATGGAGAGAAATTTGTTAGTAATTCTAAGAAATGTCTTAAATACAATTTTATTAATTTTCATTTTGTAGAATTGTGTTAGCTCATCCAGGGTTTCATTCGAGCTTTAGCGTTTTAAATTGCGAAACTGGTGAAACTGTATATGAGTATAAAGGCCGAAAGTATTGGAATGATTTAGTTCTTATGTCTGGGAAGGTAGCATTCGTAAAAAATAAACGTGAATTTCTCGTAATTAACTTAAAGGATAAGTCCGCAGTTAAATTTAAGTGCTGCCATGATGCAAGCGGAGGTGAACATGCACTTTTGGTAAATCATTATATTTGTCTTGAAATCGGCTGTAGTTTGTTTATTTTCCGGCATAAAAATTCGTTACTAAGGAACATCAAATTTGACCTAACCTCAAAGCATTCATTTTTTTATTCGTGACTAAGCAACATCAAATTTGACCTAACCTCAAAGCATTCATTTTTTTATTTGTTACTATGGATTTCTACAAATGTATTTGATTTTTTTTTATAAAGATTAATGTACAATGTATAGCCGATTTCAAATAAAAAGTTACATTACAAAATACGTCATGGAAGTAACTTTAAGCCTCTGCCTGTAAAGTATTACTTTCATGACCAAGATGTAATAAACTATTTAGTTCAGTCATTAATAACGACACCTACCAAACTGATGAGCTTAATGCAAGAAAATTGAACTTCCGAGTTATTTCCAAACAAAACATTTTTGTAATGACTGGACTAAGTGAATTATGGCCAAAAAGTAAAAAAAATTTTGTTAACTTGTTTTAGATAAGAGATGACCTATTGCTTAGTTTTTGTATTGAAAAGATTTCTCCGCCCGGTTCTTCCACTCTTTACCTCAAGGAAGCTTTAACTGTATGTGTTTGGCATATTACATTTCGGACAAAACTGAAATCGACATATTTAGGATTTAATTATGATTATTTCAAACCTGCTTTCATGAACAAATATTTATGTCTTCAAAAAAGATGTTACAATGAAATAATGATAGAATTATGGGATTATATGAAAGGAATCCATCTTTACTCTATACCTAGCAAATTTCCACTGCGTAGATTAAAAAATAACCAATTTATAATTGCTGCTGGCTCGTCCAATGTGGCCCTATGGTGTCTGAGAACAGGAAATCTTGTTTGGGAGTTGGATCTTCCTCTTGAACGTAAAAATTTAACTTATGAAATACAACTAACCGACACCAAATTAATGTATTATCATTACGAAAAGCTTGCAAATAATGAGTATACAATTTCTAAATTACATATACGAAATTTTGAATTTTGAGATTGCTAATTAAATCTATAATAATTGCATTTATTCTTATCGATGTACCTAATACCAAATTGTGTTCAATAAAATTATATTGTTTTCTGCAAAAAATTTTTATTTAATACTCCAAATTTATCTTGGGGACATAAATCAGAGATTTTTACGGTCGCTGAAATACCCTATACAATGGTAACCACTGAAAACAAACAGTGAAATACAAAGTTAAAAATCAGAGTGCCGCCTAATTTTTTTAATAAGTGCACTTACTTCTACTACTACCTTCCTTCCTATTCCCATTTCTCTGGTTTTTTATTTCAGTTTGTTTTGTACAACCATACATTACTTTCTCTCTCATAAGAGGGGGGGGGGGACAAAAGCAACTTTTATTGGTGAATTACAGGAAAATGAATTATAGTTTAATTGATCACCACCAGATGGCTTAATTTCGCCACGAAAAGATGCGCAGAAGTTTTATCCTCATTGTGACATAATTATAACATTTGAATTGAGTTTAATCGTTCCGTTAAAAAAATAAATCTACGCAAGTATTGATAACAGAAGTTCCTGATAGCAAAGTTCATAAGGTCATCATTTATAATTTCAAGATTTCACAAAGAAACACTATTACGCTATTGATCGATTTTGCGCGCACACAATGAATAAATTAATAATTTTGTCGGCGTTATTTTGTTTCGTAAATTGCAAATTTGTCGATTTAGTAAGAAGTTTTGTTTTGTTTAAAAAAACAGAAATTTAAATTTATTTTTAGAGCGACACGTACATAACAAACCTACAGTTAACCCCTTGCAGCAGCGGTAATGTAATTTCCCTGGAAAATGTGACTCTACAAATAGGGGCAAACAAAAAATTGTTTGCCAGTGGAACGTTGATAACATCGGAAAATCTGGAATCTCCAATTAAGGTTTGATTTATTGGTTAAAAATGTTTGAATTTTGATTGCAATGTTTTTGGTGCAGGCATCTGTAACTTTAAAGAAGAAGACGTTTATTGGCTGGGTTAAAATACCATGCGATAAGAAAATGGGATCGTGCGTGTATGAAGATTTGTGCAGTTATGGAATTCCTTCCAACGAAGAATGTCCTTCTAAATTTAGAGAAAATAACATTCCGTGCCGTTGTCCGTTACAAAGTGTAAGCATTTTTTCCTTCCTTCGGGTTCTTGTAACTACTAATTTTTCGATTCAAAAGAGAACACAGGCATTTCAACATATTCGCTTTCAAAAATGCGAAAAATAGTGTATATACCGCGTAATTAGAACTTTTTGTTCTGATACCGGAAAATTAAAAAAAAATTTTATTTTACTTCTTTGGTGTATATACTATTTTTTTGGTTTTTATATTGTATGCACTGTTTTCAGGGCACCTACGTTCTTCCACCTACGAGGTACGATTATGAAGAAGAAATGTCCGTTATAACTGGAAAGTACAAAGGAGTCGTTACAATTGAACATACAACTGCCACTTTGTCTTGTTACAATTTAAGTTTCACTTTAAAGAAATAATATAAAAATTAGAAAATTTAAATTGAATAGGACAAGAAAAATAATTTTAAGAAATAAATTAACAAAAATTTGTATACAGTTTTTGATATTTAAATAAAATTATATCTTATTTTACGTTTTGAATAAAAACTTTTGCCACTACGTCATCACGGGTAAGCCTTCCATTGTTTTTATCCAAAAACTGCCATCATTGGTTAGATTAGTATGACGTAGTACCAAGTTAAAAAATTTGACTGCAGCTTCGTTTCTTGAAATATTTTTAATTAAATAAATTAAAATAACTTTTAAAATTTTTAATATAATTTATTTTAAACTTTTTAGTCTTTAGAGAAAAATTAATATACAAACTGTATATTTCAACAACCAACTTTGACATAAAACATAACATAACCTAATTTTAATTATTCGTGATGGCATATTGTTCGAGATAGTTTCTACGTTAAATGTAAAAACTTAATGTAGCTGTAAATTTTAAGCCACAAGAAGATTTCGTACTTGAAATAGGAAAAATGGTGTTGAGTAATTCCGATCATCCCGCAGTATCGGACGTCGTTTTTATGATAGAAGCTACCGCTGTAAATGGAGCATATTTGAATGACCTAAAAACAAATTATATCATGCCTGCGTTAGAGTAAGTATTTTGCCCATTAATGTTTGTTGTTCGACTAGTATGATGAAAAACTGGACAGATAACTGATCGGTTTGAGGTACCACATTTTGTGGTGTAACCTTGCTGCGTTGATTTTACTTTCACCTCTGATTCTGATTTTAGTTTATGTTTAATTAATTTGTTTAAACTGCATATTAAGTTACGTATTGTTTTTAGATATTTCAGGCATGGAAATTTTGACGAAATGAATTATTTGTCTGCAAGTGCCAACACTTTGTATGGAGTTGTTATTTACCATGCGTCCGATATATTATATAGACCAGCCACAGATACGATGGGACCATTTTCAAGTTCTAGTAAAGTTTTAAGCGCAATCGACAAATTAGAGTGAGTTTATAATAAAAAAATTAATTTAAAATTCCAAATAATCAGGATTTTTAAATAATTTATTTTCCAAATGGAAAAATTGATTATTATATCTTTTGTAATTATTTATTTTAAAATGTTTTAATTGTAATCAGTTTCTACTCGTGGTGTCGCCTGGAAAAAAAGAGCCCTTATAATCCTCGACATGGGACACTATAAAATATTTGTCTTACATGTTAACTTTCAGACTCATTGGTGGCAGGGCAGAATATCACGCAAATATAGCTGAAGGTTTAGCCACAGCACTGGACTGTTTCGAAGAGCTCCAAGAAAGCCGTGAAGCTAACTCGAATGCACAAAAGCATTGCATCATAATTTGTAATTCACCCCCTTATTCGATGGCAGTTATGGAAAATCACACTTACGCTGGAAAGAATGCAGAGCAACTTGCAAGTCTTCTACAAGAGGTGATTTTTCCATTATTTTTTTTTATTTTAAACAAAATTGTGACATTTTGTTGTAGATGAACATTCATTTATCTATAATATCACCACGAAAAATTCCACATCTCTACAAATTGTTTGAAAAAGCTGGCGGTGACTTAACTGCATCTCAAACTAAAAATTATGCAAAGGACCCACGACATTTGGTTTTACTTAAAGGGTTCAGTTTGAAAGAAAGACCAATAAGCCCTCAAAGTACACCTAATCAACCTTCTCTAACTGCGTCTTTACAATCATTGCCTTCTTTGCCTAGTCCATTGGCAAGTAACGATAGTCCAATTTCTTCAGTCAATTCACAATCGAACCAGAATTTGATGGGAGCTAATGTGACAGCAGGAGTTGGAATTCAATCCGCTGTAGGACAGCAACAAAATGTATATAGATCTCAAAATCCTCAAGGTTGTTGTTATTGTTTTTTTTATTTTCCTGCTTATATTTCTATGCATTTACTGTAGGTATTAATCAGCTTCCATCGCACACCCAACAACCAATGGCAGCTCAAGGCATGGTTAACGTTGGAATGGTTAACGCAGCTAGAGGAGGAATGATGGGAAGCAATCAATTTCAAAACCAGCCAATGCAGGCCCCACCCGGTTATCACACAGCCACAGGTTGGTAACATTTTGACAGTTGAAATGGAAAAAATTAAATTTTGGATTTATAGGTGGAATGCCTGGAGCAAATCGCCCCCAAAATCGTTGGTCCATGTTACCACCTCAGTCACAACAACGGCCATTTTTATCTCAAAATCAACCAGGGAATACGACACAAAGCAGTGCACTCATTGCTCAATTAACCCAACCACCTTCGTCCATGTCGGCACCAGGTCAATTTAGTCAAGGTAAATTTTGTTACCATTAAAAGCAGTTTTTTTTTAAATTACTTTTGTAGCGCAAATAAATCAGTCTCAACAGTTGAGACTCAACATGCTCAACACCCAAGGTAATCAACCACAAAATGCTCCAGCACAAGGACAGCAAAATGTGGTGCAAGCTGGTGGTATGAACCAGGCTCCAGGTATTTCTGGAGCTCTGGCACAACAGAACAATGCAATTGCACAGCCTAACCAAGCACAAGGTCCTCCTCCAAACCAGGCTGTAGCTCCTCAGCCTCAGGTATGTAGTTATTTACTTATTTGTTACCGTTAATTTAATATATTCAAGTTAATGATTTTCTTACCCTTAATATTGTAACATTAGGCCAGGGGCTAATTTTAAATTATTAGTATGGTCAGTACCAAAGTAAGAACTTTGAGCGTGCTTTCACAATTTCTTGAAACAGGGTTCCCACTTGTATGGAAAACCTGGAAATCCTGGAAAAATCATGGAATTTAAAACTTGTCAGGAAAGTCATGGAAAGTCGAATTTTAAATTTTAGCACCAATGTCAGGAAAACAAAATTTTGTTAAGGAAATATTTTAATTTCTGTTTCTCAGATCAATCAATGAAAATTTTTCCTCTAGTAGTTAAAGTTTTCTTTAGATTAGTACGATGCCAAATTTTTGAATTTCTTATTTATGCTTGTTGAATAAAATTTGAAAATGTTCAAATTGTTTTCCGTTACTGTACTACGATTCTAAAATGTCAGGAAAATTAAAATTTTGTCAGGAAAACCTGAAAAGTCAGAATTTGCTTTGAAAAATTTAGTGGGAACCCTGTGAAAGTACCAAAGAATGGTTTTTTGTTAATAATCTGTTATTTACTGTTTTTTTTTTAAATCAAAGTTAAAGCATACAAAATTCTCTACTAAAAACTTTCTTTTGTTCTTTCATAGGAACTTTTGTACATAACAACTGATGTTTTTGTTTCAATTGGTCCTTATTAAATTTTTTATAACTTATTAGGGATCTCAACCTATGTCGAATATTCGTGAACGCCATACAATATGGTCTGGTTTGTTGGAATGGATAGAAAAAGCAAAAAATGCAAGCGATTCTCAAAAGATTACCCGTCATGTGCCTTGTCAAGTATCGGCGAATATTAAAGATGGCGAAGCTGAACTGAAAGCCGATGGCTGGCCTCAGAAATTGATCATGCAATTAATGCCAAAACATTTGATAGGAAACATAGGAGGGGCATACCTGAAAAATTCGAAGTCGGTTTTATTTCACCCACAAAATTGCGAAGCTTTGGAATCTCTGACAAAAGTTATGAGTTCGGGATTTGTAAGTTTCCGTCTTTAAAATTGAATTTGTTTTATATTCTCATATTTTTTCAGGCTGGATGTGTTCATTTTACAAGTGTTCCGAATCCCAACTCTTGTGATATTAAAGTATTAATTCTTCTTTATACAGTCGAAAAACGAGCATATCTTGGTTTCATTCCGAACGATCAGACTGCATTTGTCGATAGGCTTAGAAAGGTCATTCAACAACAAAAATCATCTCAAATGCAAAGACAAGGACAGGTAAGTCTTTTTCGTTTTAGTAGAACAAAAGTCTGTAATACTTTTTGGTAGGGCGGTGCCACCCAATCGGTCGTATCTTCGAGCATGGCCGGTAATGTGGGTGCTGCACCTCAGTTGCCAGTTGCAAATCCAACTTCTCAAGCAACTACACAACAACAACAAAGTTTAATGATGTCGCAAACAAACACCATGGCTATGGGTGGTGGTCAAATTACCCAAAATATTGTGTCCTCCAGTAGTCCATCGGGAATGGGTGGTATGATTGGTCAAAATGTTGCAGGTGGAATGCAACCGAGATTGCGTATGCAGGTACGAAATTTTATTCCTTGTAGGCAACAATATATAACAAAAATGAGGGTTTTTAAGGAATCCAGCAGGTTTCGTCATCTCAAGTGAACCAAAATGTTGGAAATGCGTCTGCTATGGGTTCCGGAATGATGGGTGCTCCTTTGCAGAGAGCGCCTTTTGATAACAACTTAGAAGCAGCTCGCCAAATAAACTTAGACAAAATAAACCAGTTAAAGCAAACACTGGAGGCGGCACAACAACAAGAGCAACAATACAAAAGTCAGTTGGAGATTATCAGTCACATGAAAACTTCTCAATTGCAAGAAGCTTTGCAAGTTGCCCAACAACAAGAAATGCAGTATAAAATGTTAGATGTAAGTTGTTTTTTGGGAGTTAAGTGGTTGGTTACTACTGGCATCTTTTTGTAGCAACAACGTATGGTAGCTAATCAGGGTGGGCAACAAGTTGCAAATCCACAACAGCAGAGGATAATGCGGCCAATGCTGAATACCAACAATCCAGGGTTGAGGCATTTGCTTCAGCAGGTAAGCTTTTATTTAATTTTAACACTCGAAATAATTATAATTTGCTAGCAACCACAATATCGTCAACAATTGATGGGAATGCAAGGCGGAATAGGTGGAGCCGGTGCACGCCCACAAATGAATCAACAAATGCAACAAAATACGACCACCAATAACCCCCAACAATTTGATGATGTTGGCAATTTTGATTTCATGTGAAAGCTGATTTATGTATTTAGTTTTTGTTCCTATGTATTTGTAAATATTAAATATAATTTATTCTTTTGTAAGTATCTGTAACACTTGATATATTTAATAATGTTTTTGCGAAACAGAATTGTAATCCTTTTACAGTGTAATAAACAAAATTGACGGTGAAAATTTGTTTTTGGTTCGTATTATACAAAGTAGATTTTTTTAATTGGATTATTATTGCCTATCAACTTCCAGGATGGAATGGTTTTATGGAGAAAGTTACAGCCAATATGCAATACAACCGCTCAAGAGTTATTTGCCTCCGTTTATTAGTGCCCCGTCATCGGATTACGACACTATCGTCACTTTGCTTCTCGAGGCTGTCGAGAAATGCAAGCGTTGCCATAAAAAACTCCCTTTGTCACATTTGATCAACTGTGATGATCAAATGATTGATCAACACATATGATACTGGAAAGCTCGCAATATCACCGAAGCTGCTGACCCAACATCGAATTTGAAAATCGCCATAGAGAGGTTCGTGGATTTCATCTATTGATGTCGTTTATGGGAACAATTGGTATGATCAAGTTGGGTAGTGGGATTTAGCTTTTCAAGTTGATTTACGCATTACGAATAATTTTTTGGCCATGTATGTATATGCATGGGTTGTCCATGCTTACATTTTGTCACACGTAGCTTTGTCAAAAATTGTATTGGACTTAATCGACAAGGAACGTGATGAACTTGATTACTACGTGGATGATGCTTTCAATTGGTCTGCCATACTGACTTCCGTAAAAAACTGCGGTCCAACGGCAAAACTATGGGTACAGTACCATCGAATAGTTTCTCTGGTAGAGAACTTCATAGAGGCAAAAAGATCAGGTAATTCTGCTAGCAAAACATAGAATGATCCTAAGAGGCTTGCAATATATTGATCGCAATATTCTCAACATTTAAATTTAATAAATTTTTGAGGATTAGTATTAAAAAAAAATACAGAGCCGAGATATTGTCATATTTGGTTACAATTTATGATCCCCCTCCAGACATGGCTATTCTTTATGAATGATCCTTTATGGTAACTTATAATTTTTAGTACCTACAAAGA